>OY855911.1:15856870-15944370 GCA_963693305.1 Meandrina meandrites | reverse complement strand
GCCATAATGCCGACCCGTGTTCATGAAATGAGCTGTAATTCTCAAAGTTTGCTATCTTCCCCTCAAAACGCCTCAAATTCAAAGGCTTCGATAGTCGTTCTATAAATACATACCGAAAAAGTGCCCAATGTTACATCCTTTCCCCGGCAAAACGGCAATATTTCAGTGGTAAACCTCCACGAACCATCCGCGGCCCGAGCGCCTCTGCAATTTTTCTCATTTAATCATATGCAATTTGGAACCACAAAAGCCACTTTCTAGGGGAGGTGTATGCAATGTCGCGTGCGACACATGATTTGATTACACTTCATCATGTGTTGCACGCGACATTACATACACCTCCCCTAGAAAGTGGCTTTTGTGGTTCCAAATTGCATATGATTAAATGAGAAAAATTGCAGAGGCGCTCGGGCCGCGGATGGTTCGTGGAGGTTTACCACTAAATTATTGTCGTTTTGACGGGGAAAGGATGTAACATTGGGCACTTTTTCGGTATGTATTTATAGAATGACTATCGAAGCCTTTGAATTTGAGGCGTTTTGAGGGGAAGATAGCAAACTTTGAGAATTACAGCTCATTTCATGAACACGGGTCGGCATTATGGCGGTTCGAGTGTGCTACCTTTCGCTTCGCTTAGACTAGTAGGGAGCAATTTTAGAATTAGCATATTATGCTAATTTTCAAAGCTCACATGAATATGTAATATAAGATTGATAAAACAATAAACATTTGACAATTTTAGATCATTTTATTTATTTTCAGTCGTATCCTAAGCTTTGGCTACCTGTGTTTTGAATGTCACGAAATCCCAAGCCGCTTCCGATTGTCTGAACTGTCACACTTTCGGCCAATCAGCGCAATCCATAAAAAGGTTAGCTCGTTTTTCCGCTTGACTGAGTTTTAACACGAAAGTCGTTTCTGAAAAAGTAATAGACGGATCAAATAAAAAAAAAAAAAAAATCTTTCGGAAGGGTTTTCAAAGCGCAACACAGATGAAATAAATTTGGTTGATAGGAAATTTGCGCCAATAATCCCAGAACAAGTTTTTGCAGATTGGGGTCTGCAATGAGAAGCTTTTTTATTATTATTATTTTTTTTTACGAACACAGCGAGTTCCGTGAGAGTTCGATGGCAGTTGCTTTACTGTCCATAAAAGAAAAACAGTTAAAACACTGATGGTCTAAATTAATAAACGGAAAGGATTTTTTGTTTATGAAGAATAAAGAATTATTTCACACAAAGCACTGCGACGCCAGAAAGTCTAATTTAATTATCTGCGGTTTTAACTTGGTACCACGGAGTCTACAACAATCGTACCGCAGGGCAAGTCATTTCATGTCCGTGAGAGTTCAAGAATGTAACCTAGACTTATCTTCTGCGCATGTGTTTACCGCAAAGTTCCCTGTTCTTCGAAGAATAGTACCATAAGGACAGCGTAGGGCTTTCATAAACAAATATATAGTCTTTGTGTTCTTCATATAAGAGTAACGCAGAGACACTCCACGTTTTACATAGTGTGTACAGTCAGGTACTTCCCATCCCTTACCCCCCTGCATAAGAATAATTAATGAGTTAATTAATTAATTAATTAATTAATTAATTAATATAAAGTTACTAAATGACCTATCAAAGTTTACACCTTAGTTGGTTAGTGGATTAGCGGACGATAGCCCACACAAGCAACACAATAGTGCATTCTGCAGTAAAAAGGAACGCGTCAGAGAGAAATTTTTTCGCCCAAATATTTGATAACATGAAGTCTATTTGTAAAATGTTTCTTCGCCCTGAGGTTCAGAAATGCTGGTGCCAGGTTAATGCACACCGAGAGTGATCATCCACCTGAGGACGTTCGCGCCCATTGCTACTGCGCACGCTATTCATTATGCACGCGTGTGCTACGTCATACATCAAGCGCGCGCACCCAGTAAATAAACGGCACGCAACACATGCAGACGCGATGACGTTTCACAAAGGGGTCTTTAAGAATTTTCAGGAAATTTGGCACAAAATTAAGGTAAATAAAAGTAGCTGACAACATCTGTGTTGAATGATTGTTCGACAAAAGTTGCGTTATCTTGTAGCGTGACATCCGATATACGACATACGATACAAGGTCAAAAACTGTCTTGAAATTCTTTAGCCCTATTATTTTCAAAAAAATGTAAAGATTTCTGTTTACTAAATCTAATAAGACACATCAAATATAATTTGTCTCTTTTGTTCATACTTAGAATTAGTCCTTTCTAACTGCCCGGGATTATTTTGCTTTCAGTTCTACGCGGTATTTTCTTGTTGAGGTAAACTTGATTTCTTTTCTATTGACGTTTATTCCTGAAGTTAGTTCCCAATCCTTTTCGGCTCTACAGATCGGTTGATCGTAACAGACAAGAGATCCCGTACACTCGCACGACGACATGAAGCGATGACGTCATCGCTTAAAAAGTTGACAAAATGTAGTGTTAATGGCCGCTGTGTTTTTCGGTACATCGCTTCCGTTTCTGATTATTTCCATTATAACAGAAAACAAAACAAATTCTGACATGGGAAGTTTTAAGACGGAATCCACCAGGACGTCGAGTAATATTTAAGTTGGACAAAAATCGAGTACCAGAATAATTTAAATCCTATTGCGTTATTTTCTACCCTAAATAAAAGGTAAAGATGTAAGTAATAATCCCTGATAACATCGACAACAACTTCTTATCAGAGTCTTAGAAAATGAATTTCAAAGTTCACAAGGTATAGGCAAATTCTCACGTGCAGCCATTTTGTAAAATCGTCTTTAAGCGATTCAATGAAATTCAGTGGGAAATTCGAAATTTGTTTTCGGTGTTTGGTCGTGTTAGAAAAGATTTCTTTTGATAAGATATTTGAAGCAGCAACACAAAAGTTTGCAATAAGGTGTAAATAATTTTGGTACAACAATTTCTTATCAGAGCCTGAGAAAATGAAATTCAAAGTTCACAAGCTATAGGCAAAAGCTCACGTCTTTTAAGCGATTTATAGTGGAATTCAGCGGAACTTCGAAATCGGTTTTCGATGTTTGGTGTTGTTAGAAAAGATTTCTTTTGATAAGATATTTGAAGCAGTAACACAAAAGCTTGCAATAAGGTGTAAATAATTTTGGTACATAATTTTGTCCAATAACTACTCGAAGTCCTGGCGGATTTCGTCTTAATCATTTTGCGTTTACGTATTTACATTGGGTAGAATTCTTCAAAAATACAGATGTGTGTGACTTAGAAGCAGCTTTATTTAGGGCTATTCTACCTGAAGGAATGATATTAGTAGCAAAAATCTATTAAATAGGCCTATTTACGTTACGTGACGTACGTCACGGAACACGAGAATATGGTGTGGGTAGCTTTGGCGCAGGGTAGTACTTCGTGTAAGACGTCACGTAAGGTAACAAAGTGGCAAGGTAACGAAGTAACAAAATAAATACTATTTATTGTAAATTGCGGGACATTATAGAGAAGAAGTATCGTTTATTAAAAGTATAACACTTTGCAGTCCTTGGACTGAATTACGTGTACTGTTACAATTCATAAAAATATTTAAACTATATATTACAAGATTAAAAAATATTAAAAGCTATTAACATTATAATATATTAAGAACTATTAGAAGCGATCTATGCGATGTAATTTAAACTATTGTCTATAATAAAAATATGTGTTCCTTCTCCAAGAAATGTTAGTAGTCGATTCTAAACGCTGGTGACAATATATGCGGTTAATTTTAAACGCTGGGGACATCATGTGTTCTCTTATACGAACGAGGCTCCTTGGTTTTCCTTTGTAAGACCGGCAAAAATGTCAAAAATGTGATAAACAGATTTTATTAATGTGAATTAAAGAAACAGATGTCAATGTAGTTTTCTCATGTTACGTTCGTCTCCAGTGGAGAGTTTGATTATGATTGTAAGGGGTGGAGGGTCTCACATGCTGAACGAGAAGAACTTAATGAAATATGAAAGTGGTTAAACAGCAAATAACAAGGGTATGGGGATAGGTCCTTCTTCTGGACACATGAAATCGAGAACAAGATTGCCCGAAGACTGACCAGAGATCTAAGTTTATCGAGTTATGAATGTCACGCTACAATACAACGCAACTATTATCAAGCGACAATTTTTTTTTACATAAATCGAGTTCTAAGGAGGAATAAGGTATTTGGAGTGAAGAGCCTAAATTTTTCTTAAGTTTGTATGGAGAAACAATCTTTCTTCAGGACACAGGGAATGTTCTTTTCTTTAATCAATCGCAGCGTTTCAGGCTAATTAAAATCTTTCAAAGAGCGGCAACTGTATCGTGTTGTGAATCACGCTGCATTATAACGCAAATTTTAAAGAGCAACAAGAACAGTTTTAATTTTCCTTTTAAGTGAATGAATGAAATTCTAAAGAGGAATCATGTATTTGGGGTGAAGAGTCGAAATGTTTCTTTAAATTAGACGTACGCTTTTCAATTTTCGATATCTCTGACACCGAGTACACTGCAGCCAGCAAGGTCACCAGTAAGCAATAAGAAGCTAGGCGTAGAAAGTGTTCAATGTTTAAATAAAGCTTCGATCAAAAATTGACACGAGACATGGAGCCCGACGGGCTTTTGATTTGCTGATAGTAATGAATCCAAAATCGCCCTAGACTGTTCACAGCCCTCTATTTTTTCGATCGATGAGCGCGCGGTGAGAACGGCGAGAGAACTGGACGCCAGCGCAAGAAGAAGCGCTTCGTTTGCTTTTTTGCGTTGAAAAGTCGAGAGGCTGTGGACAGTCTAAAATTGCCCTAAATGACCAAAGCTCCTAAAAATACTATGGTCTGTGATACGCTTTATCTCCAAAATGAACTCGGAGATCCCCCCTTTTTGACATAAGCTGTTCATTGTCTAACTGCCGTCAAAGTTTAAAAGAAATCTGTAGGTGAAAAGATTTCACGTGCACAATGCAAGGATTATGAAAAACAAACATGGCGCGCATAAAGCGATGATTTGTTTGTTGTGTGGCGGTTCCAAATGTGGTATTTTACTTCTTAAAATGAAAAAGTGCGTTGTAGGTTTTAGTCTTTTGTTAGTATGGAATGTCAGAAATAGTCAAGCTAGATGCAACGAATCCAGGTTTTTCGTCGTTACCGCACGAACCAAGTTGAACGCAGCGCATGCGTAGTCAAAAATTGAGATTGAATGCTTTACCGTCTTTCTCGGAAATGCGCATACATGTATTTCTCAAGAGCTACTGGATAGAATTTCATAAAATTTGTCAGGAAGATACTTCAGGAAACAAGGAAGTGGATTATTGTAAAATATCTGAAATTTAACAGGAGATTGTAAATAATCCGGTTATCCTCCAAAATAGGATAGCAATAATATCTCCGTTAAAATATTATTAGAATAGAGTACTGTTAACAGGCAAATAATGGGGAAAAACAAACGACTAAATTTTCTGCAAATATTTGAAACCCTATTTTAAAGGCATGTTTATATCCGGTGATGTTACCATGGCAACGACACACACGTCAACTAAAATATCAAAATACGGACGTCTATCCTTTTAACTTATGTCACAGGTATCAAAAACTGTGTTCAGACGCCTTAATGCTTCTGGAGGAAGTCACCTTTTAAACTGCCTAATGAAACCTTCTTCTGGAATATACAGATGAATAGAAACCGGTGGTTATCTCTCGGATTAATAGGTATGGCATGTACACATCTTATGTACCTTGTTTTACCACATAGAGGGCCAAGTAATTTGTTAACCTATTTTTTCTATATTGCTCATACTGCTAACCTTGACTACTAAAATGAGTCTCAGTCATCGTATATTGTACAGTGCATATATCACTCAACGACAATCCTTTAGATAAAAAGTCCAATGTTGGTGTGACTGTCTGAGTTACCTCTAATAAAAAAATATGGCGAAACAATTGTTACCCACCCTATGTTATTTCCAAGACCTATAAAAAGAAAGTGCAAATGTTAATTTTAATCCTCTCACCACACGCCTTAACAGATGTGAGTGCATGGACGCAAGTCACCCCAGACAAACTGATAGCAATCATAAGGTTTCATAACATGAAACAAGTCATCATGGATTATTGCCTAAGCGTGACATCAAGATGGCTGGATTTTGGCCAAGTATTAATGCGTGCTTTATGGACCGAAACGCAGATGAGGTCCATCAACATTTTGCCAATATCCAGCCATCTTGACCGAGCAAGGAAAGGATTTATCATATAGCATTAAAAAATATGTTTACCAGTCAGTCAATAAAATGTATAAAAGGCATTAGAATACTACCTTGGTTATTGCGTCTTCTCCAAAGCAGAATCACCAGAACAACGATGATTACCACAAAGAGACAAATGACAGTTAAATAAATGGCGTGAAGAATTTTTCTTTCTTTGATCCAAATGGCATCTTCTATTGATAAAGGAAATAGGATTATGTAAAAAAAACCAGAAAACTAATCCTTAGAGAATAAGCTTGTAGATTTAAGTTGTAAAAAATTAGCGAGCAGAACTTAAAATTAATTGCAATTTTATAACAGCTGCTGGCTACTCATTCCTGCAAAAACTTTGCGATTTTTAACTACGTACCTCAAAACAGAATTCCACTTATAATTATAAAGCATAATGGTTAATTACATAAACATAATCATAATACAGCGTAGAGCGAGTTGGTTAAAATCATTTCATATCCAACAAACGAAAATGGAATATTTGTTGTAGTAATTCTTACCTCGGTTATTGTTGAAGGAATTCTTAAAGGTCAAATTAAACAAAAATTGCGACATATTCTGAAGTTTCCATAATCGTAGAACGGTCGGGAAAATAGTCGGGAAATTGTCGGAAAAACAATTATGACGTCACTGTTGTTGAGCTGCAAAATTGCGGGAAATTCAAGGCCGTTCAGTTGTGAAGTTCACCTGGGTCAGTGACTTCATTTTGAGCGGAAACTTATGGTATTTTGTGCAGCAATAAACAGCACAAACAATAATAATAAAGTCTAGAGTAAGTACTTTTATGTTTTCTGAAGATCCAAAAGTCAGAGAACATTGCCTTGTAAAAATGAAAAGAAAATTGTTTGAGCCAAAACAAGCACTCAGGCATTTATGCGATTCATTTAATTGAAAGCTGTTTTAAACAATATCTGTCAGTAAGGAGGTTTCTGGGTTCTGCCTTCAAGCCTCGAAGACTTGACCTTAATGATGATACAGTCCCAACACTCTTCTGGACCAGAAAAGAAAATATATCGAAGAATGCTCGGCGAAGAACAGAGAGACTCCCCACGAAAACTCTGCATGACTGTCTGCTCAGCTTTTGCAAAAGGTAGGAAGTTGGAAGTAAGGATTTTGCATAGCTAGAACTAGCTAGAATCTTTATTATTATAGCACCTTTATTTTGTTGGTTTGGCTTGGCAAGTATTGCGAATTTCAGTTCATTACTTCAAATCACTAAATAATGTAGCCTCCACGTGCACTTTTTTTGACATGTGTTTTTGACGTATATTACAGTCGTGCCAAGCGAAGCGTACACCTTTAGAGTACATTAATGAATTGATTATTCGAAATTTGAATCCGCTAGCAATTTCAAGAATGCATTCATCTTATTATTAATGGCAGCGCCGATCAATGTCCGAATCAGAATTTGGTTTCTGATCACAGCCGCCTGATTTGAATTAAAGAGAAGGCGAGAAATTGAATTTGTGTTACCATCTGTTCATCTAATAAGCGTGAATATGTACGTCCTGAAAAAACATGTTCAAGTTTGAAGGGATTTCAGACAAAGTTTTGCAAGAGCGATAACGAAAGTGAACTGCCGATAAACAAATTTTACGCCTCCTGAAAATTGGTCAAATTTAACTTTGCAAAAGACCAAGTCGTTTTTTAAACTTCAATTTCTAGTGTTCTGCGTTTGTAAACCACATGGTGTCTGTAAAACCTGGAACACCCCGGAACACCTCGGAACACTTAACTTTTTTTCAACACAGACAATAAAAAATGCAAAATAAATAAAAATAAATGAAATAAAAATACTAATTAAATAAATGTTATATAAAGCTGAACTGGAGCATACTCATTGCTTAATATTACACAATCAGAATTTCAAGATTGACGTAATTGAAGGGTTTCGAAGAGTCTTACGGAAAGTTCCGAAGTTGTCCGAGGACTTACGAGAACGACTCGAACACTTCCAAACACTTACAACAAGCTTCCGAATATTTTCGAAGTCTCTTGTCTGAACAATTTATTCAAATAATAGTATAAAAATACGCGCTCGTTTTTAGTACGCACGATAATTCGGAAGAGGAAGGCGCAAAATTTAATACAGTGAGCTACAGTGCATTGGTGTCGGTTAAATAAAAAAGGAAGCAAACGGACCCAAGCTCTCACAATGCCAACTGCAGTAAACTAACAACTTACCACTGTTACTAACGAATGGCGACTTTTCGCATTTCAAGAATAGCCTGTACCATAACACTAACTGAGAAATTGCACTTGTATTCGATATAAGGAAACTAATCGCACGCGATTGAGAAATCACACGCGATCGAGAAAGAATTGTTATTGAAATGTTTTGACAATAGGTCAAAAATTCTGGATAAATGAGCTTATAGGGCTATACGTAACTCTGGCTAAGGACCAACTCCTTATTCCCAACGTCAGTTCTAAGCATGGTGCAAACAAGCTTGGCGATTGCACCAACCAATTTTATTAAGGAATGTCCTTTTGTGACCGCAAACGAGACCATCAAAATTACCCACAGAAAAAAATTCCTGTGGTTTCAAAGGTGTAACGTGGCTTCAGTCTGCAACTATTATCACGCAGTTTTTTGAAGTTGCCGTTCTTGTTCGTCTATGTGAAAATGGAACTCTGCGTGAACACTTCAAATTTAAAATTTACCCCTGACGTCACATCCGACGGCCACAGGCAAAATGCAACTTGGAATTACATTAAATTAAATTTGATATTTATTTTAACATAGATATGGTATTTAATATGCGACGTTTTTCGTTGTTCTTTCCTCAGACAAGGGCCTTTGGAAATATGATGAAATTTTCGGGTCATTGTTTGAAGTCTTCGCTTTCTTACACCAAAAACAAAACCTTTCGTACAGTCTTCAAGAGTCTTTATTCAATTTTAGCCTTTTTGTGAAAGGTCCACCTTTGAAATTCTGATCTTGTAATTTTAAGCAGTGAGTATGCTCCAGTTCAGCTTTATATAATTTTTATTTATTTAACATTTTTATTTCATTTATTTTAATTTATTTTGAATTTTTTATTATCTGTGTTGAAAAAACTTTAATGTTCCGGGGTGTTCCGGGGGTGTTCCGGGGTGTTCCAGGCTGTTCCTGGTTTTACAGACACCCAATTTCACTTGCGTTTTGTCAAAATTCTAATAATTTCCCTTGCCTGAAGGCTCAGGAAATTATTAGAATTTTGACAAAACGCAAGTTAAATTATTTTCTTATTTCACTCGTCACCTTTTGATTACCCATACTAATAGCTAAGCGTAAAATTATCACAGTGTTTCCTTTGAATTGATGTTTATCGTAACTACAAACTTAGGGCATAAAACTGTCACTTACCCGTTGCCATTTTTGTACCTGCTGTAGTTGTTGAGTGCAACACTATAAAACACGATTTGAAACTTGAGACCTCCTTAAATTGTATTCAAAACTGATTAAAAACGCAATTTAGGCCGTTAAGGGTATTAAATGTCACTCGTCACCTTTTGATTACCCATACTAATAGCTAAGCGTAAAATTATCACAGTGTTTCCTTTGAATTGATGTTTATCGTAACTACAAACTTAGGGCATAAAACTGTCACTTACCCGTTGCCATTTTTGTACCTGCTGTAGTTGTTGAGTGCAACACTATAAAACACAATTTGAAACTTGAGATCTCCTTAAATTGTATTCAAAACTGATTAAAAACGCAATTTAGACCGTTAAGGGTATTAAATGTCACTCGTCACCTTTTGATTACCCATACTAATAGCTAAGCGTAAAATTACCACAGTGTTTCCTTTGAATTGATGTTTATCGTAACTGCAAACTTAGGGCATAAAACTGTCACTTACCCGTTGCCATTTTTGTACCTGCTGTAGTTGTTGAGTGCAACACTATAAAACACAATTTGAAACTTGAGACCTCCTTAAATTGTGTTCAAAACTGATTAAAAACGCAATTTAGACCGTTAAGGGTATTAAATGTCAACTCGCCTCTAAATGGCTGTTAGGCCATCCCCTTGTTTTTCGATCTGTTTAGCGTCGTCCAACTGACCCAGATTTTCGCGTTTTCAAAAAAAAAAAAAGTCTTGCAGAAGGCAATGACACATTATTTCAAACAAATGTAACTTTAATCCGAAACATAGGCAATTTTTTGCCATACAGTTTTGGTGGTTCATCCTTTTTTCGCTGTTCTCGCTTGAGTTTAACCACGACGTCGATTTTCCCTTCCTCCATTGCCGCCATGTTGACTTTATAACCACGTCTTGTTGCTTCCAGGCTCCACGGATATTGCGCTGAGATACCGGGCCTCCTAGTTCCAGACTCCTTTTCCAATTTTTTTTGTTTCCTTTTTTTGTGGTTACGTCAGTAACCGTACTATGCTAAAGGGTGAGTAAGTAAGTCCGTAAGTTTTTTCATAGGAATAACTGCTGACCGTCACGTTGTCAGAACTCTTCTTTAGTGGAAGAAGAAGAAGTGCTGAGCCCAAAACATATGGAAGATTATTTTTTTTTCGAAAGGGACTTAATACTCATTTAGTAAGAACTTTGTTTTTATTTTTTTTAGTCTTACAAGTACCACGCAGTACACGGAATTTTTTTTTCTTTTTACCACGTTGTCAGAACGTATATGACATTGCAGGCTCGTTTTCTCACGCATGGTTGACCAAACAAAGAAAATGGCTCTTTCGAGGCAATGTTTTTTCTCCGTTAACGATTGCAAGACATCTTTTGAAGTCTAGAATTGAAGGAAATGAATCTGGAGAATACTCAAGGGCAGAAACAAGTGGACATTGATGTCTTAAAAATCTTCGTTTCCGGTTCGTTTGTCAAGGAGGATTTTCTCAAGACACACGGCATGAAATTTAACCCAAACTATGAACTTCAAATGGAGTTTTCAGGACTTGGACGTGCAGCTAAATACAGGGAATGTACTAGACATCTTGGAAAAAAAAAAAAAAAAAATATTCAACAAATAATGCGCCGTGGGGGAGTCGAACCCGGATCCAACGTGTCAGGAACGAAAATACTAACCACGAGACTACCTCCTAAAGGTAATGATTTCGGGTCAATTTCAACTTTTAAAATATGCAAGGTGCTTGCTTTTATTGGTGTAACTGCTGACCGCCACGTAGTCCAAACGTAACCACATGTCCTCACAGAGGGCTATTTTTTTCTTTTCCCACCGACCGACCCAAAATCAGAAAACGCATTCGACAATAAACGAAAAAAAAAGGGGATGGCCTTATCAAATCTGCTACGTGTAATTGTTTCTTGTTTTTTCTTTGCATTCTTAGTCCTGAGTTTTGCTTAAATTATTTTCTCGTCTCATCCATTTTTATGATGGAATTCAAACACTGTGTCCATGATGCCGGTGAGAAGTTGGAAGAGTATGTGTAACGAGGAAAAGAAGAGCAAATCTATCTAACGAGTGTACTCGCGATAAGTGCTTTCATAACTCCTGCCATAAATAAAGAGCTATAGCATGAAGTAAATTTTTAATAGAAGAGCTATTAGGAGATTAACTCAGAAATGGGCCTGAATTGAAATAGGTGACTGTGTGATTTAATTATTGGCTTGCTTTTCACACCTCTTGCAAATATCTTCCAACTGCACATTAATACTTAAAGTCAAATGTTTTTATATTGAGTCAAATGTCCAAAAAGATATCTCACATTATTCTTTAAACAAATTGTCACGATACCTATGGTCAGGAAGGTTTTATTATCTGTCATCCGTACATAACAGACATCCTGCGATATAGGTAGGTTGCCGGCAGCGCATAACATCAGTAATTTTGTTTCGTCGACAATTTGTTAAATAATAAAACAGTTATCCTGCTCAATCTTGCGGAATATCGTCCGATTTTAGCCAACTCGGCCTACAGCCTCATCGGCTAAGTATCAGGTGACTTTCCGCTAAATGCAGTTGCCTCGAAGCTTTGCTTTTCGCCCAACTACTCATTTTGCAGACAATATTTCAGCTTCGGGCATAATCTTTCAATTAATTTTCAAAGCCGCCTAAAGATTTTTTTTCACTAATTAGTACAGTAAATGAATGCTGTAAAAGCCACAAAGATCAAAGATAACCTTGTAAATGATAGTGATCTTCAATTAATGATAACGCTATAAACGTACTTAAACTTACTTGTGTTCGATGATGTAGGAGGCGTAATAGTTGGATTCAGATCCAACTCAGCCGTGAATGAACCAAGTTTTCCATTTACCTCATCCTGCAGTGGTTTTAATGGGTCGGTAGCTAATTTTCCAAACACAAGCTCTACACTAGCAAAAACACTTCCGGGTCTACAAGTAACAAATAATATATAATCACTAAATGCTAATTTTGTTGTACGCACATGTAACAACACCAGAAACTCCTAAGGGGGTGAAACGTGTATTACATGTTCACAGCCTTTAAATAATCAGTTTTGCCAAGTACCATATTTGGAAACTCGAAGAGTTTGTACGCGAATGCTTCATACACGTAACGACACAGGCAACGACATTTTCGGTTTTGCGGTATGTTACTCAAATTTTGACCTAAACGCCGTACATTTCGTACAGAAACTAAAGAATTGCATTAAGCATTTCCAAGTTAAGTTCTCCAAACTACTGAATGATGATAAAACAGAAGAACTAACCAAATTTAACTTTATTCAGCCAAGCTTGTTCAAAAACAAGATTACGCCATCTAGCGCGAGCGTCCTGTGAATTTAATCCAAATATTGCAATTTTGATTGCTTAATTTTTTCTCGTGATTTTTCAAATATGGTACTTCATGGAAACGAATGTGCAAACGCTTTGTACAGTACAAATGATAGTTACACGTTCCAACCCTTATCGGTTTCTGACTACACTGAACCATTTACAGAGGCCTGCCCGTACGAAAATTTGTGGGCTGGCTGAGCGAGATTCCGGCCCGATTCAGGCCATAAAGCCATTTTTAAGGCGAGAACTGAGCAAGACAAAGCGAGAAATTAATTAGCGAAAACGAAAATAAATATCTTACCTACACTTTACAAGCATCTAGTATACGTACACACAAACTTTCGCTTCCTGACGTTGAAGACGTTTAACTTTGAAGAACATACAGCCAGCAAGAAGTTTTCGTTTCGTGCCTTTCAAAAAGATGTCCGACCGAGGCAGGCAAAATACTCCGCATGATGAGATCTATAGAAATTTTGCTTAAATCCATAATAACGTTTATGAAAAATGTCTCAACCCTTCTTTTGCCCGAAATATTCAAGCGTTTTCTGGGCCGAGTGTTTGTCCAGCTTTCGCTTCCTAGCGTGTATACCGAGTAATTTGATTACAATGACGTTTGGCGACCGTCTGCTACTGTGTGCTTTGAATTTCTTGCAGTGGCCCCCTGTACTGAACATCTTCTTGGGCTTTTGCTTTCCACTTCAAAAATTAAACGGTTTGACTCTCATTACAATGAATATGTTTTTTTTTTCAATTACTTTCGAGGTGGATGAAGAACACTATTTTGTGACAACACATGCTGCTTGTAATTTGATCTTCAAGTCGATGTGACATACCAGATGAATCTAACTGGTCTACTTTGACAATCTGCCCGTTCACATAAGAAGCTTGTCTGTTCTCACATGCAGGATTGTGTTAGAAAAAATCAACTCATTTGCAATTCTTCGACTTTGCTGAAAACAATTTTCTTCAGTATCTGTAAACAAATGTAACTAGCTGCTTTACTTTTGGTCTGTGGATTGTGAAACAGCGGCATGTTTGTCTTGCGGTTTCATTCTTCCAAGACTTCAAGCAGTCTATTTTAAAATAAAGCGATGGCGATGGCACCAGTGTTAAGCTATAACGGACATTATTACCACAAGAAATACAGCAAGCCAAAGATTGAGTGAGGTGAGCATGCAATATAAAGACCTTGTCAGGAAGTATTCGGCACACGGAATTTTTGTGCACATGTAAGCGGCGACCAAGTAGAAGATGCCGCGAGTGTATTTCGATTCTTACCTCTATCGATCGGTTAAGATTCATATTTTGTAATTTTGTTGATTGTAACACGTCGCCTACCTGTAACTATTCAGTGTTGCCATATTAAATTTTATCCCAAACCAAACTTGTAGACATAAAGATAAATAAATAATCACACAAACAAGATATAAAATTACAAAATTAAATAATAGCATTCGTATAGCTCGACTACTAGACCTATTGAAGTGAATTTTAGAAGTAAGCTTCTACGTGTGACTGGTATTAAAGGAAAAAAATGTTGTCTGATTTGAATCATTTATAGCCGAGATATAAGCACTTATGTATAATTTGCCAATACATTCTCTGTAAATATGAAAATCATTTCTGCCATTAAATAATTCTACAGCACGAATATTACACCTTCTGTCCTAAAATTTGAAGACAAGTTTCTTTCTGTTACTCTTATTAATCATACGTTTTTAGTTTTGGTGAACATCATTTATGAACCGAGAAATTTGCAATTCAGTGCAACATGCCCATACATTCTCTGTAACAAGCATGCCCATACATTTTCTGAAAGGATCATGGTGAAAAGTACCTCTATATGTCTCTTATTAAGCCTTCAATTTTGTATCTGGGTAAATCATCGAGGAGCCGAGAAATTTGCAGTTCTTTGCAACGTGCCCATTCGATTACAATTATATAAATCATGTCTGCGATTAAGTAATTCTACAGTTCGAATATTTCACCTTTTGACCTAAAACTTAATGAAAAGTATCTCTGTATGATTCATATTAACCTTACGTTTTTATTTCTGGCGTAAATCACTTTACAGCCGAGAAGTAAGAAATTGTTTGCAACGCGCTCTTAACTCACTTTCAATTGAAATGTTTAAATTTCTAAAAAATATTGTTGTTCAGTACAAAGCTACGATAGCAGAAAGCGGTTCTTGACAAAATGAGCCACTAGTCGGTCGTTGGTTCGAATTCGGACGGTAGCATGAGCTTTTTTTCCAGTTTTTTTTTTTTTAAATCAGTAAACTTTTAATGAGATGAAAAGGTAACATGAACGCAACAACTGAATTAATTTTGATATTATGTGAATGCGTTCTCAGTCGAAAGCCCGCTATTTCAGTTTAACTTCAGCCGCTGAAATCAGTGGAGAACGCTGCTGGTGTAGAAAAACATCAGCGAAATTAATGGCTCCATCGGATCAATTACGTAGTGATAAACAATTACATTTGAGGGTCCCAGGTAATTAAAATTTACCATTTTGTGGTTGCAAATCTGGGCTATTGAATAATACGGCTCACAAGACATTGTGAAAAAATAGCTTGCAACGAAGCTTTTAAATATATACTTTTTAAATATTTAAGAGTTCTCGAAGAATTCTGCCAAAAACTAGAATTGCTAGACATATGGAGAACCCTAAAACCGGATAGCTACAGATACACATGGAGACAGCGGCGTCCAAAAGTACATTGCAGGCTGGATTTTTTCTTAGTCAGTCAGGGCTTATTAGGTAACACCATCCTTGCAGATATTACGGCAGGCTATAAAACAGACCATTCGATGATTACATTAAGTTTAGCAACTCTTGAAGAGTACAGAAATGACGACTCGGTAAACCCCGCGTTACTTTGGGAGATGATAAAACTTAAAGTACGTGAAAAGTCGCTCTGCTATGCAAATACTAAAAAAAGAAAGACCAATCAGCGGGAACTAGAAATAGAAAAAACAATTGCTAATTTAGAGGAGAACATAGATAATTTGCAAGTTAATCAAGACACGCAATACTTACACCTCGAACAGCAATTAGAGGAACAAAAGAGTGAGCTTGAACAAATCATAGAATTTCGCACCAAAGACGCAATTCTAAGATCAAAAACTAAATGGCACAACGAAGGAGAGAAAAACACGAAATATTTTTTAAATCTTGAAAAACGTCAATACAAACAGGGGACAATAAGGCAACTCAAAACAAATGATAATGATTTTATCACTACAGATGAGAAAATTTTAACTGAATGCGTGACCTTCTACAAAAATTTGTATACATCTAAATTTAATGCGTCTAAGGGCCGATTCGCACTAGCGGACAAGTTTTAAATGTCATAACATTTTTGACAAAAACAAAATTGTCGCGACAAGTCAGAGACGTTTTGAAGAAAACTCAAGGTGTAATTATTATTACAATAGCTCTGCACGTGCTTTTGGCATCCTTGTACATTTCTCGGCACAGCCGTCTTGTGCAAACATCAAATAATCAGGCTGGTCCACGTGGTGAAAAATTTTAAAACGATTAAAAAAAAAATCACTTTATTTAAGTGCCAATGTATTTAGCACGGCTGCACTAATTGCATTTGAAGTGCGCGTGTAGTGATGTTTTTGTGCTCGTGCGGGGAAAATGTCGCAAGTAAACTATTTCTTTTCCCCTCCATTTATCGGCGCAAACTGGTTCCCTCCGCATTCTTTTGTTCCAACCCCGGTATTACCATCCGTCCATGACCTCACCTCGGCCCACAAACGTGTTTTCCACCTATCGTGGAAAAAGTTCGCGTGTTGTTTTTTAGTACAATCCAGACCAAACACAATAGCCAACCAACAACGTATTGTTATCTGGCATTACGAGGGGCGTTGGAATGCGACTTGTCATGACTTGTCCTGCCTTAAGGCAGGACATCGGCCCCTTTGAAGATTTGTCCGTTTTGACAAAATTTGCCCTTGTCCAACAAGTCGTTCGCACTTGTTCGCACTTGTATCGCGCGTGCAACACGGACCAATGATAAGACAACTGCTTCTTTGTTTTTTGAATTGTTTGACAAGTTCTAGGTCTCAAAAAACGTATTCGCACTTGTTTTCTGTAACAAGTGACACACAAGTGATGAAATCTACCAATTGTTACAAAATTTGTCCGCTTGTGCGAATTGGCCCTTGATACAGAAGACATCTCTTTATTTTTCGCGCAAGATAATGATACAGTACTCACAGAGGATGGACAGGAAACATGCGAAGGATCTCTAACCGAAAAGGAATGCCTAGAAGCCCTTCGAAATATGGATCCAAATAAGACCCCGGGAACTGATGGACTACCAGCTGAATTTTACAAGGTTTTTTGGAACGATATATCTGCTACGCTTATCAGAGCACTAAATTATTCATACGAATCTGGACAGTTGTCGACAACCCAAAGAAGAGGTATCATCAAACTTATCCCTAAAAAAGATACAGAGCCTTATCTAATTAAAAACTGGAGACCTTTAACCCTTCTTAATTGCGATTACAAAATAGCAGCAAAGTCAATCGCAAACCGCATTAAAAATGTCCTCCCAAACCTTATCAACAATGGCCAGACAGGTTTTATGAAAGGTAAATTTATAGGAGAAAATATTCGACTTATCGACAGCGTTATCTGTTTTGCAAAAGAAAACAACATATACCTGGACTACTTCTTTTCCTAGATTTCGAAAAAGCCTTTGATACAGTGGAATGGCCTTTCATTAGGAAAACTCTTCAATATTTCGGATTTGGCGATAGCGTCATTAATTGGATGAATCTTTTTTATGGTAACGTGGAAAGTTATGTTTTGAACAATGGATGGGCGAGCAACTTCTTCAAAATCCAAAGAGGGGTTAGACAGGGTTGTCCTCTCTCGCCCTACCTTTTCGTCTTGTCAGTCGAAACACTAGCTAAAGCAATCCGAGAAAGCAAAAATATCAAGAGTATCCTTGTCAACCAAAAAGAAATCAAAATAAGTCAATACGCAGATGACACGACACTTACATTGGATGGATCAAAGAAATCTTTGGAAGCCTCTCTTAACGTTCTCGATAAGTTTGGAGACGTTTCTGGACTGAGACTTAATGATAAAAAAACAGAAGCCCTTTGGATCGGGTCTAACACTGCAAGCGACCAAATAGTAATTCCAGAAATAAACTTTAAGGTGGCTGGTAGTTTCCAGCACGTTCCAGCTCTTACACTTTGAAGGGATAGTACAACAAATTTTTATCAGTTGCTGCTACAGTAATGGTATCAAATAAATGCCCAATGATTGCTGAGTACGTTTCGGTTACTTTCTTGACCTCACTAGTTTCCATAGCAACAGTATAACTTGTTAAAAACACCCTTAATTTTGGCTTTAAGTGCTTATCACTCAAAAACGAGCTCGGTGACCTCCATTTTTTATTATTGAACATTGATTAGCATGTTTAGATACAACTTTCTGCAAAATAAAAAAAATTTCTACGGAGCGGTTTTGGAGCCACCTTAAATTTTTGAAAATTTAAGGTGGCTCTGAAACCGCTCCGTAGAATTTTTTTTAACTTTACAAAAAGTTGTATCTTAACATACTAATCAATGTTCAATAATAAAAAATGGGGGTCACCAAGCTCGTTTTTGAGTTATAAGCACTTAAAGCCAAAATTAAGGGTGCTTTTAACAGGTTATCCTGTTGCTATGGTAACCAGTGACGTCAGGAAAATGACCGCAACATATGTACTTGTCATTGAGCATTTATTTGATACCATTATTGTAGCATCAAATGATAAAGTACAGACCCGTCAAAGTGTAAGAGCTGGAAAATTCTGGAAACCGATACCAGCCACCTTAAATGGCCAAAAAAGTTAAAACCTTAGGTGTATGGATTTCAGTTGAACCCGAAGCAACCATAACACTAAACTACAAAGACCAATTAACTAAAGTTCGGAACACTCTATAATCAAGGAAGTAAACAAACTTTTCTACTCATTTCTATGGAATGGAAAAGGCGACAAAATCAAGCGAGGTGTGATGATCAATGACTACCCAAACGGGGGTCTTAAAATGATTGATATTCAGTCTTTCAATAAGTCACTAAAAGCCACCTGAATTAAAAATATCTTGATGATAACAACCAAGGGAAATGGAAAAACTTTTTTTGACTTAGAACTAGAAACACTTGGAGGTAAAACAGCTCTTATTTAAAGAAGAAAGATACCACCAGCGCTGCAAAAGGTTCAAATAGTTTTGTAAGGGAAATCTTGACCATCTGGTCAGATATTAATTTCGAAGATAACATAACCTCTGAGAAACAGTTTCTTGATCAGAGCTTATGGTATAACTCGCTAATTAGAATTGATAACCGCCCTATTTTCTATAAAGAATGGTTTATCAAGGGCATAACAAAAGTTAAACATTTGAAAGACGATTCAAACAACTTTTAAATGAACTGAGAAGTAAATACAATCTCAATGCATGTCCTTTGAAATATTACGGCCTGTTGTCCGCACTCAAACACACCTGGAATACGCACAAAAGCAATTTTGTAGACAATAGCCCTGAGTATGAAAATTTCTCTACTAAATTACTGACAACACAAAGCGTAACCCGACTGGTATATTCCAAGCTTATTGCAGTTAAATCTATTGCTCCGACCCAAAGCCAGCAGAAATGGATGAAAAATTGTGAAATCAACAATGCTGAAGATATTAAATGGCGAGAGACGTACCAGTTAGCTTCAAAGTGCACACTGAAAAAGCACTAAACTTAAAGAGCTTCAATTTAAATTTCTGCACCGAAAAATATCAACTAATGATTTCTTGTTTAAAAGCGGAATTAAGGATGACTTTAAGTGCTCTTTCTGCTACGAAAATGAACTTTGTTGCGATTTGAAGTATAGCTTATACGTAGAGATCCGTTGACGGATTCTTGTTGAATAAAGATATATGCATAGCTATTGTAGCAAACATGTCGGTACAAATGTCTCGCTTCATTTTAGTCTGTTCACAGCCCTATATATTTTTTTGTGTTCTTCGATCCTTGAACGCGGGGAAAGAGCGGCGAATGAACTGGATGCCAGCGCAAAATGAGAGCTTCGCACTTCGCGCTCGCTTTGCTCACCAGCTTTCGCAATTCTTGCGTTGAGAAATAGGGAGGCTGGGAACAGTCTAGCTTCATTTCAGTTCATTTGTCGTTCTCTATTAACGTCATAGTTAACTGTCTCGTTCATCGGCGTGAGTTTTTATGGCCTGAATTTTGCCGGTTTATTGCCATGAATTTCGCCCAAATGTCTCCGCCATAAAAATGTCTCGTTCTATTCTCGTCCATTTATCATTCAGTTGTTATCGCTGGCGTCAGGCCGATTATCGTCATCCTCTGTGTCCCTCATTAGCGTTCTTGCAACGAAACGTTTTATGGTTTGAATCTCGCTCGTGTCTCGCTCAGAATTTTCGTACGGGTGAAAGTCCCAGACTACATTTCATCAGATAACTTAAACTATAGCTGAAGGGTAGACTACGCATATGCATTGTAAAAAACATCACACCCTCTCCAACACAGTTGTGTACACAACATTTCTGTCAGTGCAATTACCTGAAATTATTAACAACTACACTGTACAGTTGTTTTTCAGGATTCTTGACGTAAACACTCCAAATCTAAAGACAACAAAAGGAAAGCCAGTTATTTTTAAGGAAATAACATTCAAAGATAAAAGTCACAACTAGCCTGGATAGATGAAAATAAATATCTTGAAAGAACAAGGAAAGAATAGCACAGAATCGAGGAATGGTATTTTCAAAAAATATATTCAGCTTGATTCTTAAAAACAAGAAACAGTTGGTAGTGTTCGAGATATGTCCAGAAATGAATGCAGTTGTGAAAATTACAAAATTTTCCAAGGAACTTACAAATATGGCGAAAATCACGTAATTTTGCAAAAGACGATGGAGAAATATAAAAAAGGTTGAAGGAGGGCCCTCGACGAAGCTGCGAATTTTTACCAAATTTCCAAAAACCGCGAAGGTTTGCAAAAAATCTATAGAGAAATATAAATGAGGTTGAAGGAGGGCCCTCGACAAAACTGCGAATTTTACGAAATTTACGAATCATGATGTACCGTAGACCAATCTATAAATTTGCAAATTTTGCAAAAATCGCTAGGCAAATATAAACGAGGTTCGAGAAGGACCCTCAATAAAGCTGTAAATTTTACGAAATTTTCGAAAATTGCGAAATTTGCAAAATTCGATAGACGAAAATAAATGAGGTTGATGAAGAGCCCTCAACGAAACTGCGAATTTAACGAAATTTTGCAAAACTCGATAGAGGAATATAAATGAGGTTAAAGAAGGGCCCTTGACGAAACTGTAAATCGCGAAATTTTGCAAAGATTGCTAGGCAAATGTAAAAGGGCCCTCGACGGCCCTCAAATTCGCGAAAATCGCGAAAATCACAAAATTTTGTGATATTGTGAGTGCAAATGAGTCTTGTAGTGTCTACATACACTAAAAGTAGACAAACTTCACTTTCAAGTCATAACAGACCACATCTCCACTCATATGAGATGCTTCATCTTCAAATAAGATAGCAAAAAACAATTTCACAAATGATACTAAGTATATTAATACATTATTTGCAGTTGTCTCCCCAAAGCAGATCAGTCATTCCGTGAAGTCAAGGCTTACAAAGTTTTCCCGGCTGTGAAACCGTTAACGTTGGAACTATACCAGCATTTCATAATCTGCGTAACGAAGAGCGGCACTTACTTCAGTTGTATGGCGTATAACATTTCATGAGAAGCTTGACAATTATAAGAAGTCTAATAAATTCAAAATAAAACAGCTATGTGCATGTATTCACTGTGAGCAACAAATCCAAGATGGAGGATGCATGTTTCTGGTCTCTTCTAACCTGGAGTCAGGAGGGAGGGGCCAGCTTGTATTGGAAGCTCCTGAGATCGCATGGGCAATGCGCGTTGCCATCGCGACGTCACGAGGAAGTTTAAGTTTAAGTTTGACCGCGAAATCGGATGATAGATCGAAGAAGTTAAAATACGATGGAAAGATCCAAGGAATGTGTAAGTCTATTTATTTATTGTCTTAAGATACCATGATATCACCTTCAAAGGGTTCAGACTTTTGGTTGGTAATGAAAATGAGTAATTTAATCTTCCTAAAAATGATCAGTGAGCTTAAACGCATTTCCATCGCGTGAAATTTCGCACAGCAGCCATGATTGCGTGACACCCGCGAAATGCTGTGAAGTGAAAAGGAAACTAATGCGATCGGGATTACTCGAATACAAAGATTTTTGGACTTTCAAGAAATATGTTGCGACAAATATCAAAGAAGGTCCATCATATTCGATTGTTTCCCTAACGTATCTAGCAAAAACGGGCAAAGATGAAAATATTTTCTTCTGTGAGGACCAATGGCTGTCGCAACCTTCCCGCCGAAAGTTCATTAACATAAAATTAATGATCAAGTACAATGGTCCGATTTATAGGAGTATGCACCAAGTGTACATAGGATTTGGAAGCACAAGGAAGATCCGTTTAATAGACTGGTATGTCTATTTGGCAATTTTTAAGGTGAAATGTTCATCTTGTCTGTACGAAAGCAAGGATTTCGCTCTTGTTTTCAGTTCTTTTTGAACCTGCAAATAAATATGAAGTTTATTTCTAATTTAAGTTGTAGTCTTCAGTACAAAGCAATCTCATACACAAATATATCCATTTTTCATAAGGACTTATAACAACTGTATGGAAATGAGCAAAGCTGTTTACGTGTTCCTCATGTTTACGTTTCTCGCATCATGACAAGTACGTATACAAATTAGATACTCGCCAAAGTTTCTAGTTCCAAAAAGTCTTGTAACATGAAAAATTTTCCCTCAAAATGTCGCAAAATTGGATATTTGGATACATTTTACATTTTATTTCACTTCATGTATTATATTGTTCACTGAAAAACCTTTTAAGGGTCACGGCTCATCTAGCCCCAGGTCCTTTCCTAACCGGAAGTGAAATTTCACGTGCTTGAACTGCTAAAACGTGGCGAAAACAAAGATTTTGTATTCTTTTTTTCCGATGGTCAGATCAGCATCCAACGTACATTCGATCAACCAAATAAAAAAAAATCTGTCATATACACTTTAAAGGATGTTCCTGCTCTACTAATACCGCGCTAGTAAGAAACATTTTTGAGTTATTTTTTCTAAAAATAACTCTTTAGTCGGCGCAATGGACCGTGTAGTCAGTCAGTCAGTCAGTCAGTCAGTCAGTCAGTCAGTCAGTCAGTGGAGTATGTCTGTATGCCACACCAATCAGGTTTGAGGTACTATCAGAACCAATGAAATTGCAGTTTATAAAGGGGAAGTAATCTGACACAGTTGTAAGCGAGCGATTTTATTGGAAGATTTTCGATTTGTAGGAGGCGGAATCGATGAGTTGGGAATTAACCCCGGATTTGAAACGCTCGCCTGCTTACAACGCACACGCCGCCCAAAACTAAATTGTTATTCGAGCGTTCGTTTAGGACGGGCTAGTTTCGCTGACCGTAGTAGAAATTGCATAGAGCATTTGCACAAAGCAGATTTGAAGAATAATGTTCTCATTGTGATATTCATACTGTGTTTACAAAGAGTCATAAAAATGGCAAGGAATCTTCTTCAGAGTGTGTTGTGGCCTCTTGTTTTAAGAGTTTGTGACAAGTAAATTTCTTAAATTTAATACTGCTTTAGACTCCGTGTCGCCAACTGAAAACCGCAATTAATTTAATTAGTCTCTTTAGCGTCTTGCTCCGGCGATTCGCTGACTCTCGGGCAAGTAGCGTTTATGTTTATACCTTAAACAAACCATGTTTAGACATTTAATTAACCGGTATGGGTATTGACTTTAAAATGGTTTTGCCTTTAAAATTAACTACGATCGATAGCGGCAACAGGCTAGAATAAGAGCATGTCATTGCGTGACAGTTTGATAACTAAAATTAATTAGTTCTTGTTCCTGTTTGTTGAATGAAAATTTACATTTACGACAGGAAACAAATACTCCAGGTGTACTACGCTTTAAAAGCTTTCCTAAAAATATAGTTTTTGATTTGAATTCGTTTATTACTTCGTTTATTACTTTTCGATTACTCAATGGAGACATGGTGTTTTCAAGAAAAACAAAAGTGTCATGTTACATGCGTTTTACAGTGTTTGACAAAAACACAAAAGTATCCTGTAACAAACAAAAGTATCGCGTTACGGTTCTAAAAAAGCAAGCAACAAAATAAGCGCTAACAGAATAAGCCATTTCGTGACATTTTGACAATTAAATTAGTTCTTGTTTTTTCTAAATGATAAAAATTTACTATTGAACGAAACAGTTTTGACGTAACAAATTGCACGTAAAATTATTTTGTCTGCAAGCATTTTTTTTTTTTTTTCAAAAAATGCCTCTTAGTCGTAGTAAGGGGCTATGTAGTTAGTGATGCACCATGCACAAATAGCTCAATCATCCCAACAGGACTAACACCCAGTCTTACCCCAAGCAACCCAATCAATTGCGCTTAGCGTGCCTATGTTTTTAGTCGCAGACATGCTGAAATCCCTTTGAATCACTTGTCATGATGATCTCGTGGAGTCCGGGAACATCCTTTGGCGTCAATATAATTCAAAATAAGGAATTTAGCGATGTATTTAGACAGGCATGTCTGCAACTGCTCGAAATAATATAAATCGTTTCACTAGACTATTTACTGCTAGTGATGTTTATGAAAGGCAAGAATACGGTTTACTGAAAAGCCGTTTTTTTTTGGTTATTGTTAGAAAAGAAAACCCTTTTGTTAGACGTGATCACTGTCATACCGTGTCCCGTATAACTGGTAATTCGTATAAATAGTTAGCTGACAGGTTTATTTACACACCGCACATTTGGAGCAAGACTGGTTTAAATTCACCATATCCTTCTTTACGAGTCCGCTTATGAGTCTTCGTAGTATATTTATAAGTTAAAGACTTTCATCATTTTCCGTGACTAAGTGTCGGCACATTTTGAGTTAAAATTTTTGGCTCAAATTTCTCATCCAAAGTGGCCAGCGGTTTGGTAAAAAGCTTTTCTCCCGGCTGCCGAAGGTTGTAAACTAACCAACTTCTCGGCAAGATCATTTCTTCCAAACGGCTTGAACGATGAAATGCCAATGTTCTTAAGAGGGTTCTTAAGCCATCGGCGTACTTTTGAGACTTGCTAAAACAGTTTGAAGCTGTACAAGCCAATATTTTGGATCCTTTGAAAACAAACAAAACAGCAGTAGTGTCCAAATCTTACAGAGCTTCCCGCCAAATCAGTTGGACGGAATGACGCTACAAATATGCAGCCGGGTTGCTAAGCAATATTTAAAATGGCGGCCGCCAATATCGAATTTGCGACATTTGGAAGCAAAATTTTTCAGATTACAAGGCTCTTTGGAACTTGAAACTTTGGTGAGTATATGATTTGTATATGAACTTTGGTTCAAGCGGGAACTTTTTAGGGGAATAGCTCTGCTCCCACTTCAAACAGCAATCAGCTCGACTTCTGCTTTCTGGTTAACTTTTTTAATCTCTTTTTAACAAACCTTCGAGTTGTTTACAACATCGAAATGGGTTTTCTTCTTAAAATTCCACTATCACCCGTACAACAACTGGTCAAAACAAAACAACGTGAGCAATATAATATATACATTTAGGCAGGCCTAAAAGCGGAGCTCCCATTTATCATTTTTTTGCTCGAGTAATTTACATTGTTACCAAATAAGAAACCACACTATATTTCTAAGCTTATACGGTGGCCCATATAGGTACAAAAAACCTCTCATGATTTTGTCGACGAAAGCGACGTCAATATATTTCGTGGTTTATAACCCGTCTGAATTTTCCTGCCTTTAGTGGCAGGTTCTAAAATTGAAATTGACGAGTGCACTTTATTGGGTTCCTCACGTATGCACGTAGGCGCAAAACAAATCTTAGTAAAATTTTTTACAACGTTTACTGTACACTAATTCGTAATACACCTCTAGGACCTCTATGAGTTATTCAATGTAAAAAGAACCTTGACCTTGTTTTTATTACTACAAAACCATCAGTCAGGAAGAAAATCAACTCCAGGCAAAAACAGAAAACAAAGTGAACTCGCTGCTTAACACATAGTAAACAAAATGAACTCACGCAAATTGATGGTGCCGGTTATGTAAGTTATTTTAAAGCAGTTTTTGTGTAAGAATTGTGGCAGTTTGTGATTTGGAAAGTGGTGCACGCTAACTTAGAATTAGCTTACAATGTTGTTTTGACTGTTTTGAACTGTCTTCTTTTCGTTGTGGTTTGGTTGCATGATTTACTAATTCTGTTTTATCGTACGCGTTGCTATTAAAATGCCTAAGAGAATATTATGTAGAGAACTGAATTAATTTTCTTCATTTCTGGTAAGTAAATATGCGGTAGGTTAAGTCTGAACCCACTCAGCCTAGCACAGGTAACTCGTAACGAAACCGGCAAATTCAACACACTCACTAATAAGCAGAGATAAGAGAAACAAAACAAATGCAAGCGAGCCGAAATCGTGATTTTGAACCGTGAAGCTAAATAATTTGTTTTCAAAATCACAGTTAACTCCACTAACTAAAACTGAAAATAATTAGTCTAAACAAAATATTTACTAAACAAAATTAATGTGTAAAATGTATAAACATGAACAGGCTTGATAAATATTTACGTGAAGATCTGAAAACCGACACAACTTCAAATTCATTCATTAATGAAGTATAATTCTCTCAATATAAAATTAGGCTCATGCTTAGTGCATACATTTACGTTTGTTACCTCATTATAATTGAAGAAGGCTTATAAATTCTGCAGAGCAAAGCTTTCAAACCAGCCCAATCATATCGGACACGAACACGGCAGTCTCGTTGCAAGCTTAGTCCAACACCAGCGACATATTCATTATATGAATTATCACCGAACAACAATTTCTTTCTTACAATCGGTGTATCCTTTAACAGTCTTTTATCCTTCACTTCAGTGAACTTGATCGGCTCTGAATTCACTTTTGTTTGAGCTCAATTCAGTGATATTCAGCCTTGCTCAGCCGGACATCGCGCTCTTTTTGACTTGTTATCCAGTATATCATGTTCAAATCGGCAATTATTTCGGATCTTCCCATTAAGAGGTTGTCCTAAATCATTTGGCATAGGTTTCCATGATGTACATGAGTAAATAAAGCGAGAAATATCACGAAAATTGATGTTCGCCGGCAGCTTTCTTCGCATCTTTCATTCAGTGTACAGCGTACCAAAGATTTACCGCCTTTTCGAACAATCGCTTCGTTTAAGTTGAAATGAAATGTCCA
Organism: Meandrina meandrites; assembly: GCA_963693305.1. Classification (NCBI taxonomy): domain Eukaryota; kingdom Metazoa; phylum Cnidaria; class Anthozoa; order Scleractinia; family Meandrinidae; genus Meandrina; species Meandrina meandrites. The sequence goes on along the minus strand of OY855911.1, from coordinate 15,917,064 downwards.
GATCATTTATTTAACATGAGAAAAAAACTAAACTAAATATTTCTAAAATAGATTTAGCCAAGCCTAAAAGCAGAGCTTGTGGGTTATTTACCTTGCCCTTTATTTCAAATCTGAATTTACGCGATGATAAAATTATCAGGCTAAGTGAGGCTAAGTAAAAACTGAGTACTTGAGCCCGCGATCAATTGGAAAACCATTACCTGGTCAGTGGTCAACTTCCAAAAAAGACGTCACCTCGATTAGCTCTACACCTGAGCCCGCGATATGGTCATGTGATACTGGTCAGCGGATACCTTGTTTTGACAGCTGTCAATTGACCATGACATGGAAGTTCAATATCGAAGATTTAGACTAACAGTAGCCAAAGCGGTAATTGTCCTGTGACTCCCCTCCCCCTCCCCCAGAGTCTGTACGGACGGACGGACGGACGGACGTACGGTCACGTGATTACCAAATTTTCTCGGCTTGGTGGTTTACCAAATTTTCTTACCCATGGGGCTCCGCTGGCGCGCTTCGCGCGCTGGAGCTCCGCTAAAAATTACAAACATCATTCCTCCGGTATAAAATCAAACATAAGTAACAAGAATGTACAATAAAAACTAAAACTAGTTGTCGTTACGCAATCTGTAAAAACAACAACTCTATAAGGTTAAGGTAAAGTGAGGGGCGTATAACTCTATTTGTTCTGGGCACGCTCATTTCCATATATATTCATAACCCCATTTACGTTCCGCTCGTGGGAACAAGAATAACAAGGCTTTACCAAAGTTACTGATCACTGATATCCAATGGAATTACTGTAACAGATCGTCAAATACAAGTGACTTAAACAACTTAAAGGTAGACAGAAAGTAATTCTAGGAAGGAAGCCTAGTTTGACCAATTTCAGGTCAAGAAGGTCAAGACCAAATTAGCCTATAGTACATAAACACGTTTCTGCCGTATTAATCATTGATTATGTCCGATGAATAGTTGCGCAGAAACAATTCCGCTAGTGCCAAATATTGCACTTATGTCCAGGATTGAACGCAAGTATTGTTTAATACGTACTTCATGTTTGACAGAATTAGGTGTGTTTTGGTGAACTTTTATTACCGAGGACACTTCGTGATGCCTGTCATAAAGAACGTGCATCTCATTAGCGTTCAATCCTGGACATGTCTGAAATATTGCGAAATTTCTCTGTTGTACAGCAAGGTTGTACAAGTGGATATTCAGTAACGAACAGAAACCTTGACTAGCAAATACAAGAACGTACATTAGCGACAACAGTTAATACTTGAACATAATGCTTAACTTATAGTACGAAGTTTCCGATCGCACACAAAAAATCATAAAATGGTACAAGAATCAATTATTCAACAATCAAATAAGTGTTTGATGACAAAAACAAATCCATAAAAGGGGGTGTCATGAATAATGAATGTACTACGCAAAATTTAAAATTCTCAGACAAGGTTTAGGTTTCAAAACATCAAATTTTTATGGTTTAACACTTTTCAATGGTGGCGAGAAAAAAATGTATGCTATTTGGAGTAACCTTCTCCTTTAAGGATGTTCGTGTGATAATTTCCCTTTTTTTTCTAAACCTTTCACCACGGTGAGAATATGAGTTACTCATGTCCGACATTTCTGTACATTTTATATTTAGGGTGGTCTTAAAAGACCACCCTAAATATAAAATTCGGCTTCATTACTGATTATATAGCTGCAGTACTGTCTTTTGGTCAAAATATATTGAAATAAACTCGAAGATTATTATTGTATTATTACATTCAAAATAAGCTTGCAATGATTTCCTCGCCAAAAAGCCTAAAATTTCTACGAATTACAAAATATGGCGCATTCAAAGAAACGATAAAACAATTTGACCGTTACTCAACACACTCTTTGGATCAAATACTGACATTTTGTAAGGAATATCGTCATAACCTTTGTGAATGAACGCTTCCATGTTTACCTACATCGTACGATTCAAACGATTTCCACTGTTTTCACGACTTTCATTCGCTAAAACTCTACTTCTCTGTATGATAGGCCTGTAATGCTTTCCCCTTTTTTTCGGTATCATTTAACTTTAGGCTTACCTTTTAGCCATTTCTTCAAGAAAAAGTTGTTTTTCAGGAAAATCGATATTTCCATGGCAACGATAAACAGAAAAACAAGATATCAGTTAAACTTAAAGTCTACGCGAATAAGATTTCACGTAAAAAAACTAACACTAGTATCCGAAACTATGGTATACTTGACATCAAATATACAAGAATAAAAAAAAGCATCTGTATGTTTGATTTCGAATAAATCGCAAATATATTTCAAACCATGCTTTTTGCATTATATAATGATAAACGGACCGAGACGCAGACACTGCTTTGATGAAGTTACTTCGAAATAACACTATAATGTGTATTTAACTTATCTTTCGTCGCCGTGAAAGTTTTGTTGATTTTCGTTATCGCGATCCCGAGAATTGGGAATCGGTCACTATCAATGTAATTTTTAGTAAATTTTCTTCTTTTAGCGCTTGTACACGATAAATTTGTAACGCGACTTTTTCGTCGCTTCAATCGTTGGAGCCGTTTTGGAGATTTTCGAAAAAGCGCTAAAAGTACTAACACTGGTGTTAGTTTTTTTTTACGTCAAATCTTATTCGCGTAGACTTCAAGTTTAACTGATATCTTGTTTTTCTGTTTATCGTTGCCATGGAAATATCGATTTTCCTGAAAAACTTATTATATCAACTTCAATCCAATTTCAATATCTGGTGTTAATTTCACGTCGATCCGAGTCCAGGAAGGTTTGATAAACGGCCAAATGAAAATGCTTGGTATGGTCCAGAAAAAAACTGTAGAGAGACAACCTGAATCCGCTGTAAGTCATTAAGGGTAGAAGGGGGTAATTTTTCTCTGCGTTTTATCACTCCAATTTCTGAGGGGTTTTATCTAATTTCAAGCTCAACTCAACCAATCTCACCGCTTTAGGTATCAATGAACAGAACTCTTTCTCCTGCAGTATTTGAGTACAAGTAATACCTTTTTTGGTTAAAGGCGATGACATCAAAAGTGGAACAAATGCCCATGCTTGTCATGGGCAGTTTGGGGCGTTTCAGGTGTCAATGTTAAGCTTGAAACTCAGAACTCCCAAACTGTCAACTTGAGCCGGACAGTCTCGATTCTTGGAATTAATTTTCCGAGAAAGTTTCAAGAGGAACAAGTGAGATGGATTACCAACTTACTTTTGAGCGGTACTGTGCCAACCCACATAATTATTTTTCTGCATCCACAAAATAATGAGAAAGGGAGGGGTGAGGAGGAGATGAGAGAGCAAAATGAACAACAGGGAGGATGTTTTAAAGCCTAAAACTGCATATCCTCACACAACTAGCACCCTAAACATGTACAAGTAAGCTGCACATCACATGGCAATAAGGCAGCCGCTGACTGAGTGACACTTGTTCAATCTACAGTTATATCTTTTATGAATATTCAAGATAACTTACTGATGATAACAGTTTAGATTCCAAGGTCTTGAACGCAACTGATGCAGCGTTTGTATAGTCTGACTTCCAATCTTCACTTAGCAATCTTATTCCAACATCCACAGACTTACAACCAGCACCTATTGAAAAAAACATACATGTAACTATGTAGATGAAAATATTTTGTGATTAAATTTATCATTAGAACTTCAAACCAATTTGATTTATATTTTTCCTTCTTTCAGATTATGATAATGCATGAATGTGCATGAAACAATAATAATAATAATAATTATAAAAACAATATATAATTATAATAAAAACCTTCCCAAAATCCTTTGCAGCTGAAAAATCGTCAATGCCAAATAACTTAGTCGGTTTGAAGCCAGCAGGAGTACAACGTCGTGTAGAAATAACTCTTAACAATAACCGCTTCTTGTATAAGACGTAGGGCGATGACGTCATTAGTCACGTGACATTGCTCTCAAGTTCGTTTTTGCTCACTGTGACGAAGATATTTTGTTACTGAAAAAGCAGTCATTGCAGTTTGAAGCACATTGGTGTGAGGCAATTCAGACTGCCCGGGTACCGAACAAAATATAAATATTAAGGGAGCTATGTAAGATTTTCAAAAAGTGGGAGTCTGGGTACAAGTGCATATCTGGCGATGCATTAAATATGAGGAAACAACAAATTACATGTTGGTAGATATTTATATGTTAAGTACATTTTTATCACTTTTATTGTCATGACGTCATCGATCACGTGACCAGAAAGGACAGCATTTTTAAATTCGCTTGAAAACTTTACTAGAATCTTCCTCTTAGGATTTTTTTAGGAGAAGTTGTAGCTTTTTAAATAGTGTTTCAAAAAATGGCCATGATTACTTTTTCCTAAAAATGTACGGCAGTAAAAAATACAATTGAAAAGTTTGTTGGCTTCCTACTCAGCGATCATTTGCGGTAGGAAAAAAAGAAAATTTTGGCAAAGGCAGGAGTGCATGCTCTTTATGATGGCGTTGTCAGTTTCTTCTCATTTCAATTGCTTTTGGCTAGGATGGATTTTATTTCTTTCAGAGGAAAGGAGTGGGCCTGAGGAGAGTTTGAGTAGCTGCCCCTCCCCCTCTCCCCTGTTGGGGGTCTCCCCAGCGGATTCCCCGTGGTCCGTATTGCGGGCTCACGACAAGAGCATTTTCAAAATGGCGACGAACAATGGCGACAAGAAAGGGGAATCTAATGGAGTGATTTTGAGTTATAGAAGACAGTTTTGTCTATGTTTTTCCTTCTTGACGCGATCAAAACAAGTCCCCAAACGTAGGATATACCTCCTTTATTTGTATTCCCGATAAGGAAGAATATGGAATGCGTAGAAACGTGCGACGGAAAACGTGGGTAACAGAAACTTACAGGGACCTGAGGTAAGCGTTTCTCATTGTACAATGATTTTTTTTAGATTGGTTGAAGCTTATGTCTTCGAAGTTTATCATGTTTATCAACTTAGCTTACTGGAATTAAAGCCGAGCTCGGCGTAAAAATAGATAGTGAGAACGAGGAGATAGTATTAAATGGCAGTCATTTCGTCGAGGCATGTAGCTGTTATTTATGTTTGTCATCTGAATTTTAAGCTTCTGCCCTTCAAATTAATAAGAATCGCATCCTTTCATTATTTATACGTGAGGAAATGTTCCTCAAAATATTGACCAAGTGGCCATTTCAGGCCGCAAAGAAAAATTACGTCAAGGAAATTTGAAATTACTGCAACACCTTTCATGTGATACCTTTGAAGTTGGAAGAAACATTTCAGCTCAGTGTGATCTCTTTTTTTATTAAAGTTAGACTAGAGACTACTTGCAGTCAACCTGGTAGCTAGTAATCTAGACTTCAATTAAACAGTGCTACTGACGTTTTGGAATGCCTCTTTGGGCATGTTTAATAAATGAGACCATTTCGTAACTTAGAATTTGTTCTTCCCATGATGTTTTATTGTATTGGTAAACATAGATTTCCGTTTCTTTTGCATTTTGTGGTCTACAGGTAATTTTTGGGACTAATAGAATGCCTAATGTTTTGACAGGATTTACAGACTTCAGAACTGAGGACATTCTGGATAATTTACTGTTGAGTTAAATGATGGATTATGACAACTTCAGGTAGTTGTTGATCTCTTAGTTTTACACATAGTTATGTGACAGTCAATTCTGGCAATTCCCTTCCTTCTCTACACACAGTCATTACCTGAGTCATTTAAGATCTGCTTTTTGACCAGACATTTGTCTACTTTATAAAAAATCTGTTTGACATTTTCTTAAGGCCTGTAATTTCAGTTGTTGGATGACCTTCAGTAGCATTTTAAAGTAGCAATGTAGAAATTCCTGAGGCCTTAAACTTAAGCAAGCCAGAAAACCCTAATTCCAATATAAAGCTAACTGCAAGCAACATGATGTACCGTTTGGCAACCAAAGTGCTTTTAGGGCTAACCGGAGTACTATGTAGGCCAACCGGAATCTTATGCAGGCTAACTGGAATGGCTTGCATGGCTTGCATGTTTCATGACACATAAGTGCCATACAAGCCAGAAATACCTAAGTCCAACCATTAGCATAACCTCAAGCCACCTCACCTAACTATACTCAGGCTAACTGGAGTACTGCTTAGGCTAAGCAGGGAGCTTTTTAGGCTAACCAATGTGCTATTTATATATAGTGGAATGGCTCTCATGACTTGTTGGCTCACACTTTGTCCAGGCCCAAGTTTTTTTTTTTTTTAACTCATATGGGAATTAGCCAAGTAGTAGCTGTAAATTTGATTTAAACAAACTCCAGCTTAGTTTTTGTTGGCAACTTGCTCTACAAGAAAACCAAACATAGATTTCTGTGACATAATGTTTTGAAATGGACAGATTACAAAAATTCAGCTTTAGGGTCCAAAACATTTTAAAACATTATTAAACATTAAAACATTATTTGACATTTTGATTAATGAAAGGAGGGGTGCAAAGAAAATTGATTTCTTCCTTGCCTGACCCAGGTAGACTGGGCAAGGTGAAACCATTATAAGCTTACCCAAAGTCCCTTTTTCGAAACAACTACAACAAAAAATAAAAATCCATAAATGTCATTTGGCTATCTAGCAAGTGGAAAAAATTATTGGATCCACTAGCCCAACATAAAACGAGCCAGTTTCTTTCACACACTGAAAAAGGCCATTGAATTTTAATATACTGAGTCTGCATGCTGGAAAATAGCAATTTCATCAAAATAAATAGTTTTTGTTTGTTTTGCTTCTATTTACAGGTGACTTGAAGACTTTGCAAGGGCATTCCTGTTAGTCAAAATGAACTCAAAAATACACATTGTGTCAATGTAATAAAATTGTCACATGATTGATTCCCACATGTTGCCAGTTTAAACCTGAATATACTTGAGTGACATTTATAGCTATTTATATAATATGAACATCCCAGAACCTAATAAGGCTACATGTAAATACTGACACTTAATTACATGTAAGTTTTAAAACCATTCTGGGGTTCATGACATTGACATCACATTATTTCAATAAAAACATGTAAAAATAATAAAATAACAGAGAATTTACATAATTATTATCGCAGACGATAAGTTTTACTCCAGGTTAAGTTAATGTGTCAAGGTTTTTTGCAGCACAAGCTTGGTTCCAAAAAATATCCATACCTCCCCCAAGGATGGTTCTTTGGTTTGGACCCTCCCACCCCCTGGGAATTCCAGTTTAGCTTCATACTTTCTTTCAAAAATTTGTGCTATTGAGACCCCCATCCCCCTCGGAATTTCCAATGGCCATCCTTGAGGTGGGTATGGATATTTTCTGGAACTGCACAATGTAGGCATTTGCTTATGAAAGTAAGGAGGGGGACATTGGGGGTTGCTGAACACCGCATTACCGCAAAAAAATTCGACAAATACCGCAATACCGCAAAAAAAAAAATCGGAAAATACCACAATTTTATAGTAAGCCTGTATAGCTGGTGGATTCGTTGACACGAGGGCAAAAATAGGGGCAAAAACAAGCAGTGGGACCTTGGAAAAAATGGCACGGCCTTAAACGGGTTGTTAAAACAGTCAAATTGTAGATTAAAATGTGTGACAAAGTAAGGCTGCTTCAGGTTGCTTCAGAAACAGCTAAAATTGGTCGGAAAAAGTGAAGGATACGTTTTTATACCGAAAGTCGTCAACCAAAACTTAAAGAAAACGCATCCCACAGGTTTCGAGAATACCGCAATACCGCAATTCAAGATTAAAATCACCGAAATACCGCATGAAAAATTGACCACCCCAATGTCCCCCTCAGTAAGCTGCAGATTGATCTGATTGATACACACTAATCTATTTTCACATTTACCTCTTTTCTATGGGATATATAATTATATATTGTTTTTACCGGTTTCACTTGTAATAATAATAATAATAATAATAATAATAATAATAATAATAATAATAATAATAATAATAATAATAATAATAATAATAATAATAACATTTATAGCGCGCAAATTTCATAAAATGTTCAAATGCGCATTACAAGATTAAAACGGAATAAAAACGCTAAAAGTTAAAATTACAATTAAAAGTAAACTTACAATGAATTTAAAAAGCTAAAAGTACAATAAAAGGTAAACTTACAATGATTTTAAAGAGCTAAAATTACAAATATTAAAAGTAGAATATAATTTAAAAACAACTATGATAAAAATGCATGACGAAAATGGTGTGTTTTTAGCTTAGTTTTAAAAATACTAACAGTGCTGGCACTTCTAATGTCAAATGGTAGCGCGTTCCAAAGTTTCGGTGCAGCACAGGTAAAAGAACGGTCACCTAGTGTGGCTTTTGATTTAAAACGTGGATAACTAAGTAAAAGTCTATCGCTGGAATTCCTTAGATTATATGTGGAGGGGAGCTTAAGAGAAACAAGGGATGATAAATAAGAAGGCGCTAAAAAATTCAGAATCTTAAAGGTAGTTAAAAGTATTTTAAACTCGATTCTGCATCTAATCGGTAACCAGTGCAATTCATAAATAAGAGGCGTTACATGGCAAAATTTCTTTTCTTTAAAGATCAGTCTGGCGCAGGCATTCTGCACTCGTTGCAGTTTATTTAACAGGCAATCTGGTAGACCATATAAAAGACCATTGCAGTAGTCAAGGCGACTTGTTATGAATGCATGGACGAGAGTCTGAGTTGACTGCTGTGAAAGATACTTTCTGATCCGACGAATATTATAGATATAGTAAAACGAAGAGGCACAGATTTTTGTGATATGTGTTGCCATGGACAACCTAGAATCAAACCAAGAACCAAGATTTCTCGCGATTGGCACGGGATGGATATCTGAGTCACCAACACGAATACTGATATTGTCAAGCTTTTCCAGCTGTTGTGGTGTACCAATAATGAGGAATTCAGTCTTGTCATCGTTTAATTTAAGATCATTATTCAACATCCAAGAACGAATGTCTCTCATGCAGTCTTCCATACTCCTCACCACAGCAAGTTGCTCAGCTCTGTCATTCGGACTAAACTTGTGAATCATCAGCGTAACAGTGAATCGTGGGCAGATGAGATTTAATGATCTCAAAAAGCTTACTCGTGTACAACGTGAACAATAGCGGGCCTAGACAGGAACCTTGAGGCACGCCCCATTCTAGGTTAAAAGGCTTAGATAGCGACTCGTTAATCATTGTCCGCTGAGATCTTCCAGACAAATAGGACGCAAACCAGGAGAGAGCTTTTCCTTGTATACCAAATGTGTTCCATTCGACGTAGCATGGTGTCATGATCAACTGTATCAAAGGCAGCGCTCAAGTCGAGCAGAATTAGCAAAGTAACACGTTGATTGTTCATGTTAAGGAGAATGTCATTCATAACTTTAAGCAGTGCAGTTTCTGTGCTGTGGTTCTGTCGATAGGCTGATTGGAACACAGGGAACAGAAAAAATAAAAATAAAACTGGTTTTAAAAGTTTTAAACCAAATAGAAATTTAAACCACAGCACATATTGTACAGGTACAGTATGTGTAAAATATCTAAAATACTTTTACGGCATCTGTTGATTCCACTATTAACTTGATTCAAACTCAGCAATTTTAATGACCACTACTTTGGAAAAAAATATGATTACAATCTGCCATCCCCAATTGAATACTTTGATCACAAGCTAGGTCACATGGGGCGAAAGTTATTACATATTCAGTCTCTCAGATGATGTCACACAATCCCAGATAAAACAGTTACAGCATTTCCCCCCCTCCTGAATAGCAAAGGGGATCTGTAATTATTGGAACATTACAAAACTTTACATGCAACTATTCTGAAATTCTCCTTAGCTTGAAACTAGAAATCGGTTGGCAAGATGAGACTCCCTGTGTCTTTAATGTCTTGAATCTCACGTAGGGAAGTTTCTAGTGACTGGTCGCTTTAGGACCTTGTCCTTGACTCGTAGATCCACCACTCACTGAAGTCCATCAGGACCTGGATACATCTGCTCAATGCATTGTACTTTCCATTCCTGTGTGGCAGCAGTAGTAGGGTCGATGACCACAACAACAGCTCCAACTTGAATGTTATTTGCAATGAAAAAAAAAACAATTTGGTCTTAATCCAATATGTGCCAAGTACTCTTGCATCCAACATTGGTAAACCTGTCTTCTAAGCTTTCTTGGGTTGAAAGGTGTGCCACCAACACGTGCAGTTACAAAGTTAGCCCCATCTGTCCAATCAGAAAATAGTTTGGAGTCAATCCCAGGTTGTCATTTGGGTCATCACTTACAGTTGTAAGAAGCCTTGCATTAATTACTAGGCTTTCCACTCCAATAAAAATGGTCTCCAACTTCTCATTGTTTAGCCGACTTTGCCAAAATTCGGCCCATCTGGTGGATTCCATTTCCATGCCACCCCCTTGTTGGAGGTTATTGCTGCACCTTTTCTGGCAATTACTGAGACCAAGACATTTAGCTCGTTAAAACATGCCTACCAATTTTGGCTTACTACATACATACATACATACATACATACATACATACATACATACATACATACATACATACATACATACATGAACTTTATTTAAAACTCGAATTTCAGAGTAGCCTGAAAAGGCTAATATCTTCGAGAAAATAATGGTATAAAAGAAAAACAAATGAAGATAAAAAAAATAAAAATAAAAAAAAAAAATCTATTCACATTAAAAGTCTATTACATTAAAAAATCTATTTACATTAAAAATCTATTACATTAAAAAAAATATATATTTACATTAAAAATCTATTTACATCTATTACATTAAAATGTTCAATATATCTTATGTCTAAAAGGAGATTTTTTTCACTAGTCTTCTAAAACCAGTTAAAGTATGTTCAGATCTTATATTATTAGGTAGGGAGTTCCAGGTCTTAGATGCAAAGTAACGAAAAGAGTTGAGGCCATAAGTAGTGGTAACAGGTTTACATAGTGATAAAATATTAGTACCTCTTAAAGTTTATTCAGACTGACGCAGAGTAAGCATGTCTTTAAGATATTTAGGAAAACTGTCAAAGTTCAAACATTTGTAGATAGGCGGGTGATTAACATATTTTGTACCCTTTGGTTGTGCAGAGTCGTTCCTTCTGATTTATGTAGTAGCTGCTGGTAAGACGAAACTTTGTCATTAAAAACAATACGTAGGGCGCGCTTATTAAAAGATTCTAATTTAGCACAAATTCTAGCACTACAAAAATGTCAGACCGTAGAACAAAATTGAAAATGCGGCAAAATGAAGGCATTATACAACTTTAACTTGGTGGCGGTACAAATAAGGTTACGAAATCTTATCATGACATTCAGTTGATTGTTAACTTTTTTACATACTAAAGATACATGTTCATTGAAGTTTAACTGATTATCGATAGTCATTCCAAGTAAATGGAACGAGTCTTCGATAGGAAAAGAAAATTGGTGGTCAGTGGTCCCTATAACCATAGCATGGTGCTTGTCGGGATTCACGATCATGCCGTTATCTGTATACCACTGATTTGCACTTTGGACCTGATGAAGTATCCGCTGTTCAAGGGCTTTAGGATCCACATCTGAGTCATAAAGTTGTTCGTCATCAGCGTAGGCGTGAATATTAACGTCCTTTATGTGATAGAAAAGATCGTTCAGAAATATGTTAAATAGCATTGGTCCGAGTACACTTCCTTGCGGGACTCCTCTGGTGACTGTCTGCCATCCTGAGAAAGAATCTCCAACTTTTACCCTTTGTATCCTGCCGCTCAGATAGTCCGCAAACAATGCGCATGCACTGCTACTAAGACCATATGCTTTTAATTTAGCAAGTAGAAGATTATGTGGAATCGTATCAAAGGCTTTCGATAGATCCATAGATACGACAGCTACCAGTTCCTTCCTATCGCGGCATGCGCGCCAGTCTTCTGTAAGCTTGAGAAGCGCGGTCTCGCAACTGTGACGTCGCCTGTAAGCAGATATGAAGTCCGACAGCAGACCTTGGTAGAAATCCTGCATTTGAACCGAGAGCAGCCTTTCAAAAATGTTGTTCAAACAAGGTAGAACAGTGACAGGCCTGTAGTTTCGTTTATCTGTTTCCTCGTCCATCTTGAACAGGGGCGTAACCTGCCCCATTTTCCAGCGGGAAGGATATCGACTGTGTGCAATAGAAGTGTTCAGAATTTTTGCGACAGGGCCGGCTTTGGCGCGCGAGGATTCCTTTATTAGGCGCGGTGGCAGCATGTCGTGTCTGCAAGCCTTTCGCACGTTTACATTAGACAGCAACTCTTCTATTTGCGTGGCATTTGTGAATTGAAAGTTAAGACAATCTTCTTCGCCTTTTATACTATTGTTCGCTTGAATAGCCTTAATGCTTGGGTGGTCGTAAAAACCCTCTCCATAATAATGATCAGTTATTTCGCCAGCACCGTCTGCAATGTGCACAAAGTGCTCATTAAATAGCTCTGCTATTTGTCTTTTGTCTGTAAAAACAGCGTCATTCTCTTTGAGAGTAATGTCATTTGCTTGTTTGGAATTTTTGGAATGCAAGAAAGGCCGATATGCATCCCAAAACTCTCTTGGGTTTTCTGACTTCGCCGCCTTTTTTCTAAAAAAGCTCCTTAATTGCCTTACGTCTTATAGACGTGCACTTATTTCTTTGAGCTTTGTATAACTGATAATTACTGTCAGTTCTGTCTTTTGTAAACTTTTTCCAAAGCCTATTTCTATAGCGTATCGCTTTGCGCCATTCTTCTGTCATATAAGGGATCTGATTGTCACGCACATGAAATTGCTTTGGCGGGGCATGATCATCAAGCACCTCTGTGAATAGTGTCTCAAACACAAACAGCTTGTCATCTACATCTTCAAAGACATCCATTACATTGAAAGGAACGATATGCAAATCAGCCAAGAATAAATCACGATCGAAGTGTTTCAGGCTACGAAAACAGAGTTTTCTTGATCTCATTTTAGGTGCAGTTTTCCTCAAAAACGCATACACGAGTGAATGATCGCTCAGTTGAACATGTACAACTCCAGAAGCCAAAACCCTGTTCTTGTTATTCGTTATGATTAGATCAAGTGGAGTTATAGATGTTTTTGTTATTCTAGTCGGAGAGCTGATCAGATTGTGCAGATCATAAATGTCAAGCAAATCCAACAAAGATCACTCATCCTTTGGCGGCTTATCCGGTGCGATCAGGTCTGCGTTATAATCACCAACCAGGAAATAGTTGCCCGGTAGAGAGGTAACTGCCTCTAGCAGAGATCCTAGCTTGTACGTCCACACGGATTTGGGAACTTTGACGGATGTAGGAGGTCGATAAATGCCCACAATAGTCTCCCAAGTCTTGCCAATCATAACTTTAAGCACGATAGATTCAGTCTTGTATTCCGCCCGCTCACTGAGTGGTAAATTTGGGAGGTCCCTGACGACTTTAAAGCAGAAATCGCTTCGGATGTAAACCATTAGACCACCGCCGCCTTTGGTCCTGTCCGCTCTGCACATTTTAAACCCAGAGATGTGAAATTGGGAGTTAGGGAAGGTTGAATCGATCTTGGTTTCAGAGACTACCAAAATGTCAAATCGACCATCCAAAAGCCATGTTTTAATCTCATGGAACTTAAAACCAGCTATGGAGTCTACGTTGATATGTCCAATCTTGACATTAGCACGGTGTTTCTGCAACACGGTATCAAACTCGTTCCACATTTCGTTTTGATTGTCCGAGTCAGAGGAGTCGGAATCGGCGTAAGAGCTTTGCTGATAACACTCGGCGGTTAGCCTTGGTAGAGAACACAGCCCACAAGTCCAGTTAGATGCTTGGCTATATGAATAGTACAGGAAGCCAGCTTTGGACATGTACAAACACTTTGCGTGAAACCAACCACTGCATTCTGCACACAAGATGGCGTCCTGATTCCTTCGTATTGTTTTATTGCACTCGTTACAGGAAAATTTGGGAGCTTTGGGCATTGGAGGACCAGGATTAGTAGCAACATCCCCGCAAAGCGGCAACCGACTCACATGAAACGTACTCGTGCCATTTACGTTGTATGATAACCGTGTATGAAAGTAAAAACCTACTCGCTGCTTACGACGTTGATGTTGAAACTGGATAATTGATGGTAAAATTCCAGGACCAGCCACAGATACCGAATATCTATCCTTCACAAAAGCTACAAGATCATTCCAGGAATTGCTTTTCGAGTTATCAGGACACAGAATAGTCAAACAACCCCACCAAAGGAATATTAGTGACCAGCCACGGAAAACGTGACCGGCCGCCATGTTGAGTTCTTTTATTAACATCTGCTGAGGCCATTCCATCTTTGCTGCCATCCCTATAAATGCATTGAGGAATTTGCAGTGTCCAAGGACGAGACCTGTAATGTGTCTGTAGATGCAGGAATAAACACAAATATCGCCTTGCTTGTACTCTGCCCCATCCTTGCTGAGTCAAGTATATAGGGTCTTCGAAAACTAATGGCACAGTTGGTGAAGGGTTAACATGATCACTGTAGTTTGACAAGCTGGCCTTGATCACACTCTTGGTGACACTCTCACATGACCCTTTTAACTTCTTTGCATGCATGAACTACAAAAAATTAATATTTCATGCATTGGTGACTGGTGGTATAGTAAACGTCCCATTCGATGACCTTCTGATTCATGGTTGTACTTAACAATCAGTCCAGCTGTGATTCCTCTTCAGCAGAATGATGGGCCACTTTACCTTGTAGGGAAGATCATTGGCATGTTGTTATCTAGTGTTTGATCTCAGAATTCAATTAACTAAAACCAAATTTAGCAGTGCCAGTGTATTCATCTTGGGATCTGCTTGGTTTTTTTTTTCATAGCATCCATCTCTGCTGCATACCTCAGTCTGCACTTCCTTAAGGATAGTTCACCCTTTAATCTCACATTAGCTGGTCTAGATCTTCTACAGTTTGCAGTAAATTGGTGTAACCAGCCTCTCACTCTTACTAGAGACCAGCCAAGTTCCAGTTATCCATTCTGTTTAACCTGATACCATTTTGAATTTCTTGAAGGATTTAACTGCCAAGCTCCTTTAGTCATCTCTGGCACAGTCGCCATCAGCATTCTTTTCAGCTCCCTCGGTAATAATTCCTTTCCTCTTTTCAACTCAAGACGTTTTTTAGACGTTAGAACATTAAACTTGCACTCTGGCCACTCTTCTTCTGACCTCTTTAGGAACTCAGGTCCATTCCAACAGTAACTTTGTCTGCTACTTCTTTCACTGTTAGGTCTCTTGTACCGTCAGGTCGACTGGGATCATATTAGTGGGTACATAGTGCCACTGATTAGGAGCCGATCACTCCTGGATCTCGTCACATGATAAGCTATGAATGGCTTCAAATCTCTGCTTTGAAATTCAAGCTTCCAAATTGGGGTTGTAGCTTGTACATGGACATTTAGGGTTATCACTAACTTTTCTGTGATTCCACTTGGGTTAATCAAACTGACCATGTGACAATAGAAATTGTTGGAAAATTGTGTTCTACAAACTGGAACTGCTCGGGTATGACTCAAACTTATTATTACAAAAACTACATGTATGTGAAACACTACTGTGTTGTACTGTGAAGGAGCATTAACTGGCTCACGGTTGCCCTTGGAAGTTTTATGTTATAGCATGCACATGTAAACCCTAAAATTTCATTCTTGGGCAAATACTGATATACACAGTGACTGTACATTATGGATCTGAACAGAAACAATTGACCAAAATGAGTAAATTGTTTCGTTTATGTCCCAAGCAGGGAAACTATTTGGCATTATACAACTTACAACTTACAACTTTATTGCTTCCATTACCTATTACAATAGATACTAAAAATCGCCTAATATTACTAATTTGTTTATACAAAATAAGTGATGAGGGAGTCTATAGAAAAGCAAAAAATGCTTGAAATTATAGATCCCTAATTAGACATTTATCAACTGTGATTTACAATTTTGTACTAATTTTGTTTTGAACTATTATACACACACTTACCAGAACATTTAATTCCCACTATGCTAACACTAGTAGCATCATCTCCATATCCATTGCTAGCTGTACATCTGTATGATCCTGCATCCTTCCTTTGTACATCAACCAGATGAAGCAAGTAACCAGAGGCATTGAACTGGTTTACTGGGACGCCATCTTTTGTCCAAGTGATGTTAGGATGTGGGTCACCAGATGCATTACATTTTAGTGTATAGTTTTGTTCAGGTTTAAGTGGAGGCTCTTGTTTCAGGGGGGTAGTTATTTCTGGAGGCACTGAAAAACCAGAGACATTCATATTAATATTAATTCATATTAATTCATATTAATATTAATTTATATTAATTCATATTATAATGATGTGTTAATGTATAATGCAATTTCCTTTTTAGTTTTGAACTATTTAGTCAGTACCTACATGTACATGTGTAGATTAAGAGGTACATGACTGTATTTAAAACTACATGATATTAGTTGTACTAATTATATAGCTGTTAGGAAATCCAATATTGCCGGCACAACTATTATCTTGCAATTTCTGAGAGCTGTCCAATTTAGGATAAATTTGGATAGTTTCATTTAGGGCTTATGCACAAGCTGTCCAATTTAAGAAAAATCAAAAGCACGTCGTGCTCCATGTCTCGTGTTACTAAAAACTTTAAAGCTTTCTGTGACCTTGCTGGCTGCATTATACTCGGTGTCAGGTTATCGAAAATTGAAAAGCGTACATTTTTGTAAGAAACATTTAGACTCTTCACCTCAAATATATTATGCCCCTTTAGAATTCCATTCATTCACCAAAAAGTAAAATTAAAACTGTTCTTGTCGCTCCATAAAAGTTGCGTTATATTGTAGCGTGATTCACAACACGATATACTTGTCGCTCTTTCAAAGATTTTAATTAGCCTGAAACGCTGCGACAGATTATGGAAAAAAAAATTCCATGTGTCCAGAAGAAAGATTGTTACTCCATACCAACTTAAGAAAAATTTAGACTCTTCACCCCAAATACATTATTCCTCTTTAGAACTCGATTTATTTTTTTTTTTTAAAAATTGTCGTTTGATAACAGTTGCATTATAATTATTGCGTGACTTTCACAACTCGATGAACTTCTGATCTCCGGTCGATCTTCGGACAATCTTGTTCTCGATTCTATGTGTCCAGAAAAAGGACTATTATCCCCACACCCTTGTCATTTGCTGTTTAATCAGTTTAATATTTCATTTAGTTCTTCTCGTTCAGCATGTAAGACCCTATACACCTATAGCGCCAATCACAAACGTAACAGGAGACAACTAGATTGACTTCTGTTTTTTTATTATTCACATCGATATATCTGTTGATTGAATTTTTGACATTTTTTGCCGGTCTTCAAGGAAAACTAAGGAGCCTTGATCGTGTAAAGAGAACAAATGATGTCCCCAGCGTTTAAAAAATAACCACAAACATTGTCACCAGCGTTTAGAATCAATGATTGTCAACATTTCTTGGAGAAAAAGCACATATAGTGTCACACCAATTTACAATAAATAGTATTTATTTTGTTACTTCGTGACCTTGTCACTTTGTTATCTTACACGAGCTCTGCGCCAAAGCTACCTCACGTAACACGAGACACGAGCTCTGCGCCAAAGCTACCTCACGTAACACGAGACAAAAAATAGAACCACTGTATTACAACAATCACATCACAAAGTATATACTCATATCATTTTGAATTACCTAAATTTCCAGTTAATTTTTTCTTACTCCTTTAGACTCAATCACAAACCTTATGTAATGTATTTCACGTAGTATTACCCTGATCGAACCTCAATTATCTTTATTTAGACACGGTGTTATTTAAAGCTAGAAGCTTGTGGGGCCGTGTATTCCCGATCGAATTGGAATTTGGAAGTGTTAGTTTTTATGGAGGGAGGAAAACCGGAGAACCCGGAGAAAAACCCTCGGACGAGAACGAGAACCAACAACAAACTCAACCCACATATGATACCGGGCCGGAATCGAACCCGGGCCACATTGGTGGGAGGCGAGCGCTCTCACCACTGGGTCACCCCTGCTCCCCTAAACCTCTCCGCCGCAGTGAAACAGTACAAGACAAAACCACATCTGAAGGTGATATGTGATCTTCGCAGTGAATTTCCAATTCAAGCAATTGGAATAAAGAAGCCTGAAAAAAATCAGGGCTTCAACGGGATTCGAACCCGTGACCTCCTCTACCAACTGAGCTATGAAGCCACACATTGGGAGCGAGGTCAATTGTGAGTTCATATTTTCCCGTGAAAGGAGTGGAATGATGTAATGTATATGAAATGATTCATATATGAACTGCGGATCTATATGAAGGTGATATGTGATCTTCGCAGTAAATTTCCAATTTAAGCATATACATTACATCATTTCACTCCTTTCACGGGAAAATATGAACTCACAATTGACCTCGCTCCCAATGTGTGGCTTCATAGCTCAGTTGGTAGAGCATCGCACCGGTATCGCGGAGGTCGCGGGTTCGAATCCCGTTGAAGCCCTCATTTTTTTCAGGCTTCTTTATTCCAATTGCTTAAATTGGAAATTCACTGCGAAGATCACATATCACCTTCATATAGATCCGCAGTTCATATATGAATCATTTCATATACATTACATCAAACCACATCGGTTTCTTAATTCACTTCGATAAAATCTGTTAATCACATTCTTCACATTTTGGCGGTATTACAAAGTAAAACCAAACAAACACATTCATGTAAGAGCACACATAATGTCCTGGCAGCATTTAGAATTAACTCAATACATTGTCACCCGCTTTTAAAATAAATAACTGAAAACTTTTCTTCGAGCAAGAGCACCATAATGTTCCACAAATTTACAATAAATACATATTCATTGTTTTAACTTTGTTCACTTGTCGCTTTGTAACCTCACGTGAGATCTTACACGAAGTGCTATCCTGCGCCAAAGTAAGTTGACAATGGCGGAATTTTTATCAGGGAGATTTGATGAAATTTCAATTTCTCTTGATCGTTTCAGCAGTAGTAACTAAAATGAGAAATTCCTAGTATGTTGTCAGAAGAGAAGAGTGCTAACCTAAGAAGCAAAAACCAAAGCCAAAACACCTAAAAGAAAAGAAAACTTGGCTGAACGTTAGTGCAGCGTAGCGAAGCGAGTAAGTTGGAAGGTTACTGATCCTCGCCACGAGCTACGTAGAAGCGATTCTTTGTTGTTTTTCTCTGAAGTGGGACGAAAACGAACCAGATAGTGAAAAGGACAATTACAAAGTGTCACTTTGTTTACGACTTTCATCGATCGATGCTGTATTTTCACCCTGTAGCAAGCTTCACAAACTTAGGTGAATAAAATTGCACTATTTTAGCGGAGCTCCTAAGCGGCCCGAAGGGCCGCAGGGCGGAGCCTAATAGGTTTCGTGCGAACATGGAAAATTGTAAAACCATGCGTTTGAGTTTTCATGGTCATCGTGACAAGCGGCATGGCTCGCGGGCGCGTGCGCTCTACATACATACATACGTACGAAGTTGCCCAAAATGGCGGCCATACTCCAGAAAAAGCTTGACCTTGGCAGGCCTCTTACATGTTTGATATTGGCCATCCCACTTTAGTTAAAAAATACCTATCGTAGAAGTTTCTAGGACACTGCACTTTTTTTTCATGTTGAAAATCGACTAGGGATATTTCATTTCGCCTACCCTATCACATCTAAAGTTTTTATATACTTCAGAGATATTTTCTCATATCAAAAAAATGATCTGGACATTTCATATCAACTTAAACGAAGTGATTGCATGAAAAGGCGGCAAATCTTTGGTACGCTGTTCACCTTTAAGCTGAATGAAAGACGCGAAGAAAAAAGCTGTTGGAGAACTTAAGTCTTCGTGAATATTTCTCGCTCCATTTACTCATCTTCATCATGGAAACTTATGCCAAATGATTTAGGACAACCTCGTAACAGAAGGATCCAACATAACTGCAGACTTGCACATTATATATCGGACTAAAAGTCATAAAGAGCGATGTCCAGGGTTTGACCTGCGGCTGAACAAGGCTGAAAATCACTGAATTGAGCTCAAATAAAAGTGAACTCAGAGCTGATCAAGTTCACTGAAGTGAAGCATAAAAGACTGTTAAAGGCTACACCGATGGAAAGATAAAAATTGATCTTCGCTAATAATTCATGTAATTTATGCGCGGTGGTGTTGGAGTAAGCATACAACGAAATTGCCGTGTTCGTCTCCGATATTTTTATTGGGCTGGTTTTGAAGCTTTGCCCTGCAGAATTTACAAGCCTTTTCCAATAATAAGGTAACAAACGTAAATGTATGCACAAAGAATAAGCCTAATTTTATATTGAGAGAATTATACTTCATTTTTGAAGTTGTGTCGGTTTTCGGCAGATCTTCCCGTAAATATTTATCAAACGTGTTCATGTTTGTACATTTTATACAGACATTGTTTATTGAATATTTCGTTTAGACGACCTGTTTTCTGTTTTAGTTAACTGTGATGTTCATTATTGGATTTTTAAAAACAAGTTATTAACATCAAAATCACGATTTCGGCTCGCTTGCATTTGTTTTGTTTCTCTTATCACTGCTTGAGTGAGTGTGTTGCCAGTTTCGTTGCGAGCTACCTGTGCTTGGCTGAGTGAGTTCAGGCTTCACCTAAAGCATATTTACTTACCAGAAATAAAGAAAATTCATTCAGTTCTCTACATAAAACTCTCTTAGCAACGTGTACGATAAACAATCATGCAACCAAACCACAACGAAAGGAAGACGGTTCAAAACAGTCAAAACAACATTATTGTAAGCTTATTCTTAAGTTAGCGTGCACCACTTCCCAAATCACAAACTGCCACAATTCTTACACAAAAACTTCCTTAAAGTGACTTACATAACCGGCACCATCAATTTGCAGAGTTTGTTTTGCCGCCGTGATTTTCTCAGTTTGCCGTGGCGTGAGTTAATTTTGTTTACTGTGTTTAGCTTCGAGTTCACTTTGTTTTCTGTCTTTTGCCTTGAGTTGATTTTCTTGCCCTGATAGTTTTGCAGTAATCAAAACAAGGTCAAGATTCTTTTTACATTGAATAACTCATAGAGGTCCTAGAGGTGTATTAATTTATAGTGTACAGCAAACGTTGTAAAAAGTTTTACAAAGATTTGTTTTGCGCCTACGTGCGTACGTGAGGAACCCAATAAAGTGCACTCGTCAATTTCAATTTTAGAACCTGTCACGGGCAAGAAAATTCAGACGGGTTAACCACAATACATTGACGTCGCTTTCGTCAACAAAACCATGAGAGGTTTTTAAGATATTAAGTTCAACCATGAGCAATTAAAATTTATTTTATACCTACATGGGCCACCGTATAAGGCTTAGAAATATAGTGTGTACTTATTTAGCAACACTGTAATTAACTCAAGCAAAAGAATTAATAAATGGGAGCTCCGCTTTTAGGCCTGCCTAAATCTATATATTATTAAGGCTGTAGGCTTTTTCCGTTCTGGACATAAGTGTTTATGCTGGATTGACTGACTAGCTATATAATTAATAGGTAACAGGACTACATGCTTGTCCAATTTGGAAACAATTAGATTCAAAAAATTCCTCTGACAGCAAAATTGGACTCGGCCTACGGCCTCGTCCAATTTTGGCTGTCCTCGGAATTTTTTTCATCCAATTATTTCCAAATTGGACAGCATGTAGTCCTATTACATATACAAATTAAAGCAAGGTAATTACAGTCAAACAGAGTATAAATGCAAACTGTACGACGCCATAACTTGGCAAAAGGACATTTGGGCATGAACCATAACTATCTCTGCAGATCTTGAGTATTAATACTGCTAACTACATGTACTACACTGACCATACCTAAGATTTATTATTTACTAATAAAATAATGAATACATGTTCTCAATACTGTATAGATGCCCAATTGAGTTGTACTAATGATTCAGAAATTCCAGATTAAATCTTATCAAGCAAATATTTTCTCCTCAACGAATGCCTGCTGAAATGAACGAGGGGCATTGCTTTCCTTTTAGTCCTAATGATCAGCTAGAGGTCACATGGAGATGCCAGCCGTCTGCACCAACCCACACGATGAAGTGTTACGTAACAAGTGGTAACCTTGATCATTTCGAAAAACAATTATGTACAGTAGAATCCCAATATCTAGAACCCTCCAATTCTCGAAAATCCCAATTTCTCACACCAATTTTCATTTCCCTTGGATAGTTATACTCCCACTTTCTCGAACCAATTTTTGTTTGCCTTGGATAGTACTTCTCTGTAATTTTACCCCCAATTTAATGAACCTCTCAGTGTCTCAACGCAAATTATTTTTGTTTCCCCTGGAGGTTGGAGAAATCAGAATTCCTTTGTAAACAAAATCTTCTCTCATCAATTCAAGACAGAATAAAGGAGGACTAAAGGAATAAACGAAAACTGCAAAAGGACCATGCTGAGTAGACCCATTTTTCATTGTGTGGTTCCAGAAAATATTCAATTCCCACCACGGAGGAAATTGGAAATTCCAGAGAGGTTGGGGGGGGGGGGGGGGGGGTATCAAAGGTCCAGGAAATTCTGGAGAGGTGGGGGGGGGGGGGGGAGTTGTCTGTGAATTTACGTTTCCAATTGGTCAAGTTCGATGCCACGCAAATTTGTTTTAAAATCGTTTTGTACCTACTCTGAAAATCTTTTACATGAATAAAAATAGCAGCCTAAATTTTCGATACATGACCACATTACATTTTAAACAGGTTTTTTTCCTCCTGAAAGCACGGTGAAAGCTAACAAGTTCACAGAAATCCTCCATGTTGTTCGACGAATGCGACCGCCATTACTTGTACCAGTCCAAGTAAAATTGTCATGTGGTTTGACCGAAGTGCACTGGCGACTAGAGTTGTTTGTTTCTCGCGTTGATCGAAAGAAAGTTGTCCTTGTTTGCGATCAGTTTTCTGTTTATTGATGATGAAAATAGTGTAACAGTTTCAGAAACACGAAAATATCTTGTTCTTGTTATTTCTGGCTATTCGTTTGCAATTTTACGGGTCAATTTGGCTTTCTCAGTGAGCGTGTTTGCAATTTTGTGATCATGTTTACGGTGAATGTTGTCAACAGTTTTCAATCCATGTTCTAATATACATTTAGTGATTTTCTTCCGGATTGGAATGAAAGGGGATGGATTGTTATACATCAAGAAAATCTTACAAGTGACTACCAGATATTTCTTCTGTTTACTTTTGAAGAAATTGCTGACATATTTTTTATCTTCAACAGTTTGTACCGTCTTAAGATGGTTGGATCGATCAGTTGTACACTGTAGTGATGTTTACAAGGGAAGCGGCGTAATGTTTAGAACATTTGCACAATTTCTTTTTAATTTTTTTTCAGAGGGGCAGGGGGTATGGAAGATACTTTTGGAAATTCAAGACGGGAGGGGGGTTTATTTTTCTTCACAAAAATAGAAATTCCGGAGAGGTGGGGGGTCTTAGATGAAATTCCCTCCATGGTGGAGGTATGGAGATTTTCTGGAACTACACATTTGACATTTTGAATTTTCTACCATACAAAAAATACCAAGTAACTTGATTTAAAATTTAGAGCAAATTTCAGGAATGAAAATAACTATTCAATTCAATATCCAAGTAAACTGGCAGTGAAACAAATAAAGAAATAGGTCCACAAGGTGTACATTGTACATATGTCTTGGGCTGGGTGATTGAGCTTTATGCATTATTGTATTGTACAGTCACTGTAGCACATTTTAATGTGCTACAATGAAAAAAAATAGGATTTAGTTGGCATAGACTAGAGGTGTGTAGGAAGGGTCAAAATATTAAGCTTCAACAGATTACAGTGTAGCATGGGTAGAAGTAATAAACAGGTACAAGGTGATCTAGGGAAGCTATCTGGAGTAGACGTTGCATAATATTTTTGTAGCACAACCTAGTAAGTAAAGCATGTGGTCTGATTAGTTAATTTGGTGCCTACTATTTGCCCATGGGTGGATGAACGAATACCTTCAACTTCAGCGCGCGCTTAATGTACATTTAAATCAATTAATAATATGTCTTTGTCATAGCTGCGCACTTGTACTGTCGCAAGAAAGCAAAGTCAATGTTCATCCCATTTGGATGTAGGGTCTTGCACATGCTGTCGGTTTACGGCATTTCTTATGCTGACGAAGGGACAGAAGTCTCAAAATGTCTGAGAAGTTATTGCTTTATAGCACATCAATACTTTTGTTTAGCTGTACGCGACCGTCGTGAGAGCACATTGTGTTGATGTTTGTTGACGTAGTTAATGCCTTAATTATCTCAAATTAGATTTGTTCCGTTTGTTATACCTTGTCATCGGCTGTTTACTTTGGGTTATGAGGTAAAGACGAGTGATAATTGATTGCTATTAACCAGAGAAGAATACTTCAAAATACTTTGTGTATGCTGTCACGTATGAGAAACCTCAGTGGAACTTAGTATGACGTCACCGTGTGCCATATGAAGCACTTAACCAAATTTTTAGCGTTTCGCACTAGACACAACAACAAAATGAAACAATTAAAAGACCACAACAATTATGAGAGCTTCTGTTGCATGTCTCATCAAAAACCAATGGCAAAGCTTACGATAAAATTTATATGAAAATCAATTTTTCCAAACCCAGTCAATATTAGATAAACATACACATCCATGCTGTTCTCTGACACGAAATACAAACAGCTTCTCATTGATAAAAATTTAAGAGTGAATGTCTGCAAGAGTCAAACAAAATCGGAAAATAGCGGCAAAAGTGTGAAAACTTAAAATTGATCAAACTCTGACTGTATTAGTCCATAATGAGTTATCCATCGCCATGCAATTCATTTGTCAAATAACTCTTTCTTTCGGCAGGAAATGACGATCATAAATTTCACGGCCAGACACGGGAAAATTCGACTTGAAAATTAGCGGTTTTTAAGCAAACCACTTGCCTTTACTATAAAACCTGAAGACATCCACTTGTTATCAGCTTATTCTACATCTTTTCCAGATTTTATTCTATAATTTCTATGAAGTTTAAATAAATTCGTGACACTAAGAGAGATCTGAAAGAAATCCCACTCTTTCTTTATGGAAATGACAAGGTTAATTTAAGAAATTATTTACCATACTACCTTTATATCAAATAAACTGATATTTTGGAAATAAAGTCAGGAAGAAATGGCCTTTCAATTGATGTCACTTTTTGGCTGGGGAAATTAAATCGTTCTCTCTGAGAAAGCGCTAAAAATTACGAAATCAAGCAAACAAGAGATTGCGTGACAGACGTGACAAAGGTGGAAATTGTGATTTTCGGATATTTTAGCCAAAACTCGATAAAAAATAAACTGATTTCATTGCTGTTGATAAAACAACATCATTTTCTTTTGAGAATCTACCTTTTTTGCTTATTATATCAATCTACCAACCGTACTTATGTATAAGCAAATTAATACTCCACAGTGGTGGTAGAATTTATGTATACACAGTTAAGGCATTTATATGCCCGCTGGGGGACTGATAAATAGCCACTGGAAGTTTTAGCGTAACAAAAAAAGTATCCTTTCCAAATTTCAAAACAAACTCAAAAAAGGGGTCGTCCCTTCTGTTACTGGTGGCGTGAGACAAAAAAAGAAAATGGTTCATTACACTTTCCAATATACCGGTAGTTATACATCTTAAGCCTGTTCCATGTGTTCGGTATGTTGGGGAGCAGCACGAAATTCTTTGGATATCCATGCTATTTGCATGTAATGGTTATCTTACGTAGTTTCGCTGTTTTCTACCATCCATGGTCAGTTAAACGATCTTTCAGTTGGGACCACCCTCCATGCACATTAAGGGTGTAGCAAGGGAGCCACCCACTATAAATGTATATCGATTCATATTCTAAGGGGACAGACCACGAACACAATAGTAGTTCCTGTAAATATCTAATTGTTGTAACCGTTCATCAGTAGGATACCTAAAATGCGTGCATTTCTACAATTGGTTTCGGCTCCATTAAATCCTATACCAATTGCAGAACATTTTAGGAGGAGCCACCCACGATGTGAGCACAGTTACTACAAAAAATAATAATAAGGAAAATAACGCAAAATAAACTAAACCGTTAAATTACGAACTAAGCGCACACGTCAAATGAATTAAGCAAAGCGCGCGGATATAACGAGACAAGCGCGCGCACCTTTATCCAAGTAAAAGGAAGCAGGTGTGAACTAAGGAACTAGGATTATTTAGACGACACAAAGACAACAAACAAGCAAAGGATACGTCGGTGGTTTTCAACCATGAACCGCCGATCTTAACTCTCTTAAAGTAGCGTCGTATTTCCCAATTATTGCGCCGTGGCTTTTCAAGAATTTATTAAACGATTTAAGGTGGCTTACTACAGTTTCTACGAGGCAAGAGCGCGCGCTACGATTTGGCTGCCTGACGTCAATATCGCTCGCGCTCGCAAAGCTTTCGCTAGCAACACTAAAAGAAACGAAAACAAGTTTGAGCCTTTTATTCGAAAGATAACAGTTTCAGAAAGTTTCAGAACGTTTTAGACATGTTATATGACGAAAACAATACTACAGATAGGTTGATAAACAACCGACAGAGGAGTTCTAATTCGCTTTTTTCATCGCTCATAACGTGTGGCGTCATACGAGCGCGCGCTCAAATAAAAGGGCATGCGCAATTCGATTCTCGTCGGAGGTCGTAAAAACCTGACTTCGGCTCAAAATTTCTCAAAAACCTACCGTACAACCCATACTGAAATCTTCACAATTAATTTTTTGGGGTGAATCGCGTCAACTGCCAAAATTTAAAAAAAAATCTGTAAGACAGATTTTGAGCTATTTTTTAAAATAGGAAAAAAACCACATTTTCCTATTTTGCAAAAAATCTGTCTTACAGATTTTCAATTAATTTTGCATGAATGTTTAATCGGGTTCAATTTCAAATTTCTGAATTTTTGAGGCAGGGTCATACGGGAAGATTTTGAGAAAAACGCCACTGAAATTACTAGTGCCCAGTCTCCTCTTAAGCACTCGGATATTCATTTTGGCTGTTTATTAGCATTTATATTGCTCAATGTCGCATATATTGGCTGTACGATGCAACAAACAGTAATACGTGAAAGCTAAAACCTTTCTGGACATTTTACAAAAGAGTTAAAAGCTGGACTCATTTACCCCCTCAAAACTGTAGTAAGCCACCTTAAAAAGCGACGTAAGTTTGAAGCCTTGCTGAAGAACGTGAAGATAGGCATCGAAGTCTGTGTGTGAAGTCCAACTTTGATGTGCAAATCCTAGCATACCTCACCAATTGAGATATATAATCTCCATAGGCTGGATTGGCTGGGATGTTGCTGTCCATATGTGGAAAATTGACAATCCGAAATGTAAGGTCATCTCTCTTGTCGTAGACGCTGATATGGAAGGGTGTGTTGCTATCTCCGTGACTGATTTTCGTGTCGAGATAACACACTTCCGTTGATGCCAGTGTAGTTTCCTTTAGTTCCAGTTCTGACGGGTAAATATCGCTGATTGAAGGTCCAAAAGTCTCGTTATTAATGCTGATTAAATCGTCGATGTAACGAAAGGTGTTGCGACGGCCTTTGGCATGTCTTGCTTCATAGTTTTGAGCATGTAATCGTACTCGAAAGTGTGGAGAAACAGATCAGCCAATAAATAAATATGGTAGAGAAAACCCTACAACTGAAGTTTGAGAGCAAAGATGGATTTTTCCATCTGATTGTAATTATGAGACATCTTTTGATATGGCAGATTTATCCCAAACCTGCAAAAATCAAATCAATTTCCAATCTGCCAAAGCCCCCTTAATGGTATAGTAGTTTAATATGTAAGAATTTCTGGGAAGCCCCTGCGTGTTGTGTTATCTTTGGTTTCCAACTGATTAATATGATTCTTACTGAAAAGTATTCAGTGGTTTTTGCCCGACGTAGGATCGTTTTCGCTCAAAATGGACCGAACAGTTGTGGATAAAACATTTGCTTATGAATTTATTCATGTTACCCGAGTGGCACGCGAAATAATCAAAGATTAGTTTATTTATAATTTATTCATGTTATGAGTGACACGCAAAATGCTATCAGAGGCGTTACATAGCCAGCTTTTTCAAGAGTTGTAGGCCTGTTTAACCGAGCCTCCTTTCGGGGATCCCGGAGTATGCTTCCTCGGGGAAGGTTTGTTTTTCTTCAGATAAAGACCGTTGAAAACGTGACTGTTTTCCTTCACTTTTGTAGATTTTAATTGTATTTTGAAATCACCTAACTTCTAACATTTCACAATAGAGAATGACACTAATTCTCACTCATTTCTAAATTAACGAACCATTGTGCATTTGACGGCTGTCACTTGGCTCCCGAGTTTTCACCCATGAGATAAGCCTTGATCTCATCATGAAAGGGTAGTTGCGAGATATATTACCGGTAAGTGAATTGATTTATATTTCATCTTTCTTAAAAGTGCTCAACCTGAATTGCTTTACTTGCACATTTTAAAAATACGTTGCTAAAAATATTGCCAGCCAGCCCTGGCTAATTTTTGCACTGGCCTGTACGTTAGCTAAGTCGCTACGCCGCAAGCGAGCCTTTGTTTAAAAACAGTCTACTAGGTATACCATGTCCACGTATCATAATGGATGTGAAAAATTAAGCGAAAGGTTGGACAAGCAGCTTCCTCCATTCCATCCTCGGAGACCCAGGAGCAGTTAGTCAGGGCAAAACGAAGTAAACCGGGCAGAAATCGTAGCGGCAAAAGTTTTCTATAAAAGTGTAAGAGCCCCTGGGAAACGAGTCTCTCCAGACCATTCCCAAGCGGCTCTGCGAATGCTGGCTCCTGATTGAACCAAAAAAAACCCTTTGTATTATTTTGCCCAATTAGCGAATAGTAACTTCAGAGTCACTTTCGTGTGTTCTTACAAGGCGGTTATTGTATCGGCCATATTTTATTTTAATTAACATAAGATAGCCGAAAAATGTCGGAAATCATTTCGGATGTCAGAAAGAAAAATATATCAACATCCACCAGTAATTTTTGTTTGGACCGATCAGATGAATCGTTAAAATATATTGTGTCTTGTTTACCTGTGCAGTGCATTGCAATTGAGGGCGATTCCGCATACTCGTCTAGCCCGCACTGCGTGTATTTCTTTGCCGCACGGGAATATTCCAGTTGGCCAAAGTATCCGAAAATAAAAAAAAAAAATATATAAAAGGTCTCAATTTTCAGAAATTTACTAGTACTGGCTTGTAAGTTTGATTTTACATTTTTCTGACTTCTTTATCTCAATATTTTCGGCCGACTGCAATTTCTCCACGCTGCGTACATTGTTTTACCGCACGTGAAAGACGAGTGTGTCGAACGGCCGCCAATGTGTCGCATACAGGTAAACAAACCACTATTTTCGATTCCTCTGATCACTCCAAGTGATAATATCCGGGCAGATCTTGAAATATATTTTTTTCTGACATCCGAAATGATTCCCCGACTTTTTGTGGTTCTTTAATGTAAATTGAAATAGACGTGTAAGAACACACGAAAGTGACTCTGAAGTTACTGTGCGCCGATTGGGCATAATAATACAAAGGATTTTTTTGCCCAATCAGGAGCCAGCATTCGCAGGGTCGCTTGGAAATGGTCTGGAGAGACTCGTTTCCCAGGGGCTCTTAAACTTTTATAGAAAACTTTCGCCGCTACGATTTCTGCCCGGTTTATTTCGTTTTGCCCTGACTAACTGCCCCTGGGTCTCCGAGGATGCCCCAATTCATGCTCATATGCATTAAAAATGACAATTTTGCAAATAAGAAGTGGATGTCAATGGTTCGCTTTAGGGTACCCTTTGTTATTCTTAAAAGCTTGTCGTTCAGTAAATTTGTTGCATTGGCTGCGATATCCAAATCAGTGGAATCAACCCGAGAAACATTCGAGTCACGCTTTGCCTTTTGTTATTTCTTTGGTGCCAAAAAGAGTGGAATACAGGTAAAAGGTTTAGGTAATTTCATTTTTGTTGAAAATAAATGCAAATAACGTCAGTAAAAATTCTTTGCAAGCGGACTATATGCTGTATCATTCCACAGGCTGAACCTTTTCAGGCAGTGTTCTGAAATAAAAATTTTCTTTACTTTACACACAACTTACCTGATCTAACTCAGGAATAAAATTGTGTTCAGTTTCCGTGTTCTCAAAGCACCCAGTCTAGCCAGCTAAGGATAGAGTTTACTAGCTTTCTATGGTTCAATATTTCAGTAGAAAACGACCCACCGGAACAGTGATTCAAAATAATTATGCTTTGCCAATTGTGCAAAGTAATTAAAGACTCTAGCTTTTATCTTACCTATTACAGGAGCACTCTGTTTTCATTATACTCTGAAAAGAGCACAATAACCCCATTGCAGTCATTACACAGCGCGTAAGATATGCGGCAAGGCCGTGGGGAAATCCAAAAATCAGGACGGAAACTTGTTTAGAATTAGCAACCATAACAACGATGACAAGTTGTTCAGTTTTATTAATAAATGTATATTAAGAACTAGCGACTAAAATTAGCAACTTTCTAAAATTAGTGATAACATTAATAAATTACTTATTAGCTCACAAAGGCATCCACATAACACAACATCCAAGTGAAAGAAATGATATAAACTGGGTACACTTTGCACGCAAAACGGAGGGAAAGCTTTAATAAAAATCAAACGCTATTTTTTTTCGCAAAAAGTTAGTGAATGGCAAATTCATGCGTAGCAATAAGATCTCTTTATTTTTATGGAGTTTATAGGGCCAAAATATCAGTCCCCCAGTGGACATTTAAATGCCTTAGTGTGTATACATAATTCTACCACCACTGTGGAGTATTAATTTGCTTATACATGGGTACGGTTGGTAGATTGATATAATAAGCAAAAAACGTAGATTCTCAAAAGAAAATGATGTTGTTTGATGAACAGCAATGAAATCAGTTTATTTTTTATCGAGTTTTGGCTAAAATATCCGAAAATCACAATTTCCACCTTTGTCACGTCTGTCACGCAATCTCTTATTTGATTGAAAAAAGCAAACTTTTCAAAACCTTACTATGTGAATATTAAAACCACACAGTAAATAAAGGAAAGCAAACGAACTAGTGAGGAAACTAACCTTGCCTTGGAGGCCGCCATGTTGTCAACAATTGAAGCCCCGCACGTTCCGATCCAGTCGTTCTCTGTTGACAAGCACGCGTACGGGTTCGTACGGGTAACTTATTCAATCTTCCCGCCGTATCTACGGGTACGAGTACCGGTAATTTATCCGTACTCGTATACCCAAAAACGGGGTATCTCAAGCTCTCTATTATTTGCACGTGTACAGTTAAAACAGACAAGTGATTCGAACTTACATGAAGCAGTGTTACACAAGATGTTGGTCAATAAACATAGCAACGGAACTATTTAAAACCACGATTTGAGAAAAGGAAATATAATTTAAGTAAGCTACAATTTTCAGTGATTGTCATTAACTTACACGTGATCCTAAACCAAGTTCACGATTAGTTCTAAGTCTTCTTATTGGTCTACACTGGCAACCCCGAAACCAGCAAAGGAAACAACTAAACTTCAGCACAACTAAACGTCAGCGGACTTCAGCAAGGCTTATTAATATGCACAATCAACTATATTCAGGCCTGCCGACCAGTGCAAGAAACAAAATTAAACTAAAATTTCTTACCTTTCACGTCAACAAGTACTTCGGAATTTTCCGAAAGAGCAACATTCCCACTCGTCACGTAATTTAACTGGAGTATATATAAGTATTCTTCATCTCTTTGGACGTTATAAATCTGCAGCTCTGAAGGACGAAGCGCTTTGTATTTTTTCAAATCTTTGAAGGGTGCAATCATAGTGAACAACTTGCTATCGCCCCCGAGTCGCGATGCTATTAACTCTTCTTTAGCGCTAGCATCACCAGGTCTCTTTCTCTTGAAAACCAACGACTGGATTGTTTCGCCACTATCGGTAGAGAAATCCCATTTCAGAGACACTGCATTGCTGTTGACTCCTAGCACCACGATTTTTGGATCTTCAGGCTTGGTGACTGTGATTAATTCTGAAATCACACGAGGCAGAAAACAAAATCGTCAGCGGGTTAATAAACGAACATTTGTAAGCTTCTTGCTCCATTCTCGTTAGCCAACCAACTTACCAGACTGTCGCACTGCCCCCAAAACACAAAGTGTAGCTAACATCAAACGAGTGAAAACGTGAAAAGCATCCATTTTCTTTGAAGAAACTTAAAAGTGAAATAGTTCTTCCTTTTGATGCCAAATTCAAGGAACATTCAACAACAAGGAACGTTCGTTATATTTGATGAATGATATCATCAGGGACGCCAAGCCACTGAAAACGTCCTTATGGAACCTAGTCTTCCAGCGTGCAGTGCTTCGGGAGCCTGGAATCCAAAACACACAACCTGGTTCCCAGGTCCCTAGGGCCATCTCGGCTTTTTGGTCTTATACTCAAAAATGTATTTTCCTCGTAAAAAAACTTTTTGGGGCAGTCTTGCTCTCAAGGTAAAGGAATCCACAGTCTGACATCGAAAATGGGCTTTTTCGCGTCACCTGCCACAACAATAAAAAAGAAAAAAGTATTCACGCACAATATCTTAAAAATAAGAGGTTCGAGAAGCATGCAATTAAGTTTGTTCTGTCCATAAGTAAGTTGCCAAGGAGATAAACATCTAAAAACCGTGCTTTGAGTCATATTTTTCTTGAAAATGAGATCCTATCAACTTACAAAGGTAATATTAACTAATATTAACTTGATAATAGGGCGACAATTTAATCCATTCAATATGTTTCAAGTTTAACTCCTAGAGAATGGTATTCTTTTCCAATCCTGAAGATTTGAGGACTTTTGTTTGAAATCTAAGAAAGATATCGTGCTTGAAATATTCGTGATTTGGCTGTTTGTGCTATTTGAGAAAACAAGCTTGTTTACAGACTAATCGAGACCAATGTAGATCTGTGGACTGGGGGCTGGGAGGGGACAGAAAAGAACAGAGGGGTAGACAACCTCGTTTCCAGGGCTTTACCCTTCTTCGTGGGGGCGGTAGGGAAAGCTCCCACGAAGAAAGGAAAAGCCCTGGGAACGAGGTTGAGGGTAGATTAAAAGGAGTTAGATAAATGCTGCATTCAAAACATAATTACACACCAGTAATAGGAATAGTAGCCAGACATGATCGTATAAAATGGAAGAAGGAACAATATTCAGGACGATGATTGAAAACCTCTCACTGCGTAAGACTTCTAAGCTTTTCTGTAAAATATAATCTTAATATGTTGAATTGTGTCTAGTTTGTAAGCACCTTTTTGATGGTAAACAACTGTTACTATGGCCGTTGCTATGCTAAAATTTAGCTACTAGCATGCAGATTTTTTTTAATTTAGGCATACTTCAATGCGGAATTAGGGCAAAATCATTTGAAAATACGTTTCCCAAATGATGAAGGGTTTTTCGAATGCTTGAAACGGGAGCGAGATATTCGTATTAAACACAAGTTAAGCAGTGAAAAAACGGGCTTCAGGTGTACCCCGTCTTAAAGTCAGACAATTACACAGCTTTTTGGACATTTACATCTGCAAAGTCCCACCCTCACCGGTCCACCCGCACGAGGGAGCTCCGCTACGTTCATAATGCGAATAGTATCCTATTCTGCACTGCAACAATCATCGCATCGCATTATAAGATTGGGGAGAAAATTCGGCGACCCCAGGGGGGGGGGGGGTACTCAAAGTATACTTGACGGGGGGGTCCGACGTATTTTTTTGGGTTGAAAATTTACACGCTCGGTATTTTTTTGGGTCAAGAGATCTCTCATGTATTTTTTTAGGTCTTAAAAAAATACGCGTATTGTTTTGGGTCTTATCTCCGAGCGAACTTTTCGTTTCGGGTTTTCGTTGTCTGTAAATGTGGAGCAGAAGGGAGGATGAAGAGACATTAACAGACATACCAATTTCATAAGCTTAATAATGTAAAATCATGCATTAGAAAGTTCTGCTTAATTGAATAAATCAGTATCAAGGTATTTAAGTCTTGTATTTTTTTGGGTTGGAAATTTTGATGCCAGGTATTTTTTTGGGTCTAAAATTTCAGGCTTGTGTATTTTTTTGGGTCTGAAATATGAAGCTCCGTCGGACCCCCCCGTCATGTATACTTTGAGTACCCCCCTGGGTCGGCGACCCGACAAGAGTCGCAGTGCAAAACCAGTAAATTATGGGTGGGTGGGTGAAGTTGTACCATTATAGTACCATCAAGCGGAATGAAAACCCGCAGGCGCGGATGCAGAGAAAATCATGACCGATTTCCAGAGAGTTGAAAAACTTTCCATGCCGGAGGCATGGTACGAGCGCCGAAGGCGCGAGCTTCTAGAGGGGTCCGGGGGCATGCCCCCTCGGAAAATGTTTGAGATTTTGACCCCCTAAACTGCGATTTCGGGGGTTTCCAAGTCACTCGGACATGATGTTGGCCAGTTCCATTCTTCTGGGATGAAGCCTTGAAAACAGTGAATGCCCGGAAATAAAATAAATGTTCAGAAACCATTCTTTTGCACTGTCGAGATTTCAACTTGGAAATTTATTTATTTTAATTAATTACCTTATTTTTTATTTATTTATTCATTTGTTTTTACCAAAAATCTGACCGATTTCCGTAAATCGTTGTAAACGGGTGTGGATCCGCGCCTGACCCGCAACAGACCCCAACAATATTCAACAAACAACCAGCTGACTACTAATTGCACTTGGTATGTTTCCTCTGGCGTTGCACTTGAACACTGTCAATTTATTCATGATTTGTAGTTCTTATATGCGATGTCGATAATTTATGCAGTGCGAATAGCGTTATATAAGAGTTGTTAAACTCTTTTCCTCCCATGTGGGAGGCATTTTCTTAAGGCTGGTTCACACTACCGACGGAATCGGAAGCGGAGTCGGAATCGGAAGCACAAGGAGCGTTCCGATCCAGTGTAAATCAAAAAACGGAATCGGAAGCGGAGTCGGAAGCTCGACGGAATCGGAGTCAGAAGGATCAGAAGAGTTTCTTTTACTTCCGATTCCGCTTCCGCTTCTGTCGCTTCCGAACCAGTGAGAACAAAGTGAACGGAATCGGAAGCGGAGGCGGAGTTATCAGCCAATCAAAAAACTATGTAGAGGTATGTGTTATATCTTATTTCATGCATCTGGGACGTCGTACAAGTTTGTAAAACACTCGCAATCACTTTGAAAACCAAAATACAAAACTGACAACATATCGAAAGTAGAGCTCTCTGTCTGACGTACGAAGTTCTCTCACAAGGTTTCCAAATTCGCCTTGACTTTTCCTTTTTAAAAATACTACACGTACCCACAACCTTCTCCTTCTCTGGTTTCGTTGCAGACGTGTTCTTCGTCGTATGAGAAGAAAAAGCAAAAGCAAATTAAAAACAGCAGTCTTCTTCATCTCCTGGGTCCGCCATCTTCAATGTTTGCAAATGAAAGCGAGGCTTACGCTGAAAGCGAGGCTTACGATTCCGCTTCCGTCGCGCCGATTCACACTAGATCAAAACTTTCTTCCGATTCCGACTCCGCTTACGACTCCGCTTCCGTCGCTTCCGTCGCTAGTATAAACCAGGCTTTAGACTCCTCGAGGCCTAGCCTCGTTTTGGTGCTAAACTTGTTTTCGTCCTAATCCTATAATGTCATAAAATTACTGTTTTCGTTTATAATACTTGCAGACGTATTGAAATCGTGGATTTCTCGATATATTTTAGCTTGATGTTGGTAACATCTTGGATTTTTTGAAAAGCTCGTTCTTACGGAAGGGGTAAACCTTTCCCACCGCTTAACTTGATGCGAATATCTCGTTCGCGTTTCAAGCATTTCCAAAACCCTCAGCTCATTTCATAAAGCTATGTTTAGCGGTGTTTTGTAAATTTCGGGTGATTTTTGGGGATGTTTGGGAAGAGATTGTTTTTCTTAAAGGTTAAAAAAAATTGGAGAAATAAGAAATATTAAAGATTTAATGTGATTTTAAAATTAGAATTTGAAGTTAAAAATTAGTAGATGGACACATTTAAATTTTTAACATTCATTTTAGTTCTTAACGGTTGGTGTGATATCTGTAGATTTTTACCGACCTAATTAAATGCAGATGTAGATGTAGACACCAAACAGTCCCCTGACAACCTGGGGTGCTCTTGCGTTGGGGTCAACTGTCTGATGGTGTTCCAAAAATAATTTTCTTTTTCCTATCCCTTCTTTTAACCTCTTAAATTGTCACTCAAATTCACGTTTACCCCCACCTTAAGGTGAAACTGCGTTACTTTAACTGTGCTACACACGGGACGAATAAAACATTACGCCTTTACCATTTTGAGAGGAGGTCTGGAAACGAAAAATTGTGGGGTCTGGGATAGGGACATAGGGTCACGACGCCTGGAAATGTCACCTATGTTTATCTTGATCGGATTTAGAAGAATTATAGAATTATAGAAGAATTCCAAATATTCCAAATTGCAGTTAATTTGTAGGATACATTTTAAAATGTGTATACAATTAACATATTTACCTATTTATTTTCACATTTGTAATTTGTAAATACCCCCAGACACTTTAATAAAGATTTTGCTGTTGTCTGTTTGCTGTTGCTCAAAGTGGACAAATAAAAAACGACAGAGAAGTGTGCCGTTTCTTACATGTAACGCGCGCACTTGGGCAAAAATTGCTCACTAAAATGACAAAATCAACTACGCGACCAAGCGCGCGACTTATATGCAAGAAAAATTGTCTTGAACTTTGTTTAAAGCCATAAGTGAACATGTACTAAATCCAGGATTACTGAAACAGCCCGAGACACAAATCACATGTCACCAACCGCAAAAAACTAAACCAACAATACTACGGGCGAAGCTCACGGGCGAGAAATTTGTCATTTGAGTGAGCGATTTGAACTGGTATAGAAAAGTACTGAAGTACAAGTGCAGAGTATTTCAGCTTGAATTAAGCACGTTCTATTCGGCGGCTACAGGTCATAGTTCCGTCGTGAAGTTTTTATCGGATAGTCCCTATTTTGAACTCTTTAGAAGTTGTTCAGGTGTTTCTGTTTTAGTACATAATCGTGTAGCTGAATTCCTCATCTGTGCGCGCGCGTTTTCAAAGGAGCTGCTCTATATAGTTTTGTTTTCCCCCGGTTTGTTTGTTGGGAGGGGGTGCGAGGAATAGCGGATTTCTGAGCATGCGCATTTAAGTTATCCTGGACTCAACCTGGGCTCAACCCCTAGTAGTATAGTCGGAATGAAACAAATACCGTTTTGGGTTTGGGAGGTGAGTTAACAATTTTAAAACGCCCCAGCACCTAATTTAAGCCTCGCTCACGAAAGCTCGCGAGGCTAATTAGGTGTTGGGGCGTTTTAAAATTGTTAACTCACCTCCCAAACCCAAAACGGATATTTGTTTCATTCCGACTATACTACTTGGAAAGAGAGGATCAATTAAAAAAAGAGAAACCAAGGGTTATATAAGAAAAATGGTGCGAGGAAAAAACAACTGCGGGTGGTTGTGAATCACTTTCCTGACCTTTTTATATTTTTTTAGAACAAGTCTGTAATGCTCAATTTCAGAGTTTATTTCTCTCAAATATTTACTAATCTCAGTTAGTCTTAAATTCTCGGCATTTGGTGTTGTAGGGAGGTTTGGATATAGTGTTGTCTGAGTTTCTGTTTGTTCATAAGCTGGTGCAGTTGGTAATACGTTGGATGACATGGTTATATTTACAAAGTTATTTTTTGTTCAATTTATTTCAATTTGAAACTGAAGAGGTAGGCCGTTAAAATTTAAAAGGTCATTGGTTTCATTTGTAACTGAAAGCGTAATATTTGTAACATGATTACCCGCAGAAACATCGCGCAAAACGTTAAGATGTGTATTTTGGTAATGAATTTTTTCATAAGGTTTTCCTCGTATGTCAAAGCAAGCTAAAAGACTTGAAGGCTTTCCATTTAGCAAGCTTTGTTGCTTGTCGATAAGGTCACAGTTAACGAAGTAATGTTTAGGATTTAAATCATCATGTATTACAATTTTTGCAAAATAAACCTTATCCAGTTCGTTATTTTTATACCCAGGCAAATTAAAAAAGTTAATAAGACTTTTATTCAGTCCAAACTTATTTATTCTTGGTTCTTTTGCTTCTATAATCAAAGAACGGCCTGTAATGCCATTTTCTACAGTAAACAAATCTTTCTCTGGAAAACCTTTTTCAAAAATATCTCTAATGACATCTAGTGAGTAGTTTCCCATTCTTATAAAACGCGTTGCCTCATCTGACTTGTTAACTTTTTTATAAAAAACTATTCCATCCTTTTCAAAACTATTCCAACTGTTGTAAAGAGAACAACTTAACAGCCGGATATAGCTTGGTTTTTGAATAGGCTGGTCAAAATAGACCGTGTGTGGATTTTCTTTTGTAACAACTGTTAGAATGACCATTTTATAATTAGAGAAAAATATTTTGTTTAAATATAAACATGTCTGCTCTTCTTCAATGGATTCAGACACCAGAAGCTGCCAGAATTGGCAAAGTAGCAGAAAAAAAAGCTTGGAAAATTTTTAATGCAAAATATCCGAAGGCTGATAAATCTAAGTTTGAGCCACAAACTGATTTCGCCAATGACCACACAGCAACCTCAAAAATTTATTTCAAAGCAGGGCCAGGCCATTTGATAAACGTTTTAGGTTCAGACAGCAAATATTGGAGCCCGGAAATGAAAAGTGCGCTGGGTGTTCGCCAATCATCAGAAGGGTTTCCACAACAGCTGACACCAAGTGGTTTAAAAGGAGACTCTTTGCCCATTCCTGCTGTTGGCTTTCACGATGCCGCACCTAGTTTGAAAAAAATATTTAATGACCAACTGAATATTTACGTAACACCAGACCAGTATTTCACAACAAAGTTCAGAGAGATATTTCAAAAAACCAAACTCACCCACCATTCAGGGAAAGAGTCCAAAACATGGCTAGCCGGCCCAAATATTAAATATTGGCCACAGCAG
Organism: Meandrina meandrites; assembly: GCA_963693305.1. Taxonomy (NCBI): domain Eukaryota; kingdom Metazoa; phylum Cnidaria; class Anthozoa; order Scleractinia; family Meandrinidae; genus Meandrina; species Meandrina meandrites. Next base: position 15,877,949 of record OY855911.1, on the reverse strand, counting down.
CTGAATTTTGCTGTCTGGTGCGCGACAACTGGGTGTGGTATCAGTCGTGAAATTTTCGATGACAACTCTGCTATCCCTTTGCCACCGAATGTGCGGGCTTTTTACAAGTTCCATATATATTTTACTGTCAGGCGAATATTGTTTCAGATGGGGGGGATACAAAGCATAAGCGCTTTACCTGGCGACCCTACTTTCGACCAGTCTAACAACAAGTATGACGTTGCTTCATACAAAAGAATATGCAATGAGTTCGGAGTCGACCCGTCCAGTGATTTTCGTTACACAGCAGGCGAAAACCACGGCCTGGGAAGCGTTTACATCTATGTCACAAACATTGGACCAGATAAAACTTCAGCCAGTTACCCCGGTTTCAATAAATTTTCAGACGAAGGCGGTTCAGGCTCAAAAGGTAACTTGATTTATTATATCGAGCCGGATGACGCTGCCTACGGACAGGCAGACTGGTTTTGTCCCAATGTAGCAGAAGGTCTGACCCAGGCGGGTTTGTCGCGAATAAACCAGTCGATAGAGGCGTTCGTTTACTGTGTTTTGGGTTCACAGGTGAATGTTAGAAGTAGCATTCTGGGCTCAGGAGGACGCGCAAAGGAAGCGCAAAGTGAGTTTCTTGTGCTAGTGGAAGATGCTATAAGGCAACCCGATCTGGCAAAGAGCGTTCAAAGGTACCAACTTGCTGTCGACGAGGCAAAGGTGAGGCTTAACTTTGCTGTGTGTCCGGGGCCTGGCTGATGCCTGCGCGGATGGTGATAAATACTGGAAGTGTTATTGGTTACAACAACCAGCTCAAACAAGCTGTGCCAGGTATGAAGCTAGGGGTTAACGACGAAGTGAACACGAGCACAAAAAAATCAGGACTAAAGCTAATGGGAGGAGGTCCAACAAAGATAAACCCACCAAACAGTCACCCCTCAAACCCGATACACAAGCAAGCAACACAACCTGAAGAGAAAACACCTCAGCCTCAGCCTGAAGAGCAAAAACCTGTAAGCACTGAAACACACGAAAATAACAAAGTAGCTATTGCTATTGGTGCTGTTGGGGTTGCGGCTTTGATTTACGCAGTTATGCGCTAACGTTTCTTGATGTATTTTTCGACAAGAAAGGCAACCACAGCCAAAATAATCAGCCAGGTGTGCTCAGCAAGAAAACCGATAGCTTGACCGGCGGCTTTGAAAAGAAAGCTCACAATTGAGCCAATAAAACCTGGCAGAATTGATGCAAGCTTAGAGCCAATATCTTTCAGACCTTTTCCCAACGCTTTACCGGTGGCTTTTAAAGCGTTTGTAATAGCCCCAACGACAGCACCAATCGTTACCCCGGCAGCAATAACAATAGCTGTAACGGTTACACCATATTTTTTGAATATCTCCTTTATCCTCTCACGAAGTGGAAGCGCTCTTTCTCTTTCATCAATCTGCGTTTGCAAACGAGCAAGCTCCTCTTGTCTTTCCGCCACTCTTCCTTCGGCGGCTTGTTTATCAGAAGGTGAGGTGTCTTCATTGTCTATAATTGCCTGATCTTCTTCATTTTGACGCTGCAGCTCGGCTTCTTGCTCTTTCAGCTCATCCAACGTTCTTGTGTCGTTGAGCCTTGCTTCCATTGTGTTTCTTTCGCTCTCTTTGGCCGCCAGGCTTGCTCTAAGTTGGTTGACCCTGGTTTGTTCTTTGGCTTTGGTTTTTGCTTGTTTCTCGAGAGCAGCCACCTCTTTTTTTGCGTTTTCAAAATCATTTTGAAGATTTTTTTTCAGTTGCTGCAGTCTCCGCAGTTCTGATTCATTTTCAACGTTTGACCCTTGTTGTTCAATATTGGCTTGAGTTCGTTCTATTCTGTTTCTCAAATTTTGAACTTCTTGGGCGGCTTTTTCTCTTTCAGAGGCGAGTTTTCCTGCATCTCTGAGTTCTTTTTCAGCTTCTCTTAATCTCTGCCGGTTTTCTCTTATTTCATCATTGTCTTGAGCAATCAGAGATTCAGCTTCTGGACCAAGTGATGTTTTGAACTTGTCTTTAAAATTTTGGAGAAGACCTTTCCCATCTTTTCTGAAAATTTTAGTCTCACCACCCCTTGTTCCAAATGAAACGATTGTAGTATCATTGTCAGGATTTTTGCTGAAACCGATTGGGCCTAATTTTCTGAAGTCAACTCTTGGAAACCTCTTTTTAATGAATTCTCTCGCTCTTTCAAGAATTGCTGGTTTGTCATCTTGATGAATAAAGCCCCCTAACAAAGGTATATCTTCATCATATGATATTTCTGGCAATCCGCTCTGTTCGTGCTGCATAGTTTGCATTTCAATATTTTCACCAGGGCGAGGTGTGGATTGTGCACTAGGCTTAAATCGCCCGGCTGTGTTAACCTCTTGTTCATCATCATCATCATTTTTGTCAAGTTCTTTGTCAAGATCTGGTTGGTCCATACCAAAATCTCCACCTTTTTCTGCCATCGAATATCAACAAAGTTGATGAAGCGATTTTATATTTACAATTAAAATTTTAATTGAACATTTTTATATTTCTTACAATAATGGACGGTGTACAAGAAAACCTTCGACCAACACGCAGTGAAAAAACTCTTGGCGCGTTGAAAGCGGAGCGCGCGGTAAAACGAATCACCTTCGAGCGCACAGAAGCCAATCCGGAGGAAACGCTTTATGTTTCGGTGCCCAAGCTGAATGAAAACGAGGTCATTGTTCCCGGCTCACTTGCACTGCGCTTCAACATCGATTTGAGCGGAGGCCAAGCCAACAACTTTCTTGTCGACAATGTTGGACGGGCGCTAGTTGAAAAACTTGTTGTGAAGTACTCTGGCACAATCCTGCAGGACACAGTTGATTACGACATTTAAAAGATATTCGAGGACCTCTTCCTATCGCAGGAGGAGCGTGACAACATGCTGCAAGATGGAATCCAGAGTGAGGACCTCAACAAAATTCGCTCAAACGCGGGTGATAAGAAGACCTCAGGCGTCGCTGCAGAAATCAAACTGAACGGGATTTACGGAAGCAAATACAGGATCCGCCTTGACCACCAGATTTTGAACGACCACGGGGCCTTTTATCCGCAGGCTCTATTCAACGATCTTGTGTTCGAACTGTCACTTGCGCCAGCAGATCGGGTCGTCAGAGGCTCCGATACAAAACAACTGAAATACAAGCTCACAAACATCCAGCTGGAGTACGAGATGATAAGAAGCAAAACACTGGCAGATGAAGCCCACAGCGCGTACACAAATGGCAAAGAATTTGCATATGACCACATTCAGCGTGACGAAGTGGTTCCCTTTAAAAAAGGCAGTGACACAAGGCTTAATCTCAGAGTTAACCCACAGAGAAGGTCCCTCAAAGGCATATTGCTACTGTTTGTCGAGCCCTATGTTGCTGGCGCAAGGCAGGCAGAAGAGTACTTTAACCCAGACCTGACAAAAGTTAGTGTCACAGTAAACGGCTCGCCAAACAGGCTGTACAACAACGGACTTGAAGGAATTGATGTTTGGGAGGAGGTCAAACGCTTCTTTCTCAAAGCCGAAAACAAAACACAGCACATGAATGCAACAAAGTTTTATACAGAAAACAAGTTCGGGCTTATGATCGATCTGCGTTCCATGGCTGACCACTCGATGCACGGAAGCGGCACGCGACTTGTAAACACAAAGGATGGGGTACAGCTGGAGCTTGAGAGGAATGCAAGCGGCTCTGGCAATGTTAAATGCTACATTTACGTCATCAGCGACGCGCAGATGAATATATTAGGAAGGCAATTAGAATCTGTGCAGTACTAATAGAAATGGATCCGAGCATGATACCCTTTAACGCTCTCATTGTGGGGCCGACTAATTCAGGCAAATCGAGGTATGTGGTGGACCAGATCTACGGCCCTTTCCGCGGCAAGTTCGACTACATTGTTCTTATCTGCCCAACATTCGCGCACAACAAGACCTACCACAGAATTGGTGAAAATGATCCAAGAATGTTTATAATAATATGCAAGCAGCACGAGGTGGAAATTTGGTTGAAACTCGTGAGCTGGCTGTTTGAGGGCACCAACACTCTCATAATACTCGATGACTGCGCAGCCTCCAAAGATGTGAAAGGGCGCACAGGCCAGCTGGTGAATCTTGGCTTTTCCGCTCGACATATCGGCATCAGCGTTTGGGTGCTGACCCAGAAGATAACCAGCATCACACCTTCCTTCCGAGAGAACGTGGCGGCTATCGTTTTATTTTACACTCCCTCGGCCAAAACCACGAAGGCGATCTTTGATGATTACGCCGGCGAACTCTCCCACGATGAGTACAAATCTCTGATTTCAAAGCTGAAAGAGCGGAAGTTCTCTTATCTCGTGTTCTCGCTTCGCTACCCCTACGGTATTCATTTTGAATTAAAAAAATAAAAGTTGTATATAGTATTATCATATCAACATGGCTGAACAAGAGTTCGCAGAAGTTATAAACCTACTGGAAGCTGAGCCATCAAGCAGCCCAGCTGGTAGTAGCATTGTGCCAGACTTAACCAGCTTAACCGCCCCCGGACCTAACATTCCTGCTCTTCGTGAGCAGCTGGCCGTGCTTGTATCAACAGGCAAATCCAAAGAGGCCATAGGAGTGCAATTAACACATGAGCAGTTGAAACGCTTGACTGATAAAGAAGTTGAAAAGTACTACAAGAGATATGAAACCTTCGTTGGCAGCAAGACAACCGAAAGCATGGTTGACAGCCTGCTTACGCTTCTGACAAGAGGCCTGCAAATGGTTATTGAAATAGATGACGTTGATGCAATGAAAAAAGAACTAAAAGAAGACTTCATTATTAACAAAGAAATGACAGATTTTGTCGGCAGTCTCTCTTTGAAATATGGAAAATTTCTTGCTCCTATTTCTGCTGCTTTGATAACGGCGAAGCACATTGATTTTAACTCGCATTTGCAGAGAAATGATGAATCAAAATTAGAAGAAATTCCTCAACATACCTCACCAACTACTGAACATTTGCAGACAAATTCTGAGTAATTTCTAAGCATATTTTATTTGCTTAACATATACGCTTTGTTTCAAAATGTCAACCGAACAATCCGAGAGTGCAGGCGAGACCCCAACACAGCAAGCAACAACTCCAACTCCAACTACAGCCCCGCAGCGTGCAAAAAATCCCAAACGTGTGGCTGCAGGCAAATTGGTTGCAGAAAGAACGCGGCTAGCCCGTGAACAACAGAAAAAAGCTGCAGCTGAGGCTGCTATTATAATCGCAAACAACAAGGCAAAGTCTGCCGCTCCGGCACCTGAGCCAGACCCGCCAACAGAAGACGAAACACCAAAGAGCAACAAAGTTGATAATAGCAGTCTCAGCACAACCCAATGGATTGGTGTTGCCGGCATAGTCGTTTCACTGATCGGGATTTATTACAAACGTGAAGAGCTCAAGGCCGCATTCAGAAAAAAGGCACCTAAGCCACAACCTGCTCGCGCGCCACAGCCTGCTCGCGTGACACAGACCAGAGGTGTTAAACATTTGGATTAATATTTGGAATTAATATTATATCTGTATCCTATACAATGAAGAAAGTTGATATTCCACAAGTTCTTATCTCAACCGCGGCAATTTTTGGAATCGGACTGATATGGTACGACTTCAATGTGAAGGTTTTTAATACAGTCCGCGATCTTATGAATGCCACAATATTTGACCCAGACTCATCAACAAAGTTGATATCAGAAGAAGAGACAAATAATTAATTTTGATTAAAAATTTTGTATGTTTCCATTTCTATACTTACAAAATAATGTCTGACAACAAGCTTGTTAAAACAATCACGGATGCGGCTACACTCACTGGTTTAGTCGCCGGCATCGGCTGGGTCGCAAAAAAAGTTTTGAAAGAGAATTTTACTTCTGACCCCAGCAGCAGTGCTATGAACTACGTTAAGTTCACCGCCGTCATGGCAGGGAGCATTGCGCTCAAACAGTACCTCGAGGACCTAAAATCCTTCCCACCAGCGTTTGAAATTAATGATTTGAAAAAAAACTCTGCTCTGATATATAATATTACAATGGCAAGTATCGCGATTATGGCTGGTGGGGCTATATTGAATGCTGCGGCTTTTATCGGTGGCAATTATCTTGCGAGGGCACTTGGCGGAGGTGACAAAGCTGCACTTGATGAAAAAGTACGACATGATAAAGCTCTCGAGGCATATCAAGCGGCTTACGCCAAATACTCCCGTGACCGCACCAAACTTCTCGACTGGATTGCGACTAACACGCAAATAAAAGAGCAGGCCAAACAGAACTTTACAAACACTGACTACGCCTTCAAACTGTACAACCAGGCGCACCCTGACAAACAAATGATACCCCCCAAAGAGCCCAAGTTCTCAGATTTCTATCAACCAAGCCAGCAGCAAAAAAATGGTGAACTCATGTTCGTGGGCGCGGGGGCTCTTGCTTTGGGCTACGCTGCCTTCCGTTTCCTTTAAACTTTTTTAATTCCTTAAATATATATAATATCAACAAAGTTGATAGATGATGGATGCCAAACTCACAAAGACATACTATAGTCCTGGGGGCTACTGGAAAGGTTTTGCCGCAATCAAAAAATTATCCAAAGCTGCCAAGGTACCAGAAGAAACCGCAAAAAAGTGGCTGTTCAAGCAAGCACTCTGGCAGATCTTTCTCCCAGCACCTAAAAATATTCCTAGGCCTAAATTCGACGTACCTATACCCAACAAAGTGCATCAGGCTGACCTTCTTTTTTTGCCGCATGACAAACTACCCCGTGGGCGAAAAGTTTTCAAATATGCACTCACAGTTGTCGACGTGGCCAGTAGATACAAAGAAGCTGAACCCTTAACCTCTAAAAACTCTGATGAAGTTGCTTTAGCTTTTAAGAGAATTTATAAGCGCTCGCCTCTGAAATGGCCTGAAAAGCTGCAGGTTGACCCTGGGCGCGAATTTATGGGCGCTGTTACAAAAGAAATGGAAAATCACTAAACTTCCATCAGACGCGGGCGAGTTGACATTCACCGTGACCAGGCCATTGTTGAACGTTTCAACCGCACACTGGCTGAGCGCTTGTTCGGGCACCAGTACGCAGTTGAAATGCGAATGCTTGAGGGACAGCGGTCCACTGCATGGGTAAAAAGGCTTCCTGAAGTTGTGGCCGCTCTGAACAACGAGGTAACAAGACTTATCGGCAAGAAACCTGTAGTTGCTATCAAAGAAAAAAATGTTTATGCAGAACCATCAACACCTTATTTGAGACCTGTTGGAGAAAGCGAAAAAAAGCTCCCCTCTCTTGTGAATGTTAGATACTTATACCAACCTGGCGAGCTTGAAGGTGGTGTGAAAAGAGCCACTGATCCAATCTGGTCTTTGAAAGTTTACAACATTGAACGTTCTTTTACCAAACCGAATCAGCCCGTTCTCTACTATTTGTATGACGGGCCCAAACGCGGCTTTGTGCGTGAAGAACTGCTGGTTGTGCCTCCAAACACACAATTACCTCCAGCTAACTTGAACTAAATATGATATTCGATTGGTTCGGTGTGTATCCCGTCTGGCAGCACCCATCGTTTGTCATAATAAGCACTCAACCCCAGCTTCTGCTGCTCGTAAGTTACTATATTCCCATCCCGCATCCGGAAACCTCTGTTGCCATATCCTTGTTGCCTTCCAAAGCTGCCTTGAAACGCTGCCAGGTTATATCGTTTTGCTTCTTCGACATTCCCTTTGTGCTGAACTTCTTTTTTTCACCCCGGTCGTCAATGAAATAACATTTTGAGCAGAGCGCAATCATCCGGTCCCCCTCACACTCCAGCTTAAACAGACCCGGCGTTCTCCCGCTCCACTTGTCCCATGCTAGCCAATTCTTTTTTTGCGCCTCGAATTCTGCTTTCAGCTCTGGACGAACAATGTCTTCGAGTTTCTTAGCAGAGATGGCTATATAGTTGCTGTCCGTGTCCATCTGTATCAGCTCGAAATCTCTTCTGTCAAAATACCTGTCTAGGAAGTCGTAATAGAATTCCAGCATTCGCAGCTTTGCCAGCTGATAGACAGCGATTCCAATCTGAAATGGACGTCTGATTGTGATCCGTGGCTTCCGACTTTCCAACTCATACGCCTGCCCTATCTCATCAAGATCTGAGAAATATGCGCTTCGCAAGGCTCTGTCGACTACCTTCTCGTCTTTTGTGTAAATGACGTTTGTTTGCCGCTCCAAGGCTTCGATGACCTTTCCGTACCCACTGTTTCCCAAAAGTTTGAACACCTCTGCCAACAGTGCCTTGCTTTTTTCTACGTCTCCTGTACGGCGAGCCTCCGTGACTTGTTCCACGAACCAGGGAAAGATTTTGGCTGGTATGTAGTCAATTGTCCGATAAACCCTTTTGATAACTGCACCGTGATTCACATACCAGAGCAGTAGAGGGGCATATACTAGTATCTTCTGTGCTGACAACGTTCCCATGAGTTTCTTATCTTCTCCGCGTTTTCTTCCTGTATCCTTCAAGTATTTGAGCATATGCTCGGGGACAGCTTTAGCTGGCACCACTTTGTTGTAAAAGAATGGACACATTTCCTCGAACTTTTGGTGTAAGTGATTTGGAATCTCTATGTCTATTTCAGCAAACCCAAACCAGCTTCTTTCTTTGAGCCTGTGCGTTAGTACTGGAGCCCCCTTTATTTGGTACTCGTTTATGTAGTGTACAACCCTTTCTTTTCCACAAGGCATTTCTCTGAGCATGGTTGAAAGATAGAGAGCGTTGGCATCGTAACCGAGGATGTTTTTGCAAAGTTGTGGTTCCGCTATTTGATGCGACCTTATTCTTGTTTTACCAACTTCGTGGTATCTTGTGAAAACGAGGCTTGGACCTCCGACAACAGCTTCTTTCAACATATTATATGCTTCTTTGCATGGGCTGTAAAGATCCGCATTACGATCAATAGCTCCCTTGAGCAAGTAATGTAAACTCACACCTGGGATGCTGACAGCGTCTTTCATTATATCGATTCCCTTCTCTGTGTAGAAGTTTTTCATTTTTTGCAGCGCCTCAAGTCCGGGTGCCACATCGAGATTATTGTAGTAACACACCCAGTCTTTGAAGGTTTTCATCCCCTTTTCTCGGAACAGCTTCTTGCAGGCTTTCCATTCTGACAGTTTCAGCAGAAAGTCTCCTTTCAACTTTGAATACCAATCCAGATAATCCGGCAATCCTGGGTAATCCAGCTTTTCTGGTCTGTCAAACCACTCGTATGGAAACCATGATTTTACTGTTTTACATTCGTAGGCTTTTACCCATTTCTCGTAGGTGGTCCCTGGGCCAAGGTAGTTTATTATGTCAAGGAAACGGAAGCCAGAAGTGAGTAAGAACATGATATCTTTTCCGTGCTTTGCCACTCTTACTTTGTTAGTTGTGTCCGCAAGGCGCTCTGCGAAGTACTTTTTGATTAGATTCAGATCGTAAGACCCGGAGTTGAAACCGGTGACTGGGACCTGATCACACCATTCTTCGATTTTTTCCTCTGGTCTTTTGGCAGAAGGTTTACGTCTGGTGGCATAAACTCCGCTCTTACTTTTTTTCTGATGTTTTTTCCACGCCTCTCCAGCTCTTTCATAAACTTGTGAATCATTTTTTCTGGATCTCTATCACAGATGTGGGTTGGCTCTATTTCAAGGGTGTCACCGATGCTCACCGAGATTGGCACGTGCGTGTTCTCGATCGTGAGTGAGTCTGTCGGCTCCTTCCGCTGATTTTTGTCACCATACGACTCAAAATCGTAGAAGATCGCGTGAGGGTAGTTTTTTGTTTGGGTTTGAGGTGGCTCATCAGAGATTTCTCCAACTTGACATGCCCAAGCCTCAATTACGCGGTAGCCAGCCTTTCTAAGATAAGCTGTGCGCTTCTTTGTTGCTATATAAAGGTCTTCGCGCGTTTTGTCACCACGGTCAATTATTTTGTCACGATCAGGGTAACATTTTCGACAACCATGCCAATAGCATCCGTGGTATTGAAACACTATCTTGTTCTCATGGTTGTATCCATCAACTGGTGCGCGCTCTATCCAACGCTCTCCTCCATGCCCGGACATTGCATGGTGAATTCGCATTTTCCAATGCTTTGCTACATACTCAAGCCACTGAATTGATTCTTTGGATGCTTGATGCTTTGGATAAAATGCTTTCTCATAAGCTGTCTCCGGTGCTTTGACCTTTTCACCTGGGCAATCTATTACAGTTTTCCCTTGAGGACACCTTTCTGCATGACGTTGAAGGTTGTTAGATTGTGTAAATCTTGCGTTGCAATGGATGCATTCATAAGTTTTTGCCAACTTTGCAATATCTTTTATTAAGAATGCGTGCTCATTAAAAATACCAATTGTCATTATATTTTTTAACTGTGTAGCAGGATTTCTTGTGAGATGCCATACAACTTCATTTCCTACACGCTCGGGCACATAAACCCTGATGCCAAGCCAACCTGAGAAAGCAGTGCCCTTATTCAGATGCATTTCTACCTTTTCTAATTCATCCAGTGAGGTTTTTGAACAGTCCGTCGGCATATTCCTGAGATTGAAGAAACTCTTGGCTAGACATTGCGCTACTTTTGTACTTCGATCTGGCCTAGCTCCTCTGTGCACAGCAATACAACGCCATAAACACATGTTATCTCTATAGGTATCCAGTGCCACCATTGAACGGTTATGTGCAAGGTTGCACAGCCAGTCTGGTAAGGGTCCTGTTCCCATCAGTGGTTGACGGTCAAGCACAATCTTTACATCAACATTAAAATGACCATCGAAGATCCACTTTGTGTTTGGTCTTTCGATACTATCTGCATCCAGACGTTTTGCCTCCATATTAATTAACCAATTCTCCGCTTCTCTATATGTTTTCATCCAAGGGGAGCCTTTGTTGGTGTAATAGTAAATTATTGTACCGTCTTCAATGTTACGTAACTTATACGAATAAACGTGCCTGATGTAAAATGATGTTTGTACGTTCTCTCTTATTTTTTCCATAAAATTTGGTGTGAGGTCTTTTTCTAGATCTCTTACGAAGCGCCACCGAATATAACGCCGACCTTTGCTCTCTTCACCCTCAAATTTTGTGACGTCGTACAGATTCAGAATCTCATTCTGGTAGTCTGTCACATTTCTTACGTTATGCGGTGGAAAGGGATCAAATCGTCTCAGAAGTTGTTGTCTTCTGTTCCTATTTCTTGGTGGTGGTATTGGTTGGTAAGGTTTTGGTTGTAAAGGTGATTTTAATTGCTTCTGTGTTTCTTCTGAAATTGGTTCTTCTAACACATTCTTAATTATCTTTTTAACTGCAGGCACGTTTTCTGAAATTAATTGCGATAAATAGCGCAACTCTGCTGGGTCTATTTTCGCAAGTTCTTCTTCCAAAGATTCAAAGTCGACATCTTCCAAAGATTTGAAATCTATTTCGTCCATTGTATATTATAGAAAAAATATTTTTGAAAATTAATTAATATAATCCTAGGTGGTTATTCTCTAATTGAGAAAACCTTTTTTGTATAATCCTAGGTGTCACTTCTCTAATTGCTTGTGCTTGAGCTCCACCAAGACCAGCTCGAAGTTTTTCTTCGCTTTTTTGTGTTTGGAAATTAGCCTGTGCTTTAGTTTACTTCCTCCACATGCCATACATAGACGATAGTCACACATTACACCTTTACCGCAACTGCGACATGGGACTGGCCTTTTTTTTACTGTTTTTTGCTGATAGTTGTGCCACGCGCAGTACTCTCCCATACACCTCCGCCCGCAGGTTTCTTTTCGGCTCAACATTAACCACCCGCAGTTGTTTTTTCCTCGCACCATTTTTCTTATATAACCCTTGGTTTCTCTTTTTTTAATTGATCCTCTCTTTCCAAGTAGTATAGTCGGAATGAAACAAATATCCGTTTTGGGTTTGGGAGGTGAGTTAACAATTTTAAAACGCCCCAACACCTAATTAGCCTCGCGAGCTTTCGTGAGCGAGGCTTAAATTAGGTGCTGGGGCGTTTTAAAATTGTTAACTCACCTCCCAAACCCAAAACGGTATTTGTTTCATTCCGACTATACTACTCCCCTACATAGGGCGCGCGGGCGAGAAAGAGAGAGATCAAGGACTGGACTTAGTTCGACTCTTTTCGTCCAACAAATGTATCTTTTACACTGAATTTTAGCAGCAGGGCGCTAGATTGTCATATTTCGTTCATAATTTACCGTATGATCCATAAACTGAATGACAATTAACATTGCATTACTTTCTTTTTTGCAATTTAGCCGCTTACACAATATAATATGAAGGCGTGAGGGCAAGACTAACACATCAAGTTCTGGCTAAATTGAACATTGTCAAAAACAACTCCAAACTTCGCATGCAAGTTTGTTTACGTGTGCTAAACACTGCCCGGTGTTAGTCTTGCCCTCACGAAATGATTAAGCTAATCGATAATTATTAAAAGAGAGTCTAAATGGGGTGGTGGCTTTTACGGTCAACTGCTAATATTTTGGCTATTTTACGGCTAACGGTTAATTTTGTTTTGTTACGGTTAACAACCGCGTTAAAAATTAATTTCCATTGTTTTAAAAAAAGTTAAAAATTAACTTTTATTGTTGTAAAATTTTACGACCATACTGGGATAAATATGTAGATTTTATTTTCATTGTAGACATAGTTAACTGCTGTAATATACTACATCTTCCATTCCTATAGAAAAAATTACATCTACAAAATAACAGAATTTTAAATTACCGTAAAAGCAATAAGTGCAACGATTCTATACATGAACACATGTAACCCATGTCATAAGTATAAGTATACTTTGGTGGAGGGGGGAGGACACTTGCGTTGAAAAAAAAAATGATATTGCGCACGCGAAACTACTGCCAGTCCCAAACCGCGAATTAGAATCTAAAATCCCTAATGGAAGGGAAACGGTAGAGTTCCTATTTTTGCACGAATTGGAGATATCAAAGCATTTTTTGGGGGGAGGGGGCGTTGCCTGTGCAACACTTTCCATTCTGGAGTTTATTTTATGACATAAAATACTTTTTGAATAACGCTCACTTTAATAAATTTCACTTACTGGCGGAGTGACATTTCAAAAGTGAATAGCGAAAAATGTGTAATTAATATACCTGTCAGGTCCGTAGTAACGAATTTTGAGGGGGGCCAAAAGTTAGCACTGATTGTGATGTATTAAAATGAGCCGGAAGCCCTTTTCCGTAGGGGGTCCGAGGCATCCTCCGCCGAGAAAATTTTCAAAATCTAGATACGCTCTAATGCCATTTGGTGCATTTTGGAACACATTACGAGAAGAATTAATGCGGCCCATCTCGTGCATGATTTATTTCTTTGCGTTTTTCCTTACATCCATTTTTATTTTTCCGAAATTTTCTTGCCATGAATTTCTGTTTGTTTTGTTGGTTTTTTTTTTCCATCCCCCCATCACTTTTCTAATTGTCCATTTCTAATTATATTCGAATTTCATAAAAAATAAAAACTTACGAAGCATTAAGCATGTGGACATTCTTTATCTGTTGACCGTGATTTGAAACTCTTGAAGGACTCTTCAATGGAACAAAGGTATGCAAAAAGCTTGTTTGGTTTCAGAAACCTTTCTTAGCAGCAAAAGGTGAGACAAAAATCTTTACAAGAGATCTTGAGACTTTCACTTTCGTGGTATTTCGTGGCCAGACATTTTTACGGTTAGTAATTTTTACGGCTAACGGTTAAAATTTTCCAATTTTTACGCCTAACGGCTAAGTTTTTGGCCGGTTTTACGGTTAATAGTTAACCCGATTGAGACCCTCTTAAAAGTAAATTAAGTGATAATTGACAAATGGCAAAAATATTTTCTAACAACTGACATTTGTACCCCCCCTCCCTACAAACACATATACACAAATATATATCAAGACCCTCTCATATATATTATTACTATACATATCTGTAGCTGTTCAATAACAATCTTTTACTCAGAATCTTTCCATATTTTAGTATACCCCCAAAAAATCCCTGGTAAAATCGAGCCACCCTAAAAAGAGCCAAACATTTTTATCAGACAGGACATAGAATGGAGGCCCCGTTGTCTCGTCTCCACCTTCTATTATCCAGCGCTCGCCCATCAAAAACGCCTGCATTGCAGGCGAGAGAGAGCCGGAATGAAGAACATGAGCGATGCGGCGTACAGGAGACGGGAGTACATCGGCCATATTCTTAGGAAAGAGAACAACAACTTCCTGACAGAAATGACGTGGACTGCCGAGGCCAAGGAAAGAAAGAAAAGCGAAGGCGAACCGTCGGGAAGGAGAAACAGGCTAGAGGATGGAGAACATGGGATGCGGTGTGGGCCGCAGCTATCGACAGAGCAGTATGGAGACAGACTGTGGAGGCCTTATGTGCTACTTGGCACGAAAGAACATGTAACAGGTGCTCCACTACAAAACGTCTTCTGCGATATCCTTCTGCGATAATTTGTACCCGCTGTTACGTAGATTTGTTGATTGCAGTAACGAATATAAGGTGCGAAGAAGTGTTTATATAATTAAAAACATGTGAATTAACTGCCACTTCACGTTGTCTTCAGCTTCGTCGTCGGGATTTCCGAACAGTATTTCTTTGGGGATATCCCGGAGGACGTTTGTAGTGAAACAGGTTTGCCTTCTGGGGGAGAGCATGGGCAGTACTTCGGACCGTCCAATTTAAGCAAAAATTGCATAGGTTGTCCCAGTAGGTGGTACAGATCACAGTAAATCGGCAGATTTACGACCTTATTTGATATTCCAGCTAGTTTTAAATAAACAATCTGCGAACAGCAACAACAGCAAGCTTTATTTGCATGACTACCTAGGATTAGCAGTATTGCAAAAGCTACTTACATTTAATTGCTTATGAATTCATTAACTAAGATAACTAGTAAAATAGAAAATAACATAAAAGCAAAATAAAAGAAATACAACAATTGTTCATTCTAACTATTTGAGGTTGTCATCATTGTAACGAGATTGTCTCTCAATTCAAAGCATGCCGAGATAAATGAAATTAGCTGAGTGTTTACAAAGTAACATCATAAGATACTAGGATGTCAGATTCGTTGAGGCTCAGATTGCGAATCTCATCAGCGAAGGAAAATGTGTCAGATATTGTGTAGCTTACACAATATCTGACACATTTTCCTTCGCTGATGAGATTCGCAATCTGAGCCTCAACGAATCTGACATCCTAGTATCTTATGATGTCTCTTCGCTTTTTACGAACGTCCCACTACAAGTTTACAAAGTAGTCAGTGGAATTCATAAGTGGTAGTAGTCGTAGTAATGGGAGTTTGGATTCTATTTTAGAGAAGAATATGTCTCGCACCTGAAAATAAGCTGAGCAATCTAACAAAAAGTGGGTTTCATCTTCAATGAACAATTGTTGCAATTGCAGAAGTGGCATAGTCTTTCATTTCGAGGTATATTGTCGTATCTACCTGTTTCGATCCTAAGTTTGTGACAGCTTATTCTCAGTTTTAAATGTTTTTAAAACTAAACAGGTAGAAGGGCTATAATTATTTTTAATAGTGTTATAAAAACTAAGTTTTTGCGAGTTTTGTAGGGTTTGGTTCCAATGTGAAATATACTTCTGTATAATGACACTAATATATTGTGGGAATTTACCAAGTTCAGCTCTGCATGCAATATTGGATGCCTTGTTATGTACTTCTAAGTATCGTTTACAAAACTGTAAGTGAGTTCTCTCACTTGGGGAAAGGTCCCACTACTTAAAGTGTGATTTCACAAAGGTACCCCAAACTTCACTGTTGTAGGTTAAGATTGGTAAGATCTTTGAATCGAAAATTGTACATGCTATCGAAGGTTTCAGTTTATTGAAGTCCGTGTGCCGTCGCAGGCTAAACAAAGCATGAAGAGCTTTTTGTCGTAGGTGTTCAAAAGAGAGTGTAAAATTTCCTGAGATGAAATATGTATAGTCTTGAATAATGTCTATTTTTTCACTGCCTACTTGAAAAGCATTATCATATCGTTTTGTACGTCGTTGGAAAATCATTATTTTAGTTTTCTTAGGGTTTATGTTTAGCATCCAGGTGTTGCAATATAAAGATAACTTGTTGAGACAATTTTGCAATCCTAGTTTTGATCGTGATAAAATAATTAAGTCGTCTGCATAAGAAAGGGAGTTGAGTTTGGTGCCATTTGGCAGTATGAACGGATCGGATAGAACATTGTTAAAAGAAAAAGTTATCGGACCTTACTAGACCAGACTATAGTTCGAAGACTGTTCTTTCGAGGACCGAGAGCACTGGTATAAGTAAGTCGAGGAAATAGAGGTAGTACCCGATTTTACACGCCTTGTGTAAATATTTGTATTCTATACATAAGTCGAAAACTTAAACTGCTCTCGCACGCTTTAAATCGCCCCAAACTATACGACATAAAAACAAACGTGAACATTTGTACTTCATGTTATTACAAATACACAGCAGGAAACACCGATTTTAGGGATTTAAAAATTTAGTGGGGAAGTTGAATATTTATATTCATATGGGTATGCTTTGACCCCACAAACAATGGATATAAGCCTGTGATTTGCGTTGCCCTTTTTTTCTTCAGTGTTTCAGATCAGCCAACAGCTAGATGAGCTCTGATTATAGCTATTCTGGGTGGAAAGTTGCAAGCTATGGCGGTCTAATTCTGTACAAAACGTAATGGTAACCAAAGAAAGTAACGTGTGTATATTGTTGTTTCCTAAAAAAGCAAGAGAAAGATACACCTCGCCAAAAAATACCTTTGCCATTAATATTGTGTTATGTTCTTTACATGGTGTCTCTCTCCACCCAGGTGTATAAATATGTATCGGCAAATTTAATGCTCGGGAGGGGGCAGGTAACCGTGCGATTTACTACTATACCATCCGAGGGAGAAGAAACGCTCGGAGTCACTTAATACAAATGTGCATAATTCTGTCAACTTCGCAGTTGCTTGTCAAGCACGTTCAAACGAATGTTTAAGGAAAGATATTTAAAACATGTCGCCTTCAAAGGTAACTCCCCCGGAGGGGGGGGGGGGTACTCCCTTGAAAGGGCTTATCGGGGACGTGCGGCCCGATATGGTATGGTTTCAGGCTTTCTTGTCTTGAACGGAGTATCTATTTCACCCCTTTTTGTCTTAAACGGGGTATCTTTTCACAGACCAATGTCTTAAACAGGATAAGCATATTATGCCCGCAGGGGTTTTAATTTATACGAAGTTAGCCACAAGCCGAAATTTTATAAATTCTCTTGTTGTCTTCCGTTGATTTCGGCATTGATGCGTTGCTTAATTCCCGTTTAATTCCCAGGGGGTGGGGGGGGGGGGGGGATCTCAAGTGACGGGGATGATAGAAGGATTTTTTTGGGTTTGAAATTTTCGATTCCGGGATTTTTTGGGTAGGAAAATTTGGCAAGTAGTTTTTTTGGTGGCTTGATTTAAGGTGGCTGGCTACCGTTTCCAACACTTTCCAAGACTTAGATTTCGATTGGTCATTAAACCACTCTTAATCAGTTGATGCTACAATCATGGTGTCAAACAAATGATTAGTGATTGGTGAACACGTTGTTGTCTTTTTCATTACACAATATGTTACCATAGCAACACTACAACCTGTTAAAAACACCCTTAATTTTAGCTTTAAGTGCTTCTAACTCAAAAACGAGCCCGGTGACCCCCATTTTTTATTACGAAATTTTGATCAGCAAGACAAGATGTAACTTTTGACAAAGTTTAAAAAAAATCTGCACATGGGGTTCAGAGCCACCTTAAATTTTCGTAAATTTAAGGTGGCTCTGAACGCCATGTGCAGATTTCTTTAAGACTTTGCAGAAAGTTGCATCTTGTACTGTTGATTACAATTCGATAATAAAAAATGGGGGTCACCGGACTTGTTTTCGAGTTATAAGCACTTAAAGCTAGAATTAAGGTGACTCGATCGAAATAAATGACGCGCTGTATGCCTGTCTAAAAGCTCTAATAGCTTCTCCATTTCTGACTCGATTTCCCTGAAACCTTCGCATTTTATACGAAATTTATCGTGGAATAATATGTATGTCAATAGGTTGATCTAATATTCGTTAGTTTTGCGCGATGTTACATTTATTGAACACTACTTTTGGGATAAAATTGCTATTTACAGGTAACTGAGCGCTAAGATTTCGTTTAAACTTCTGAAGTTAGCTCGTAATACCATCTTGTCATGACTGTTCAAGTTTCCGCAAAATCGTCGGAACAGAAACCCCTGTACAATTTGGACATCAAAATATTAACTCCGGGCGAACTTCGAAGTTTGGAACGCTCCAGCGCTTCCAGATCTCACCTAAACGTACAACAACCGTAGAAAAAGAAGGTTCAATGTATCAGTTTTATTAGCTCCAAATCACATTCGGCTATTTGCAGCGATGACAAAGTTTGAGCTAATGTTATAAACTCACCTTTTTCGTTAAAATGTAGCGAAGTAGCCAAATTTACGTTTTCCTGAATTATATGGAAACTAACCGGACGAATCGAATAAAACTACTGGAACATAAAAATGAATATCTTACACACACTTTGCGCTATTTTAAGTTGCTGGAGCTGCCTTGATTTGGATGAAATATATTTTTAAAGTGGAGCACTGCTGCAACCCTGTTGTGAACACGGCCATGTTGTTATTTGAATTCTACAGCTGACGCTATGTAAATTTTTTGGATTTCATGAGAATTTGAGGAATTTGCACATGGACTAGGGGGATGCATTGACAGTGTTCCGTCGCTACATGCTTTGATTTTCCATCCAAACCCTGTCAAGGAAAACAATCCTTACACAGACTTTAAAACAAGAAATGGGAAAAATCAATAAATCAATGCATATTTTGACAAAATAGCTATGCTATTAACGATGCTGACGTCGCTGATTACCCTTGCATGACCTCAGAAATCAGAGCATATAGTGACTAAACACTGTCAATGCACCCCCCTAGTCCATGTGCAAATTCCTCAAATTTTTATCAAATCTAAAAAATTTGCATAGCGTCAGCTGTAGAATTTAAATGACAACAAGGCCGTGTTCACAACAGAGTTGAAGCAGTGCTTCACTATAAAAATATATTTCATCCAAACCAAGGCAGCTCCAGCAACGTAAAATAGCGCAAAGTGTGTGTAAGATATTCATTTAAATGTTCCGGTAGTTTTATTCGATTCGTTCGGTTAGTTTTCATATAATTCAGAAAAAACGTAAATTTGGCTACTTCGCTACATTTTAACGCAAAAGGTGAGTTTATAACATTAGCTCAAACTTTGTCATCGCTGCAAATAGCCGAATGTGATTTGGAGCTAATAAAACTGATTCATCGAACCTTCTTTTTCTTCGGTTGTTGTGCTTTTAGGTGAGATTTGGAAGCGCTGGAGCGTTCCAAACTTCGAAGTTCGCCCGGAGTTAATATTTTGATGTCCAAATTGTACAGGGGTTTCTGTTCCGACGATTTTGCGGAAACTTGAACAGTCATGGCAAGGTATTATTACGAGCTAACTGCAGAAGTTTAAACGAAATCTTAGCGCTCAGTTATCTGTAAATAGCAATTTTATCTCAAAAGTAGTGTTCAATAAATGTAACATCGCGCAAAACTAACGAATATTAGATCAACATATTGACATACATATTATTCCACGATAAATTTCGTATAAAATGCGAAAGTTTCAGGGAAATCGAATCAGAAATGGAGAAGTTATTAGAGTTTTTAGACAGGCATACAGCGCGTCATTTATTTCGATCGAGTCACCTTAAGGCTGTTTTTAACAGGGTATACTGTTGCTATGGTAACTTGCAATGTCCAAAAAATGGCCATAACTTGTTTACCGGCCATTGGGCATCTGTTTGATACCATAATTGTTGGGTCAACTGAAAAAGACTTTTGGCATTGATCCGTCAAAATTGAGGTGTTGAAAAATGCAGGAAACTGTTCTGAGCCACCTTAAGTAGCGATATTTTTGGTTATTACCGACCAAGGCAAAGTGTTCTTGGATGTCTCTAGTGATGTTAAACCTGATGAAGGAAAGATTATTCAGATGATATATTGAATAAACAAACACAAACATTCAATTTTTAATTATTTTAATGTTTAAAATTGTAAGGGCCAGAAATTCGGCATGGGATTTTTTAGGAGTTTATTTTTGGTCCAGGGATTTTTTTCGGTTTTGTTGTAAGCCCTAGGGATTTTTTTTGGGTCTTGATTTTTGCTCCCATTCGATCATCCCCGTCACTTGAAATCCCGAGTACCCCCCCCCCCCCCCGGGGGTTTAATTACGCTAAAACAAAGGCAGTGAGGTACTTGTAACCGCAACGTTTATTTACGATAGGTTGTGTGATATTTTATCAGTTTAGCAAATTAAATTGGTGAAGAGCTCTGGTGCCAGCTCTTATTTCATTATTTTAAAGACATGCTTACTCTGCGTCAGTCTGAATACACTTTAAGAGGTACTAATATTTTATCACTATGTAAACCTGTTTCCACTACTTATGGCCTCAACTCTTTTCGTTACTTTTCATCTAAGACCTGGAACTCCCTACTTAATAATATAAGATCTGAACATACTTTAACTGGTTTTAGAAGACTAGTGTAAATAGATTATTATTATTATTATTATTATTATTATTATTATTATATCCTTCATTTGTTTTTCTTTTATACCATTATTTTCTCGAATATATGAGCCTTTTCAGGCTACTCTGAAATTCGAGTTTTAAGGTGGCTCAGAACAGTTTCCTGCATCTTTCAACACCTCAATTTTGACGGATCAATGCCAAAAGTCTTTTTCAGTTGACCCAACAATTATGGTATCAAACAGATGCCCAATGGCCGGTAAACAAGTTATGACTATTTTTTGGACATTGCAAGTTACCATAGCAACAGTATAACCTGTTAAAAACACCCTTAATTTTAGCTTTAAGTGCTTATAACTCGAAAACAAGTCCGGTGACCCCCATTTTTTATTATCGAAATGTAATCAACAGTATAAGATGCAACTTTCTGCAAAGTTTTAAAAAAATCTGCACATGG
>OY855911.1:15546870-15851870 GCA_963693305.1 Meandrina meandrites | reverse complement strand
ATCAACGCGATCAAGACGCCAAAACGACTAATTAAATTAATTGCGGTTTTCAGTCGGCGCAATGGAGTCTCCAACAATAATTGGAAAGTTTCCATGTCACAAACTCTAAACAATTCCTGGGCAAACATGTATAGTTTGTGATCTTTTCTTTTTTTATGAAAGATTCATCAATGCAAAAGGTTGACACCTTGCAACCCGGAAGAAGCAACAATGTAATTTTTACTCTATTCGAAACCGTGACAAACACGTAATTTTGTGGGTGTTAACAAAGCGCCATATTAAAACAATTATTTACTCAGAAGTGTACTTTTGTTTGTTTGTTTTTATGAAAAACACTGTAACATGATACTTCTGTTTTTGTCGTAAACGTATGTAACATGATACTTTTGTTTTTCTCACGTAACAAGCCATTTCTGTAAAAGTAACAAACGAATCAAAACTAAAACCATCTCTTTGGAAGGTTTTCAAAGTCCATTACAGCTAGAGGATTTGCGCCCTATTTCTTAGGAAATTTGTGCCAAATTTTTGCATATTTAATTATGAAACTGAAACATAAGAACTAATTTAATTATCAAATTGTCACGGAACGGCACGTCCTTATTCTGTTGTAATTCTTAATAAGTGAAAAGAGCAAGACCCCTAAAAAGACTGATTAAATTAATTTGCGACTTTATTGCTCGCCACAAAGTCTGCAGCAACATTAGGGAAGTTTCCCTGGACTCTTTTCTTTTTTAGTGAAATATCCATCAATACACATGTTTAAATCCTGGCGTAAACCGGGAACATGCAATAACATATTTATACTCCATTGCAAACCGTGACAAGTGCATTCTTACCATCGTCAGTACCGTTTCAAAACTGGACAGTCCTCTCATTCACAACTAGCGGTAATCGTATCCGACTTAGAAATCACTGCGAGGCTAAGCAATCCTGCTCCCTAAGCCTTGTCAAGCGATACGTGCCAGTTTGACGAATTGCAAATCTTCCCTGTTTGACTTACATTAAAGTACCTAAAATGCACCCTGAATGAACAGATGAACAGCGAATCGGCAAACTTTCATTACATAACAAACCAAAAGCGTCACCAAACAAACGGAGATGCTTACTTTAAACATTTTTACTTAGGTGACAAAACATTCCGCGACATCGTGCCACTCGAACTTTTTAATCCGAAAACTCGCAAACTTGATCTTGCACCCCAATGACAGACAGTTTAGTATGCAAGTACAACACGCTGTTTTTTCTATGATCCCGTGAATTCACCCAACTAAATACTAGCAGCTTTATTTCAAATACTTGAATGTACTTTAAAGTTAGGACTAGCTTTTTCCCTTTATATTATCGTGGGCACAAGAGTCACTCAACTCTCACTTCTAATTGAAACTTTTTATCCGTGAAAAACAAAAGTATCAAGTGCAACAACTATAACTCAAAACGAAAATATCAGTTTACGGACAACGCAACATCACTCGTCTTATTCGTAAATCGCACAGCCATGATGTTGATATATGCAAAGCACCTCTTTCGGTTTCAAAGCTATATACAAAGTCCTCGGTGTAATCTACATAAAATATAAACAAATAACGTCAACAAATAAATACGTTCTCCTATTTTAAACAAAAACAAAGATGGCCGTTCGCAAAGCAGAAGCAAATTTTCTTCCAACGATGCATCATTAGAAAGAGCAACTCGATTGGTTCTTCATATTAGCACTATTCTGACTTAATGATTCACTCACTCATTCACTGACTGACTCACCACAAGGTCCAGTAACTCAGCAAAAATCATATGCCGTTATTACTAGATCATGTATAAGGTGAAGTAAATGAAATTTGTTTGCGTACAATATCAATAACGGAAGATAAGAGTTTACAGGATGCTGGCTACTGTATGATGAAAGTTACTTACACATCACTTTGTGTTGTGTATGTCCCATAAAGCAGTCCCTCATAAGCAGTCCACTTCACCGGCAGGCGACCCTGTTGTAGTTAAGTACATAGACATACAAGTTACTGGAACTACTGGTGTTGCGCGCGGTCTAAAATAATTACGAAAATATCCGGTGATAGCAAAGAAATGTTTAATTATTAGCTTTTTCGTCATTTATTTTTTGGCCGAGAAAATGACTAAAATATGATTTATCACACGTCGATATGTAATGAATTATTTTACAAAACTGACATCAAACCACGTGAGTTAAATTAACAACTTTTCCTCACCCGACTTTGTTTGGTATAAATATCATCCTTCTGAACATTCCTCGCCATTCCAAAATCTGTCACCTTACACTTTTCTCCTTCACCAACAAGAACATTCCTAGCCGCCAAGTCACGATGGATTATCTAAAATAAAGACTGGGCGTTGCTTGGTGTGTATATATTTCAGTAGTATACAGCTACGTCGGATGAAATGTCTTATTTATGTAGAGAACACAAGCTTAATTAGTCTACATATACTCCTATTTTCTGCATTTTACACCTATTGACTCGTTTTTACTAATATTGGAATTCCACAACTGAGATTTCCAACACGTGTTCCTTATTCTCAAAGGCTCTTTTTCATGGCAAGTAAGAATTGTAAACCTTCTATTCTTCTTTTAAACGAAACAAACCCTCTCTTTGTATGTCTTATAACAATTAAAGAACTTTTCAAAAGATTGCTGCAGTTTGCTTCTCTCACCTTGATTGAACAAAGGTAGTTCATTCCATCAGCGATCTGCTGAGAAAATCGCATCAATTGTTTTGACGTCAGATTAGTTTCAGGTTTTACATCCGGGTCTTTAAAGTACGTGTCATTCAGGCCACGACTCTTCCTCAGGTAGCCCAACAGATCACCATAAGGTATGTACTCAATGAGGACAAGTAACGGATCTGCAAAGAGGAGATGCATTTAAAATTCCGCCGCAGTACCTTGTATTTTTTTCTGTCAATAAAAGCAGTTATTTTTACCAGTTTCAGTAACACATCCCATCAGCTTGATCACATGCGGATGAGGCTTTAGTTTCTTCATCAACTCTAGCTCCGAAAGCAGGTCCTCTCTGTCAGAATGAGGTGCATTTTCTATCCAGAAAAAGAAAAAGATGACTAATTTGTGGCTGTTAATTTTTTTGTTTTGGAAGATCATTTGGGTACGAATCTTAAAATAAAGTAAGAGTAAACAGAATGAATCGGCCTTTTCACTGTCTTCGTGTTTACGAGGACACCAACAGATAACTGATAACTGCTGATAACTGATAAATACAAACAGGATCGAAACAGGATGCGTTATGCAGGGGCGGATCTAGGGGAGGGTGGGGGGGGGGGGGGGGGTGCGTATTACTCGATTTGCCAGTTTGCCGAAACTCGTTTGATTCATGCTGGTTATGCACTGTTTTCGAGTAGCATACCGTGAAATATCACACGAGTGACCGTGAAATATCATACGAGTGACTTGATGTTTTCAGTACAAACGATCCTTAAGGACATTCGTGCGAAAATCTTTTAACATGGACTTTTCCCCCCAAATGTCACCACTGTGAGTTACTCCTGTGAGAAATGGGAGTCACCGAATTCGTTTCGGAGATAAGATGTCCGAAAGATCACGTTAAGATCTTTAAAGTCGGCCAACGTTTCTAACAATGTCGGCACTGTCTGTTTGTCCAAAAATATCACGAATAAATCCATGAAATGTAATTTTATTGTCTAAATATTGTTTGCGGGGATCTATTAAGCGAATTGACTCAACTGCTCATGTTCCTTAAGGAAATCTAATCATTTAGTAACCACATTTGCACTCGTCTCACAGTTGAAAGATGGAAAAGATTGGATGCAAAGTGGGCAGAAAAAGGTAGAAATTATGCAGGAGCGCTTACGAAGGTGTTCAGAGAAGAGGGAACAACAGATCAGTTTGAAAAATATCATTTCCTAATAAAGGCGTCGGCGGGAGGGGACAGTCATAGTGGTTTTCAACTTGTTACTAGATCCTGTCATTTCAACTCACTTCAATTGAAGAAGTAAGTCACTACGGACTCTTTCCCATTCCTTGCCCTGGGACGTAGCCCAACGTCTACATACGCAGTTATGGACCTTGTTTCTCATACCTTTGAGCATTTTAACCGCCACAATTGTCAATCCCTTAATGCCATTGATATTCCATGTCATTGCTTTGGCAACGTGAGAGAAAGCCCCCTTTCCAATCGTTTTAACTACATGAACCTGTTCCCGACTTATTTCCCAATTCCGTAATTTTGTAGCTGGATTAATTTGCATGTATTCCTGGTCCGAGTTGACTTGGTTTTCTCCATCGAGAGAGTTTCCTGGTCGGGGCGACTGTAAAGTGGCAGCCGATGCTTCAGCTTCTATTATCAAATGTTCCGAGGTGTTGGTGTATGATGTAGTAACTTGAAGTGGTGTTTCTCGATCCTACAACATGTTATAACAACAGAGTCATATGATAACAAAACGTTAATACACATGTTGAGGTGTCATACCATTCCGTAAAGAGTTGGCTGTCAGTAGCTAATCCCTATCTAAATTCTTCACGCAATACTAGTATTTCTAGATGAAATGTTCACTTTATCGTTGTGACATTACAACTCATTACAACACAAGTTTGCTGGTATAGTAATTTGATATCAAGTAATCCAGTCACTTTATTTATTGAGCAACTGTATATTGGACGATTCAAGTTCGGTTGCTATTTTCAGTCCAGTACAGTTTATAAGCACTATAAACGTGTGCAGATACTGGCAGTTTTAGATTAAGGCCAAAGGTGGGAACTGAGATGTAATCAAAACTGAACTGAGAGATAAGACAGTTTCTTCAAAAGACAAACGCAATTTAACAAAACATACTGTAATCCGTCAGTGAGCAACTGTACTACAAGTTCATGTTACAAAGCGCTCACCATTAACTGCATGTTATTGTGATGCTGGCGGTGGTTAAAAGGACTGTAAGAGAAGAACACGAAATAAATACAGTCGAACCCTTATTAAGCGACCACTCATTAAGCGGCCACCCCCTATTAAGCGGCCAGTTACTAAAGTCTCGAACTATTGTCAGTATAATACTGCAAGTAAAACCCCTTTTAAGCGGCCACCTCTATTAGGCGACCGCAGCCACCTTTCTGCAGTCCTGATGAGAGTTCTTCTATTGTTTTTACCCCTATTTAGCGGCCAGTAAGAATATAATATACGATGTTTGGATTTATTTTCAACAAGCTTGGACAGTGACGGCTGATTAAATCATGCAAACGTAGGTTTATTGTCGTCTTCATGTGGTTCTGTTATTCCTTGTCGCGCTATTTTGTACTGAAATAACACGGCCTTATGGTAATTTCTGACGAACCCTTATTAAGCTGCCAACCTCTGTTAAGCGGCCAGTTGCCATTTCCTGGAGGGTGGCCGCTAATAGGGGTTCTGCTGTAACAAAAAGGACGGAAGATAGCAATAAACTGCATGTGCATGGACAATGGCTGACATGCGCCCGAATGACAGTCATTGTCAACGGGCATGGACTGGCAAAGCGAGTTACTTCTGGTTCACCAAGAAGGCACTTACTTGGACGCTGCTTCAATTAGTGTACAAACTCAGTTCCTAGTAATCACTCAAGCTGCGAGGCATATTGAGGAAAACCTGAGCAACAAACCTTGTCAACCACCTTGAGCCACATGCAAAAATTAGAAATTATTATCATACCATCTTCTAACTTGCCAAACTCCCCCCCCCCCCCCCCCCCCTCTCTCTCCTCTTTCAGTGTTGGAAAATGGCAAAATGCATTATGCAACAATTCACATTGTTTTGTCCTTATTGTACATTCAGGGGTGGGGAGGGGCAAAGTATGTCAACTGTTTTAACCGCTAACGAGGTTTTAATTTATGGATTGTTTAATATAGTTGGCTCACGGCTCACTTGAATTTGCTTTCAAATGAAAAAGAAATTTAATAAAGAGGTGCATCAACTAGACTCTATCACCTGGAATACACAATAATAAGAAACGCTCAAGCAAAAAGAACTTTTTGTTGTTTCTATGCCCTATGCTCAGAAATGGTGCTTTCGGGCTACTGCGTCTGCCTCTAAGGCAGACAGCTTTTTCACACTGACAGTTGATATTGGTCCTGGGCTCAGAAGACTAAACGAAAACTTCTAATGCAATTTCCATTTCAATAGCCAGTGGGTATCTCTCAGATTATTATAATTATTATTATTATTATTATTATTATTATTATTATTATTATTATTATTATGGAATGCACACCTCCAATGAACGCTGTTTTACCGTATGGAAGACCAAGCAATATATAACCTTATTTTCATATTGCTTATATTACTATTGTGCTGCCCATACTGAAATGATCATCATCATCATCAACATCATCATCATCATCATCATCATCATCATCATCATCATCATCATCATCATCATCATCATCATCATCATCATAACATCCTTTATTTAAACACGATTAGGTTTTAAGCACAATGCTTGTGGGGTCGCGTGCTAAACTAATAAATTACTAATATTACTGCTATATACTAACACATAACATTGGATTATAATATCTAGAAAAATTAACAATTATATAACAATAAGTAAAAGTTAAACTCGTGGTAATGTCTGGGGAGCGACTGAACTGACTGGGCATTAAAATTAAACTCCTTAACATAATTATCCTTCTTCACTTTACGATAAAAAGCCGGAAATTGGAAGCCCGTATAATATGAAGAAACAGCGTATCATAACATGGCACCTTTATGGCCAATTGAATTTTTAGCAAAGTACGAGTTAAATCTAGGGACAATGATGTTATTGCTCCTTCTGAGGCTGTAAGTCACACAAGCCTTGCTCGCTAAGTGAGACAACGCAGCAGGTGCTTCACCGTTAACCACCCTATAAAATAGTTTAATAAGCCGGAAATTGTATTACGATTATCATCGTAATACAATAAGAAGACCCAATCTTGGTGTGTCCAGATATGTCCAGGATTGAACGCTAATGAGATGCACGTTCCTCATGATAGGTATCACAAAGTGTCCTCCTTAATAAAATTTTACCAAAACACATCTAATTCCGTCAAATATGAAGTAATATGGAAATGCCAAATAAATCAGTCAAACATGAAGTACTTATTAAACAATACTTGCGTTCAATTCTGGACATAAGTGGGTGTGTCTATCTTATAAATGACTAATTAATCAAAATGGCAGCAATATTGTTACCTACCCAAAGTTCTTCCCAGCACCTGCAGTCGCTACGAAAGAGAAAAGTCAAAGCTACGTTAATTAAAATCCTATTACGACAAGCTCTAACAGATGTGAGTGCATCAGACGCAAGTCACTTTCAACACACTGATAGCAATTATGAGGCATTTTATGATGGATCATTGGCTAAAAGTGAGGACAAGAGGACTGGATAATGGCCAGGTTTTTTTTTTGGCACTTTTATGGACGGAAACGCAGATGAGTTCCGTTAATAAATATTTTGTGAATATACAGCCATCTTGACCTACCTAGCAAAGGTTTTATCATATAGCATAATGAAAACCACGTTTTTTTTTTCAGAAGACACCAGTCAACCCCAAGCGGGCAAGACAGCCCTATCTTGACTGCCCGGTTAGCTTATCACAGCTCTGGATTCTGTTAATCTCACCCACTCATATAAGAAAGAAATGGCGGCCTTCCTTAACCTTGGTAGAAATATAATAAGAAGTAGAGATTACTTTATTCACGAGTTGGGTAGTATCAGATCAAAGGTCTCTTTGAGTGCACGATTATTTTGCATCAGGTGAATTAGCATCTTTAATGTTGAATACTTCAAGAAATTGTTAATAGGAGCGCAAAGAGGGCATAGATTCCTGTGGTGTGTATTGACAGATTGTTTGCAACGTGTTACTTAATGGCGAGTGTTGATTAAAAATAGAAACTTTTGTTCGGTGGTTTATGGCGACAGATCATTGGAACTAAGATTCGTTTATCTTTCGGCTTGTTGCATGCGTTCCGTTGAAACAAACTGTTATAAACTTTATCGTTACAATTCATGCTTTTGTACTCTTTGAAGGCGTTTGTGGCACCGGAAGCGGTATACCTATTTTCGTCAATTTCCCGGAGCACACAAAGAGTCTGTTCATGACACGCAAAGGTTTCTTTTCACTCAAAAGTTACCAGTGGTGTTTGGTAAAGAGTTAAGAATTCATTTCCGGCACTGGAAACGTGATTTTATCGAGTGATACGGGAGTAACTGCAGAATATCCCGCCATATCGAGTCCGTTACTGAAAAGGGATAGCTACACGGTACACAGAAAGAATTAAATTCAAGATGGCGAGGTATCTCAGGTACTCGGTACGCGGTACGGAGAGAGTAATGAATGCACGACTAGAAGTCATCTTTGTAAATAAAAAGATATTTTTGTTCGACTCTTAGCCAATATATTTAATCTGTAGTTCAGTTCAATCTAACATAGAATCATTTCCATCGGAAATTGAAACCCTTCTTTCTAAGTGTTGACAGCTTTTTTTTGCAAACATTCGCCATCAAGTTTTCACGCGTTCGTATTTCCGTAGTGTAACTAGCCTGCGTAGCTTGGTAGTTATATCGGGGCGAAACGCGCGCAAACAAGCGGCGAAGCCGCGAGAGGGCTGGGGTGGAAAACTGCAAAAAACCGCCTCCCCGGATCGACTGCCTTTTTGGCTTCCGCCCCCTGATTTGCATTTCGACAACTTGTTGACAGGTTCCGTGGCTTCGAATAACCCAGCCAATCAGAGGGTAGATCGTAAGATGAATAATACTTGGCGCGAGAAAGGCTTGCGTTGCGGCAGACAGATAGCGGGAAAAAGCTACCGAGAAATCAAAACAAATATCTGATGCAGTGTTTTGATGGCGACGAAGGTCGTCACGCCGAAAAAGCCTGCCTTGACTGCCAAGGGAGGAAAACAGTCAAAGTAAAATTGCATGGGGTGACAGCGCTACACGTCCTACACGACTCCTACGCTTATGAAATTTGTACATTTGCCTTCAAAACAATTTCTATACCTTAAATTCGGTCTTTCGACCGTTTTTCTTCTCACGTGTTTAAGGGCATTTTTTGTTCTCTTGTTTGTTGTATTATTTGATGGCAGTATAATTTGAATAGAGCCGTAAGACTTGTCTAGAGGTCATAGGTCTGCGCTGCACGGTTTTGACGGTTCCCTGTCTCAAGAGATAGAGAAATTGTTTTGAAGCAAGACCAGGAAACGGCGGTAAACAGCTTTGGTATGCTTGTTCTGGTAAATTTCAAGAATCAATCGAAGAATATGAGTGGCGATATTTAAAAAAAAAACCTATATAGCCGCTGCAAATAGCAAATAGAGTTTATGGAATATTACTGAGCTTTTCCCGCCGATCATTGCAGCTCGATGGAGTTCGCTGTCGAGCAGTGCCTCCAAGAGCGGTAAAGAAATTTCAGTGGATCATCTCGAAATTGATCACTTCTGACAAGAGTTCCATCGCTGTGAAGTTCAGCGTCGATAATCCTTTTTAACGGCGAAATCACAACAACGCAGGTTCTCGTCGAAGAGAGTTCGATTCTTGTTTTGCAAGCGCAAACACCGTGAATATCATGCTTTTTTCAAACCCTGGTGGCAAAATGACCATCACATCTTGCCCACGAAGTAAATTGATTACAGCAGTTTCCTGCTCTTCCTTCAAAACAATTTCTATACCTTCACGTTTTGAATATTCAAACTCGATAAGGCCTTCGCTTGCTTCGCTAACGCTTTCTCTACAATGCTGATTTGCGTTCTACGCGGCAAAAATCTTCTTGTCAATTCAAGAGCTCACGTTGCGCTCCCTTGGGAGATTGCCAAAACGATTGATTGACGTGCCTAGCGTGCTGATGCAATCAGAACGGCCCGTACGCCAGCGTATGGAGTTCCCAAAAAAGCAGCCCATCCGTGCGTTCGGGTTTTCACATTTTTCCTCCCCAGGCTTCTCGCGGCTTTGCCGCTCTAATTGCGGGCGTTTCGCCCCAATAAAACAGCCAAGCTGCGCAGGCTATGGAGTAACGTATTCATCCCCCAGAGCGCCAAATTTATTCCCTTGGGAGACGAATTGTTTAACAGGGATCACTTGAAGGATAGATGCAAAATTTCACTAAATGCTATACTCCTATTTTGCATAATTAACAATTAGATTATGAGGCCTGCGGCCTCATCAACTATCACCTCATAGAAATTGAGAGCGAATAATCTAATTGTTTTAGTAGAATTCTAACTGAAATAAACGCAAATAATGGTTTCTAATTATTTTTCTACACATTATCGAACTATTAAACGCTTTAACAAAATCGCATGCATTGAATTGTCCTTGCATGTAAATTTGCAGTTGTTTACGCACGTGCACCCGTTTTTCAATAATTTCAAGTTTTTAAAGTCAAGAAACCGCTAATGTCCTTCTTTTAGTCTTCTCGGGAATTTTTTAATCCATTTACATCTAAACTTCCTTCCAAAACTTCGGAAAAACGATAAAAAAGTCGCATTTTGTGGACGACCTTCGGCAACTGCACACTAATGGCTGATAGTGTTCAATAGCTCAGCCAATCATATTGCAGCATTTGCATTAGTGTACTAGTACAATTCTACTAATGCAAAATAGTCGTAGTCGAACCTCGCTTTGAAACCATGACTATTTTTCATTTGGTGAATTAAAGGATCTTTAATTATGAATGCTTTAGGTAAGAGATAAATACCGAGAACAAAGGTATTAATCGATATACATCCCCGAAGGATGTATATAGATAAATACCAACGTTCGAGGTATTATTTCATGCTTATTCCATGCTATTATTAACGAGGGATCATTACTGTTAAGCCTGTTTCCAGGAGGACAAAAGCTGTCTAATTAAATAGTACCTCGGTTCGGACCTTTAACAATGTAGTATCTGTTTTGTTTTGTTTTGTTGCCATTGTGCGGTTTTCTCAGAACGGCCCAATCGTGCGCTTTCACGGATTTCGCAATTTTCTGTGACTTGTCAAGCTTATTTGAAAAACACAAGATTTTTTTAAAGGATTTGACGGTTTGTTTCGCTGTGTGTGATGTTCGCAAGGAGCGGGTTAGGTTGTGTTCTACAGCGTCTTTACAACAGTAGGCTGAAAACATGTTATGGCTCCAGCTATGAAGCTTCCAAGCAATAGCGGGAGCCATAACACGTCATAAGAATCCAAAATGGCGGCGAACTGGAAATTTTAAAAGCCATCAGTTTTTCCATTTATTTTTATTATTAAATGTTATTTCTCCCTTGACCTGTAAAATTTGGAATTTTGGCATCATTTCAAACAATTCAACGTCAACTTGTTGTAAGAGTGGAGGTTTCCTTTAAATAACAAGGTTGCTGAATAACAAAAGAAAAGGTGAAAGCGCGTGTTTAAAATTGCCTCGGGACTAACCACACCGAGCAAACCCTTCTTGTACAACATTTTAATTCTTCGCTTACCAAACTAGCGATCCTTTGGGCTTATTTCCCTTTCCTTGCTTTTGTAACTGTTTTTGTTTGGACTAAAGAACTTTTCTGGTTTTCTCAAAGACCAAGTCGTTTATAAAGCTTGCAGAATGACCCTTTTTCTTCAAGTGCCATTCGAAGCTGGCCATTAAATTTCGAAGCGAAGTCGGCCCGTACTCGTTACCATCTCAAGGGTGGACAGAGATAATAAAATTGGATAATGTATTCATATTCATTCAGTTCAACCGCTGTTATATCTTCCGTTTTTTTTCTCCATTGTCTTTGTCCATCATTTCCAAAATCTTTCAAGCAATCTTACATCTCGTTTCATTTTTTTTTGTTCTTTTTTATTGCTTTTCTGCTCTGAAAAAAGTTCTTAAACTAAGCAAACCGAAGCAAACCTTGCTTGGACATTTTTCAAACCGTGCGGAGTTTTGTGCATCGGCTCTCGGACGATGTTCGCTTCAGTACGTTCATTCATCACTAATGAAATTTCGTCGTTCGCGTTGCTGAATAGACGGACGATATCTTTTTCACAGTGAAATTCTGTCGTTCGTGCTCCTGATAGACTACGTTAAGAATAAGTACGAATTTTAGTCAACAGGATTTTCGTGGATGAATCCTAGTACCTATGAAAGAAAGATGTTTACCAGTCAGTCTGAGTGTCTTGAAAGTGATAGGCTTGATACCTGTTGAGGAAACTCGGTAGTTTGCATCGCTGACTGATGAACATCTTCTCATAAGGAATTCTTGTTTTGTGACCGCAGTCTAAAGTCTTCACATATATATAATTTTACACATATGTGTACAGCAGAAGCTTTTGAATATTAAAAAAAACAAAAACAAATTGTCAATATCAAAATTAAGGAATTGTGTCATTAACATTTTACTGACATACATGCAAATATGGACGGTTTTTAAAACTGATAAATTTTGTTATGTCGAACGGTATATAAAATGCCTTAAAATACTACCTTGGTTATTGCGTCTTCTCCAAAGCAGAACCACCAGAACAACGATGATCGCCACAAAGAGGCAAAGGAAAGTTGAATAAATGGCATGAAGAATTTTTCTTTCTTTGATCCAATTCGAATCTTGAAAAGAAAAACAAGGTGAGCTATGGGATAGTTATAAAAACACAATGGGAGGATAATGTTAGTAGACAATGATCTTGTAGATTGCAGCTGCAAGGCTGCATTCAGGAACTGCTCCATTTTGGATTAATATATATTTTGTCAAGGTTAACATTTGTCAATAACAATCACAAAAAACTTTCCTTCAAAAATTTAATCTAAATGTCGACCAGAGAACATACCCAATTTCAGAACAAAACGGCTCGAAAAGAGAGTAATCCCTGGGCTTGTCCTAATTATCTCATAACAAGAATCTTAAAGAAGCTTAAAAGCGGGCAGGTAATGTTTGAGTAGTTTTTTTAGTGTTAAAAGGGTAGTATAGTAGGGACCGGTCAGGCCGCGTTTTTTGCGGGGAATCTCATCAATTGGGGGGGGGGGGGGGGGGAAATGGAATAGCGCAGATGATGTCATAGTGTGGAGGAATCTCATTTATCTGCTGTGGTATACATTAAAGGGGCAGTAACACGAGAGTAAATCTAAGTTTTTGTGTAAACTATACTAGATTTATAAAGGTGCACTCGCCGATCAACAAAATAACTGGTAAACGCCACAAAGGGCGTAAATCCACTCTCTAAGATGTGCACTCACCACAATCAATGATTTTTAGTGATTTGCTTCCAAGTAGCACTGTCAAACGTGAAAACGTCGGCACCACGATTTCAAGTTTTAGACCACTTCTTTCCTACTCGTCCGTAGCCTCATCAGCTTTAAACAACTTTCGTGACCAATACAGTGCGTTTTATCAAGGTTAGGCAACTATTAGTGGATTTCCAGTTAATACCAACGCCTTTATTGAATTTTCAAGAAACACTAAATCTTCGTGAGACTGTCCCTTTACTGAAGTATAACCGGTTTGACTGATTTGTCATGTCCTATTTGGTGAAACAGGTTTGACAGGCTCAATGATGCCATGGTTTACTTTTTACCTTATGGCAGAAGGTGTATTTCGCAATCAATATTAGTTTCTTTTCATTTTATTCGAAATCACAGAGCCAGTCAGTCTCATTACGCAAACTTCTTATTGCATAAATTATCTACCACAAACATCCCTAATTTAGAACAATACACTCGATGCGCTTAAGTGAAGTCAGTGATAAGAGCGCTAAGAAACTTAGTCCTAAGCACAAACTCGTTCCCAGAGCTTTTCCCTTCTTCGCCTAAGCAAACACGTTTGTACATTTTACTTGCCCACCACCACCCCTACATTTCTGAGCCATTATCTTCAAGTTCACCAAATATGGAAAAATGATGACAAATTTCTTGTACTGGAAATCTCATGTGCGACGCGAAAAATGACCGTTTTTCCTGTCGAGGACAAAAAAAAATATCGAGATTTGAGAAAGATTCGCCACACGGAACTCCGAAAATCGTAGAAAATGTGACACCGTGAAACACAAAACGCACAAAGTTCGGACTGGAAAAAGTGCGTGTTTAATTCATTTATAGACACTCAAATATACACAAAAATTATAAAACAACATTCGCGACTTTCGTAACTGTCACTAAAACTCTGAACGTTTACTGTCTTTCTGACTGGCTTGCAAGTCCTGGTGGCCAAAGGTTTTCTAAGCCAATCTAGGAAATGTTCAAATAAGAACTGAATGACTGTCTCAAGTTTTTTACACGTCAACGAGAAAGCAAGATGGCTCGCGATTGTACTACAAGACTTCAATGAAATGAAATGAAAATCCATTGGAAATTAAATGAAATCCATCCGCCGCACTCCAAAACGTTCTCAATACTGGTGTCGCAAGGACAGAGGAAGAGAGAACAAGTGTAGGCGTCTCCGAGATAGCAAAATAGGTTCTGGTCCAGGCAGAGCGCGGGATTTGTAAGGCGTTGGGAAGCAGGAAAAAGTGCAAAACACTGAAGACGCGAAAAAGAGGAGAAAGAGGAACCCCGACCGGGCGAGGGCCGTACTGCCACAACCTCAGTATGGCTCAATATTCCTAAGTATGGCTCGATGAAGCCGCACTCCACTAAGAAGTCAATTATATGGCACTCGTAGCTGCAAAGTTTGAATTTGCTGGCTTTCCAAAACATGTTCACGGCTTACTGGCTGACTAAGAAAGAACCAATCTCAATGCTCGGATTTACCTCAAGACTGCCCTGCCATATAGTAGACATAAATATATGTTATTTACCGGCTGGGAGGTCCGTATCGTGAAAAACTGTGACCGAGGTCTTGAAAATGCTGCCCGAGGCCGCAGGCCGAGGGCAGCATTTTCAAGGCCGAGGTCACAGTTTTTCACGATACGGACCGACCCAAAGCTGGTAAATAACTTATTTATTTTTTTCTAACTCGGTTAAAAAAAGAACTGAAAAGATCGTCTTGCAAAATGTAATTGTATTTTACGCGCGCATCCAATGTTGAATCGATCGCTAAGCTACGGCAAGAGTGAAGAATGATTTGTTTACCGCCAAACAAAATAAATTTGCTAAAGTGAACAGTACTCACGGAAAAGGTCATCAGAAAAAAAGAGAAAAGTAACTTTAATAATAAAAAAGAAGCACAATGTAGCAGCAAAAGAGAGCATAAAATAATCTCGAGTCAAGTGAAATTGAATGAAGCTGAACTGAATGTGTAGTTTGGTCGCCTGCACACGGCACAATTTTGCAAGAATTTATTTGACCGTTTTTTAACAAAACATCTCATTTTCTTGAATGGTGATAAGTAGTATTCGGTTTTGGCGAAAAGTAGCAGAAAGGCAAAGCGTCTGAAAGGATAAATCGAGTCTGTAAACCAGTGACTTGCAGTAAACCGCATTACTGCGTGAAAACCAGTGCGAATGCACAACAACGATCGAAAAACTACGGCTCTAAAACTATAACTTGTTTTGCCAATAAATACAAAGAATACCCGCCTATTGGAGAACTTCAAGGCCTTTTATTCCGTTACTAATTTAGCTTTTGAAAGAATCAATCAGGAATGTAAGCCGGCGACTTGTAGCTATAGGTAAGCGCAACTTGGCATGAATATCAGTGCGAATGCACAAACAACGATCGACAAACTACCGCCATAGAACTTGAACAATTTGATTTTGTCGATAAAGAGAATGAATACTCGCCTTTTGGTGAACTTCAAGGCCTTTAATTCCACTGCTTACGTTTCCTTTCATATTTAAAACGGCTGGTAAACAACTACATTAATTTTGGACAGCAAAACTTTCATGAGTTCGTTCGTCTCGCCGCGAAATGAAAATACAGCGAGCTAGCCGGGCGGAATCGCTCCGTGAGCGGGCAAGATCGAAAATTTCCGCCCGCTCCCGGAACCAATCAGATTGCAGGATTTGGAGAATTCCGCCCGCTCACGAGCCAAGAAAAAAATAATGATATGTTAAGGCATTAATTGTCAGGTAGTGTGGTTGTATTCAGAAATGAACTTGGGAAGAATTCGGGTTAGAAGGGGACATGGTACGGTGCTTCAAGTAAACACCTTTCTGATCGAGAATTTAATTTTATTTCTATCTGCCGGACACCACTAGTTATGATGAACTATAAAGCAAGAGAAGAGAAAATTATTTGAATTCCTTCTTTTAAGTTTAAAAACTCCATGCAGTTGTGTGTACGACAGCATTTTATCTCAGTTGAGGGTAAGTTTCGCTACAGGCCCTTTTATAGCTAAAGAGTGAAAATTGTCACTACCCTTCTCTGAAAAGTTTCTTGGTCCCCTTCTGGGTTTATTTATATGTTTCGGCGGGTAACATAAAGTACGATTTTGTTTCATTGCATGATGACAAACACATATATGTCCAGAAATGCACGGTAATGTGATTCATATTCCTCAATAAATGAAAATGTCTAAAAGCCCAGTAGGACATGAAGTACTCTATAAACAATACTTGCGTGCATTTCTGGACATAATTGGACAAACATGGCGTGCGATGCAGTCCAACTTCTAATTTTCACGACGATAAATTGTTGTTCCCGCAATTAAAAAGAATTGAAACCTTTAAGGTGTCTCTCTACAGTTTTTTTTGGAACATACCAAACATTTTTATTTGGCCGTTTAGCAAACTTTCTGGACTCGGATCGATGTGAAATTTACACCAGATATTGGTACTGTATTGAAGTTTGATATAATATAATTTTTAGGAAAATCGATATTTCCATGGCAACGATAAACCCAAAAACAAGATATCAGTTAAACTTGAGTTCTACGCGAATAAGATTTGACGTAAAAAAACTAACACCGGTATCCGAAACTATGGTGTACTTCACATCAAATATACAAGAATAAGAAAAATCTGTTTGTTTGATTTCGAATAAATTGCAAATATGTTTCAAGCCATGCTTTTTGCATGACAATGATAAACGGACCGAGACGCAGACACTGCTTTGATGAAATTACTTCGAAATAAAACCAAAGCGTGTATTTTACTTATCTTCCGTCGCCGTGAACATTTTGTTAATTTTCGTTATCGCGATCCCAAGAATTTGATTTTTTTCGTACGGTCACTACCAATGTAATTTTTGGTAAATTTTATACTTTTAGCGCTTTTTCGAATATCTCCAAAATGGCTCAAACGATTTTTTCAAAACTTTTACAACACATGCTTGATAATGCAAAAAAAAAAAAAATTCCAGTGCTAGAAGTTTCCTATCTTTCCAGAATGTTCAGCAACGCTTTAGCTGGCAGTAAGCTTTCAAATAATCCATCGGATCTTAGCATTACTTGAGCATTGTTGTAACAGCTCCCAAAAAAATCACAAGCATAATATTTTGAAGCAAAACATTTATTGTTAACTGTGCAGCAATTTCTACAAAGCCAATTTCGTTCAAACTTGCTCACATTAAAACTTAGATAATTTGAAGTTGATGACATTAATTAGAAGAAAATATATTGTCACGTTTGGGAAATATTCGCGTTCTTTTTTTCAAAAATATATTCTTTCAAAAGCGCTCATAACTCGCGATTGTTTGTTTTGTTTGCCCTAAAATTAAAAGCTTGATGAAAATCAAAAAAATCGGTTGCGGTTTACATGCCCAAAATTCGATTAAGAAAAGATCACATCCGTTCCCAGAAATAGCCGAGGCCACCTTTTATTACTATCATGGAATAAGCATGGTTTGAAATAAATTTGCGATTTATTCGAAATGAAATACAGCTATTTCGAGAAACGTTGTCGGAAAAAAGCACAAAACTGCACAAGCCAATCCCTAAAGGTAGTATGGGTAGACGTATTGAGCTACTGCACGTGTTGCATACTAATGAGATATAACAACAAAATAAGCGCGAATTTCAGGTCTTCTTTCTTTTCAGACATGTAGAAACAAGGTACGTTTAGCCCCTCTGAAGTTTAGAAGAATTTTCCCTCACTCAAAGACATGCGACAGTAAAAGTAAAGCTAAAGATATTGGCCCCTGAGAGAAAAACAAATTTTCCACGTGCAAAAATACAAACTTGGCCAATATGCAAAACTAGGCCAATATGCAAAATTCCAGTGAATACCCATGCCACCTTTCGGTCTTGTCGCGTGCACTTTGATGTTTTTTTTTCCGGCAACCTTTCTCGAAATAGCTGTATACAGAATTTTTTATTTTTGTATATTTCATGTGCAGTACACCATAGTTTCAGATACCGATTTTTCTAAAATAAATACTGTATCCAACTTTAATCCAGTTCTAGTAACTGGTGTAAATTTCACTGCGATCGGAAGCCGGGAAGTGTGCTAAGCGGCTAAATGAAAATGTTAGGTACGGTTCCTGAAAAAAAAAAACTGTATTGAGACACCTTAAAATAAACGAGCGCTGCCATCACATTCGGTTTACTCACAAATACCTAAAATTTAGGATCGGAAATAACCAATCAAATACAAGGCAAGTTTCCTTAGAGGTCCACAACTGTTTGCCACATTGTTGAATGTTTAGATTTGTTGTAAATCGATTGTTTGCGTTCTAAAACGTCATTGGTAAGAAAAAAGGTCGCTATAGATTGTTCTCAAGTAACGTTCTGATTGGCTAACTTTGTTCAAAGTAGCCAAATTCGAGTAGTCGCACTGTAAGAGGATTGTCTCTGTAGAAAACGTATTCAAACGACACTTTCGTAGATAAAGACTCTATTCAAAGACAAAACTCCAGAATACAATTCAAGAACAACGACTTCGCATCAGTTTTGCATTCGTTCCTTTCAGTTCAGTGTTCGAGGGGGGTCAAATCGTGTAAGTCACGTGACAAGCTCGGTCCCAGTTTTCAACACACTCCCCCGCGTTGATTGACGTCATCAATCAAAGTTCAAAGTTCATTTAAAGTTGAAACAATCTTACGAGCATAAACACTATATAACAGAATGAACTCAATACATCTATCTTAGTCAGAATTCACGACGACAACTGGGACATCCTCGTCCCTCACTACTGTAACAGGAACATTTGCCACTCGGGGCACAGGGTTGGCAGTTCCATTATCAAACCTCACTTCCAGGGGATAGAGCCTCTGCAATGGGCGTCTCCATTCCGCAGTTGGCGAATTACCAGACTTGACTCTCACCACTGCACTTCGAACATGACCATCTCGACCAGGAAGTAATCGTTCGATCTTCCCAAGCCGCCACTGCTGTCTCGGGGTTTTGTTCTCATGTAGACACACAATATCTCCCACTTGCACTTTACGGACAGAATTTGCTCTCTTTGAGTAGCGATGGTATTCTCTAAGTTGTGTGAGATACTCGGACTTCCATCGGTTCCAAAAATGATCCAGTGTTCGCTGTAAGAATTTGGCTCTTCTTGTAAGCATTCCCTCAGTTTGATCAACTTCGTTCGATGAGTTCTTTGATGGTACTGACAAAATTCTGCGGCCCACAATCAGGTGTGAAGGTGTTAATGGTTCCTCCATTTCATCGAAGACATATGTCAAGGGTCGTGAATTCAAGGCTGCTTCCACTTCTACAAGGACAGTAGACAGCTCGTCATAGTTTAACCGGGCATTTCGTATGACCTTCTTCAAACTCAACTTGACTGATTTTACTAGACGTTCAAAGAAACCACCCCACCAAGGGGCCGCTTCGACATTGAACTTCCACTGTGTACCGTCGCGCTGACAATATGCCTGCACTCTTGAATCCTTAAATGTTTTCCCATTGTCACTGACAATCAAGACAGGAATTCCTCGTCTCCTTTTAAAGCGAGTAAGGGCTCTGATAAAACTTTCCGCACTCAGATTTAGGACAAGTTCCAGATGAACAGCTCGGGTTGCAGCGTACGTGAACAAAGCTATATAGACCTTGTTCAAATCTCCATTCTTTGAGAATACATCCTTGACATACATGGGCCCAGCGAAGTCCACTCCTACTCGAGTAAATGCAAAGTCATCGCTCAATCGAAAATCAGGAAGAGGTGGGGGAGGAGGAACTGCATAGCTTCTGCCCTCTAACTTCTTACAAACAGAACATTTTCCTATCGCAGTTTTCACAGTCTGCCTTCCTTTTGTTACCCAGAATCTTGACCTTAGCTCTGTGAGAGTGTCCCTCACACCATTGTGAAGAACCTTGAGATGACAATCATTTATCACTAGGTAAGTTAGTCGTGAACATCTTGGAAGGAATATTGGAAAACGAGCATCATACGGAATCGGGGCATTTTTAAGACGACCACCACACCTCAGAATTCCCTTGTCGTCTGTAAACAGTGATAATGAGATCTTGACCTGGTCAAAGTTCTTGTTGTTGTATACAGATTTCTGAACCTCCTTGATCCAAAGCTCTCTTGCACAATCCACCTCTTCATGC
The DNA here is from genome assembly GCA_963693305.1 of Meandrina meandrites. Classification (NCBI taxonomy): domain Eukaryota; kingdom Metazoa; phylum Cnidaria; class Anthozoa; order Scleractinia; family Meandrinidae; genus Meandrina; species Meandrina meandrites. Next base: position 15,831,563 of record OY855911.1, on the reverse strand, counting down.
CTTATTACTCCATCCACTAACCTCTTCTTCATTTTACTTTGCTTGAGATAAGAAACAAATCGCAGAACATATGCAGTGACTCGCATAAGTCTTTGAAGACTACTGAACCTTTCCAAGGGAATGATGCAATCAAGATTTAGTGACTTTTCTGACGTCACCTCTCCAGAGACAATGTTTGCAAGAACTGTACCATCATGCTGCTTTGTGTGGCTGTTACAGCTTCCCTTCTTCAGTTCTAGGCAAGGATCTGAATCGTCACTTGTGACTTCAGCAGAGTTCATTGTAAGACTTGGCCACCACTCCTTTTCCTTTCTAAGGAACTCAGGACCACTCCACCACAATTGGTTGGTGATCAGTTTCGAGGTCATCGTACCACGTGAGCAGATGTCAGCTGGATTGGATTCTGTGGGGCAAAAATTCCACTGAGTTGGCTTTGTAAGTCGACGGATCTCAATCACTCTGTTTTGAATGAATTGCTTGAATTCTCTGTTTACACCCCAAATCCACCACAGAACAATTTGCGAATCTGACCACAAGAACACAGCATCAACTTTCAATGTTCCGTCAAATGCTGTCAACACAGTATTGACCAATCGGGCCAGAACAAGAGCACCTAGTAACTCCAGTCGAGGTATGGTTTCTCCATTTATCGGAGCAACTCTGGTTTTTGACGACACAAGCTGGGTGAAGACAGTTCCAGTAGTTGTTTCAAGGCGTAAATACACAACTGCTCCATAGGCTTTCTCACTTGCATCCGCAAAACCATGGAGTTGAATGCTTCGTAAATCTCCTGATGACAAGCCAAGGTGGTAGTGTCTCCTCACTTCCACCACCCCCACCTTCTTAGCATCTTTAACAAGCTTTAACCACTGTTCATGGATGAATGAATCCACAGGGTCGTCCCAACCCACTCTTGTCTTGCAAATAGATTGAAAGATGATCTTCAGTAGAATGATGACTGGACTAATTAGCCCCAGGGGATCATACAACTTGCTTGTTGTACCAAGAATTGCTCTCTTCGTAACTGGACAAGTATTGCTAGTTTCTAGTGGAGAGGCCAGATCCAAGAGAAACAAATCATTTTGTCTATCCCATCCAACTCCCAGTACTTTCAGTTTTGCTGTGCTGGGGTTCTTTGACGTCTCAAACAGGGAACTCGAGAAGGTTTGATCTTCCTCTTGAACAGGGTGCTCCTTGACAGACTTGCTTGTAACTTGAGAAGACTGGCTTTCAGATTGTTCAATTCTTTCCTGAAGGGCTTCAGAGTTGGAGACCCATTTTCTCATATTGAAGCCTCCGCTCTTGAAGGATGACTTCAGATTCTCATACATCTCGAAAACAGAATTGTCAGAATCATCTCCACCAAGAAAGTCATCCACATACAGACCTTTCAGAACTCTCTCAGCAAATTCTTTGGGGATGTCAGCAGAAGTCAAGTGATGACGAATTGTTGCATTCAATAGGAACGGACTTGCGGAGACGCCAAATGCAACTCTTGCAAATCGATAAACTTGTAGGTTCGGGTGGCTGCTTGTGATATCATCAACCCACAGGAAACGAAGATAGTCACGATCTTTCGGGTGAACTGAAACATTTAGAAAAGCTTTCTCAATGTCTCCTATGAGGGCTGTCTTGTGAGCCCGGAACCTCAGGAGGATGTCATAGATGAGGGGAGATAGTGGTGGACCAGCATACAAACAGCCATTGAGACTTGATGTGTTCTTTCCTGATCGTGCACTGGCATCATAAACAATACGAAGTTTTGTGGTGTCCTTGTCCGCGCGAATCACTTCATGATGAGGAATGTAATGTACTTTTCCCACACCATTGTTGACACCTTGATCCACAGGTTCCACAATTCCTTGTTGTTGCTGATCTTGGATGACATCATCATAGTGCTTTAACATCTCGGGCTTTAATTTCAGACGTTTCAGTAGTGAGACCAACCTTGATCTGCACAAAGCAAAATTATCTGGAAGCAGCTCATGGTCCTCTTTGAAAGGTAGCTGTACTTGATATCTTCCTTCAGTGAATTCAACTTCGCTAACAAATTTGTCATACAGAGACGAACCTTTATCTCGAATGCCAAGTGACTCATAGTCCCAGAATTTTCCAAGTTCAGAGGCAAGTTCATCTTGACCGACAACACTTGCTTCCACTTTCAGCACATGCGTTGCAGTAAGATTCACAGTGTTACCATTGTCACGGTTAGACACAATCATAGTGGGTCCGGAGAGGACATATCCTAGCTTTGTAGCAAGAGCAACAGGTTCCCACGGTGCACCTCTCACAACAGTACCTTCGACCAATGACCAATAATAATCAGCACCAATGAGAATGCAGATGGGCAAATCTCTGCCGCCACACCTGTCGGCTAAACTGAGGTCATGCAGATGTTCGTAGCTAGACTGAGCAAGCTCTGTGGGTTGTTGGGTCAGAGGGCCACATATGACTGGCACCACATAGGCTTGAATGTACACAATTGCATCGCATCTGGTTTTGATACCCACTTGAACAATTTCACATGTTCGTAGCCTGGCGTCAGACTCACCAAAGGTTTTGATTAAAAGTGACTCTCTACCAATTACTGATAACCCCAGTTTGTCTTTAAGGTCCTTAGTCATGTATGATCGCTGACTGCATGAGTCGAAAACCAGACGAACACTTAGGGGAAAACTGTCATTATCCGGACGCACAACTTCAGCGGTTGCGGTTTGCAACAACACCGACCCTCTAGACTGATCCACATACATACTAGTAGAGACACTGGCCACATGTTCTCGATCTTGCCCACCTAGGGTTGGATCAGGGTTACCACAAATTGCTACATGATGGGCACCTTGACATTTAAGACACTTCATAGGTGCTTGACAGTTACGTGCCAAATGTCCTTGCTTGAGACAGAGAAAACACTTGCCCTTCCTTTTAAGAACTTCCTTTCTAGATTCAATACTTGTGACAACATTACATTTAGAGCTCTGATGATTTTGATTACAGAATGAGCACCAAACACGAGGAGACTGTTTATTCTCAGAACTGTCAGTGTACAAAGCCGATGTAGAAAATGGCGACTCACCTCTCTGATGTGAAGGCCTGGAATCCTTGTTATTGACAAGACATTGTTCTCTCAGTTGCAGTTCCTTGTGAAATTCACCCAAAATATCTTTCAGATTCCATGTCTCCGATTCCAAATTTCGTGTGATAGCGATCCGAAATTCCTCCGGTAATTTCTGCATAACGATTGGTGTCAAGAAGCAACCATACATCTCGGATGAGATTTCCATACTTTCCAATCCACGAACATGAGATTCCACTGTGTCGTACAAGCTTCGGAGTTTCTTTACTTCGCTTATCGATTCCACCTTGGGGAGTTTAGTGAGCACTTCCATGTGGCTGGAGATCACTATCTGTCGATTTCCGAATCTTTGTTTAAGCAGTCCAACTGCCTTTTCGTAGTTTGCACTCGTCAGGGCCAGACCAGCGATCGTACTACGCGCGGTGCCAGTAAGAAGTGACTGCAAATAATTGAATTTATCCACTGAAGACAAATTTGGGTTCTTATGAACCGCAGACTCGAAAGATTCCCAAAAGGGATACCAGTGTATGGGATTTCCGTGAAACTTCTTAAGCTCGAGCTTCGGCAACTTTGCTTTCGAAACGTGATCTTGAGAAGTTCCCGCGCTTTCGGAAGGAGGAAGTTGCGCCACAGAAGGGAATTCCTGACTCTTACCCTGCATTTCTTGAGCTTCCAAAACAGATTCTAACTCAACAATACACTCTTGAATGGAACTCATTATCTCACAGCTCTCAGAGACTTCGGTATCGATGGTTTTTACGTCGTCCACCAGCTCCACAATTTCGCGGTCGAGCGATTGAAGCTCCGACATTTTCGTTTCAAGGGCGGTTCGAAGAAATTTCAGCCTTTTCACTTCGATGGAATTGCCTTCAGAGATTAGCCCTTTGGCTTGTTCGATAGTTTTCTGGACGAACTTTCGATGACCATCGCGAAATTTTCTCAAGTTCCTCAATTTCGGCGGCATAATTTGTCGCCCACGTGCTTTCAGCTAGTGCAGCTTTGACTTCACAACAGCTTCCTTTGAGACGTTCTTCGGTCTTCACAACGCTAGAATCCCAGTTTCGATTCCCGGGTCTCGGCACCAAATGTAGAAAACGTATTCAAACGACACTTTCGTAGATAAAGACTCTATTCAAAGACAAAACTCCAGAATACAATTCAAGAACAACGACTTCGCATCAGTTTTGCATTCGTTCCTTTCAGTTCAGTGTTCGAGGGGGGTCAAATCGTGTAAGTCACGTGACAAGCTCGGTCCCAGTTTTCAACAGTCTCTGTAAAAGCGGTCTGGTCGATCTTACTGGTTTCTTACTGTATGTGTTGAAAGACTTTCATGTACTTATACTAAAGACACAATCCGCTTGCCCGGATTATATATTTCTTTCAAATTTTGAAGGATTTTGTGTTCACCCGAAGGAGCGCTTTTAGCAACCAATGTAAAAGTTTATTATACTACAACATTTAAGATAAACTAAACAAAACCTTATAACTTCTTTAAAAACATGAAACAAACAGCGGTATTCTAAACAGCCAGTTATATTACGTTTTTTTTTAAATTTATCACACAAACTTTCATGAACATTGAGTTCGAATCTAGCCAGCAGCAAGACATAGAGAAGTCCACTTTTTACCTAGTGAACACAATCAGGTACTCCCCACCCCTAACCCTCTTCAGAAGAATAAATAAGATTGATTGCTTAATTAATTAATTGATTAATTAATCCTATGGGTATAAAGTAAGGAACAATAGAAATAACAAAAAACAGAGAAAGAATGAAAGAAATTCTAATAAAAGTACCAAAGTGTCAAGTGAATAGAATGGAGTCACTTTGGGTGTTGAGCGAAGGCTTGATGATACACTTTGGTACTTTTATTAGAATTTCTTTCACTCTTCCTTTTCTTTTATTTCTATTATTTCTTACTTAATACCCATAGAACACTGAAATATATTTATTGTTTCACGTTTTATATATTCTTTTTGTACTTTTTATAACTTTTGACATAATAATAGCGAACAGTAGCGCCGAAACGTCGTTGCTTGTTTTTTAACAGTTTTAACAATGATATTTAAAAATATTTTAGCGTTTAACTTTTTAATCAAATCGTTTTCAAAATAGCTCCTGTTACGTAAATTAATTAATTAATTAATTAATTAATTAATTAATTAATTAACTAACTAATCAATATTAACTGATGTTTCCTAGCGCTTTAGCGGTCTAGCGGACGACAGCCGACATAACCATCACAAAAATACACTTTGCACTAAAAAGGTGTTTATTTACTATATTACCCTCAACTTAATTTCTACAACGCGCCTTATCGCGGCAAAAACTAAAGTGATATTCACGGCGTCATTGCGAGTGAAAATAATTGCAAGCTGAATTTGTGTATGTGATCTTAACACTGTGATTTGACTAAAACGTTATTTTGTGAGCCAATCAGAAAGACAGAAATGCAATTGAGTTAAAAATTCACTAAAGATCTAATACTTGTTAAAATGAAATTGCCAGTAAAATGAGAAAATATGGGTAGTATCTTATGTAACAGCTAAGCATACAAATCATAACAATTAAAGTGCTTTCTCCCCTGTTTACACAACCGTTGACACTCTTAGAAGAACAAAAAACCTCACTCACCCGTTACGATGATTGTACCCGTTGTAGCTGTTGAATTCAGCACTACAAAACATTCTGGAAAAAAAATATTATGTAGTTATCAAATGATGACATGTACACTGCCTGATCCGCCTGATTGAATTTGGGCATGCAATAAAAGTTCTTTGAAATCATTTGTGTTTTATTCCAGTTCAAGTAGACACCAGGCAATCTAGAGGAAACGACGTTTTAGTGTGGCTACCTTTATAGAGAAAATTTTACAACTTGACCATTATTGAGAGCTGTATTCAAGCAAATAGGGCAGTATTTGAAGCAAGTTACAATTTGTAAATTTTGTAGAGGGCAGGTTCTCTTTATCATTTCTGAGGGCAATCCGATTACATGCCGGTCATGGAAACGGCTCTCGTTCATGCCCAGCATGAAACGGAAATGAGCCGTTTTCATGCTCAGCGTGAAAAACTCAGTTTTCATGCTGAGCATGAACCGGAAATGAGCCGTTTCCATGCTCAGCATGAAAAACTCAGTTCTCATGCTGAGCATGAACCGGAAATGAGCCGTTCTCATTGCTGAGCAAGAAAAACTTAGTTTTCATGCTGAGCATGAACCGGAAATGAGCCATTTTCATGCCGAGCATGAAAAACTTAGTTTTCATGCTGAGCATGAACCGGAAATGAGCCGTTTTCATGCTGAGCATGAAAAACTGAGTTTTCATGCTGAGCATGAACCGGAAATGAGCCGTTTTCATGCTGAGCATGAAAAACTAAGTTTTCATGCTGAGCATGAACCGGAAATGAGCCGTTCTCATGCTGAGCATGAAAAACTCGGTTTCCATGCTGAGCATGAACCGGAAATGAACCGTTTTCATGCCCGGCATGAAAAACTCATTTTTCTTGCCGAGCATGACAGATTCTTCAGGCGAGTGAAAATCGTACCCAGGCTTTGCTCGGTCGCTTGATAAAGGCCGCCGCGCGAAAAACGTGCAAGGAAGGCATGAGAATTTCACACGCATGCTATAAGAGATGTTTTTACAAGTAACCCGGATTTAAAATTACCTCTGAACGTTTTGTTGAACGACCTGCATGAAATAAAACGCTCAATGCCCAAGCAGAAGGAGTCGCCAGTTGTAAGTACTAGATTTCCAGTGGAATGCCCAAAGGACTTAAAAGTTTCTTCAGTTTTTCAATATTACCGGAAAATTCCTTTCACATGGCATGTGAACATGCCCTCGACATCTGAAAAGTGCTTTTTATGACTCGCTGCACGGCTTGCACAAAGAGATGACATGAAATCTGTTAAAAATCATGCCCATTCGATAAATATTGTTAAACATTGATCAAAAGTTTACTTTCTAAGCCGTTACAGTACTCAAGATAGTTTCTTAACGCAGTTTGAAAAACTATTAAACGTTACAAAACACCATGAACTTAATTATACTTACTTGTAGTCGACAATGTAGGGCCCGTAGAGGGCATAAAAGTTGGATTCAGTTGCAACTCTCGGTCAACCGTGAATGGACCAAGTCTTCCATCGTTTATTTCATCCTGTAGTGGTTTTAACAGGTCTGTAGCTGATTTCCCAAACACAAGCTCTACCGTAGCGTAAACACTGCCGGGTCTACAGGTAACAAAAATAACATCTAATCAATGATAAACCCATACACATGCATGTAGGCTAACTCAGGTGTAGGGCTCAAAATACTTTTTGAATACTGACCGGTCATGTTGACCGGCCAAATCAATTTTTGCTCGGTCATGTCTCGTTTTTGACCGGTCAAAATATTGAGTAGTTAATTGAAGCAATAGCCTATTCTGCCAAAAATTTCGCCTCATAAGCTAAAACACTCGCTGTTAAAGAGTATAAGGCTTAAGCTTAAATGTTGTGATCGCTAAAAGTGTCATTTTATTATGTTCGCTTTTTGAATTTCCATTTCTTCTGCGTTCTACTCTACATAAAACAAAATGCTCAGTAGCCGTAATGTTATGTTACTCTGCATAGTTTTACATCAGTTAACGACTTACGGGTGGAGGCGATCTTAGTTGTAAGCACTTTCCTGGTCTTTACTACCGAACACTAAATAGTAATAGGTAATAGGACATATGCCCCATGCTACAAGTGAGATAACTGTGCCTTTGCTCAGCATGTAGGAAGAAAGGAAACGACAGTGGCTTCATGTCAACTGTGTCCAGTAAAAAGGATTTACGTCCTCGACTTTTCGCTTGAGCAACCAGGCCTCTCAGTAAGGGTGTGCCGGAAGTTTAAAATGTCTTTTGTTGCTTTTTCAGGTCTCCTGGAAATCTACTAACAAACCATCTTTTACTTAACTAATTAGCGATAAACACGGTCAGAAAGTTGCCAAAACTTCAAAATACAATGTGCTTGAAACTAAACTTAAAAAATATTTTCTCATGATCTTGCTGGTGAAAAACACGCTACGAACTCGTACTTTCTATAGGTGCATATAGTTTTTTAAATCCACGAGTGCTTTTTTTCTCGGCCCGCCTGACAATTCAAACTGTAATTGCGTACGCGTGTTAATAGCAGACGTTGATTGATGCGATGTTCATTGTTGTCTGTTTAGCGTATTTACAGACGTGGATGTTTCCTGTTTTATTTATTAAGCAAACCGCTAACAAATCCGCAGAGTGTGACCGTCTCATCTGTATTCTACAAATTTGTGACTGCAAGCTGCTATGATATTTTATGATTTTACTGTAAAATTTCAAGAAATACTGCAAATAATTTTTTTTGTGTTATTTATTTGAAAGCCGTGTACGTGACCGCTCAAAATGACCGCCGAACCACAATTTTGTACGGACAAATCGTCCTTTTGGCCGGACATTGTCCGTTGACCGGCCGTTATTTTGAGCCCTGAGGTGGATGATATATATGTATGAGGGATGCTAAAAATCACTGACAAGAAATAAGCGTATGACCCTTTAATATTAACCTTATGGGGTGTTTATTAATGTAAACGTATTAATTAATAATTAATTCTTAATATTTGCGAGAATTAAAGTAAGGGCCAATTCGCACTAGCGGAAAAAATTGTAACAATTGGTAGATTTCATCACTTGTGTGTCACTTGTTACAGAAAACAAGTGCGAATATGTTTTTTGAAACCTACAGAACTTGTCCAACAATGCAGGAAAACAAAGAAGCAGTTGTCTTATGATTGGTCCGCGTTGCACGCGCGATACATTTTGTCAAACAATCGCAAAAACAAGTGCGAACGACTTGTTGGACAAGGGCAAATTTTTGTCAACACGGACAAATCTTCAAAGGGGCCGATGTCCTGCCTCAAGGCAGGACAAGTCATGACAAGTCGCATTCCAACGCCCCTCGTAATGCTTTTTTTCCGCTAGTGCGAATTGGCCCTTACTTTAATTCTCGCAAATATTAAGAATTAATTAAGAATTAATTGTACTCCAATGTGCTGTATAATCACTGCTTGTTTGTTATACATACAGTACGTGTAACTACACCGAACTGCAGAGGCCTGGCTGTCCAATAATAAGAACTTCATCTTATCAGACAACTGAAGCTGAAGAGTAGAGAACGCATATGCAATCGCAAGTCTCCTTAAAAAAGCCATGACACACACTCCAGCACAGTAGTGAACACAACATTTCTGCCAGTGCAATTACCTGAAATTGTCAACGTCTACTCTGTATTGCTGTTGTTCAGGATTCTTGACGTAAACACTCCAAATCTGAAGACAAAAAAAGAAAGCCAGTTATTGTTAACGTAATAAAATCAAGGGTGAAAGTAACAACCACAATCAAGGAGAAAGAAAAAGAAAGAAAAAGCACAGAATCACTGAATAATATTCTCCAAACCAAAAACACCGGTTGAATGTTTGAAACATGATCAGGTAGAGATCAGAAACCATTTTATATTGTCACTAAATGTGTCTGTTTGAAAACCTCATTTGATAATGAAACAATTTACAGAGTAAAATGATACTACAACACACTAGAAAGCTGAGTTCAAAATTGGTAGAACATGTACGACTCCTTTGCAACAACAACTCTGACACCGGACTGCTGAATTTTAACTAAACATTACAGTATTTAGTTCGTATCTATTTGTACCATACACGTATACCGGAAGGCGAGACGACGTATTTATTTGCGTTGCATTTCTGGTTATGCGTATAGGGGTATGTGACTAATCAATGACGATGAGTGGCGAACTAATTAGGCATTATTGTTCTCGGTATTATTGTTCTCTTTGCTTGTCCTTGAAAATTAACCCCAAGAATTAAGAGACGGACTGCTGAGATATGGTACTTTCTTGACAAAAGAACCGCATAAGTATTACCATGAAGGATGGTGATGTTCTTTATTGGTACTCATCTTATTTTCATATCTATATGTCCTTTCACTTTTAGATTTTTTCTTATGGTTTGTCAAATATGGTCATAATTTGAAGCTCTTGAAAGACTCTTCAGTGGAACAAAGGTCCCCTAATAAGAATCGGTATATCCCAGGCTACAATGCTTTGACACTCTAATAAAGTTTTCTATACTCTATATAGGGGTGAATTACGTCCACAGGCAATTTTTTTTTTAAAAATCTGTAAGACAGATCTGGAGCTTTTTTTTTGAATGGGCAAAATATCACATTTTCCTAGATTTTTTTATTTTGCATGGATGTTTAATATAAGCCAATTTCCAGTTTTTCTCAATTTTGAGGTAGAGTCATACGGGCAGATTTTGAGAAAACGCCATTGAAACTACTAGTGCCCAGTCCCCTCTTAAGCCCTTAACAGTCTTGTGGAGTACAAATATCCCTAAACCAGTTTTGTGGACTACAAATATCGTGAGACAGTTGTAGTCGTTTCAAGTGTTATTTGTACCTCACAAAGCTGCGTTGGATAATGACTTTTACTCCAAAGTTTTGTAAATCCTTAGCCTGTTACCCAGTACTTTTTACTACTAATTTAACTTTTTAAACCGTTTTTTTACTGCTGTTGTGTCGTGACTGAAGACGGTCAGCAAACGAGCAATCGGGCTTTCTCGGTAGGAACACGAGTCGCGGATTGATTAGTTTGTAGTTGGAACCTATCGCGCGTGTCCACTTTGTCTTTAAAAGTTTTATTATTTGGCTGGTTGGGATTTGATTATCGCTATCCCAATACATGTATAAACACAGTGAGCAAGATCGAGTGGGCTTTCTGCAGTATAGAATTTGAAGCACTCTAGGCAATGATAAATACAAAAATTGGCGACACGACCAACTAACTGAGCAAGTGAATGAATAGCCAGGCAGGACACTCTTGAATTGCCTTCTCAAATCTGTTGTAAAACTGAAACCTGTCATAATCTTCGCCAAGTTTATCTGTAACATATCTATTATCTACCAAAATAGAACATGGTTCTCCGTGTTCTGCTCAAATTCTTTAGCACGCAGCGGCTATTACTGAGTTGGATATTAGGGCTTGCCCGCTCTCCCAGGTGAGTGTCAAAAGTGTTGGGCGAGTACAAATCACGGATCACTCGTCCGTTTTGGCGAGTACGATTTCCATATCCAGAATATATTTTTCAAAATGAGCGCAATTTTCTACTTTCCACTTCACACGAATCTACACCGTGAGGGAATTTACGTCCATTCACCAAGTTCAAATACCACTGTCAGTACTCTTCGATTTCTGACGTTTGAAATGTAGAGAGTCACTGTATTTGAACTAATTTAGTGTTAATTTAGATATCTTCCGGGGGTGTCTAAAGTATCCGCTAGAGAGAAGAATGCCGCTCCTGATTACAACACGTCAACAACGGTCTGTGATTCTCGCGAATATACGAAAAGACCAGGACACATCCAGAAATTTTCATCAAAGTGGAAAGTTGGCCGTCAATCAGTGCAAAATAAAGGAAAGGTAGACACAGATAACGAGGGGATGATATCGGATAATGAGACAGAGCCTGAGATGTCCGAAGAATATGTGCTGAAATGCCTTGGAAAAGAACTGTAGAGAAACTCGACACCGAGAGATAAAAGTTGAATGTTTTATACGTTTGTGGGGAAGGGGAGGGGGTTAAATGGTTCCTGAGTGTATGTGGAGGAGACTGGGCGAGTGAAAAATTATTGAAGGTCACTCGCCCAGATCGCGAGTGCTCCGAAATTTTAGTTTCTAATCCTGGGCTGTTATTCCATTATGTGATGAAGAATAAAAGCCTTGTTTTCATTACTGGATTTTTCATAAGACTCCCCCCCCCCCCCCCCCCCCCCCGACAATTCTCAGCGTTGCGTTGGTCTGCATCTTTCATGTACAAGTAGGATAACTTACTGCTGATAGCAGTTGTGATTCCAAGTTCTTGAACTCAACTGATGCCTGGTTTGACAGGGCTGATTTCCACTCCTCACTTCGTATTTTTATTCCAACTTTCTTATTTTGACAACCAGAACCTACCACAAAAGAAACAAATTCAGACACTCAAAAGACTGTGCAGAATGCTAAGTGGCCGATCACATAAAAGTGTGGTGTTGTATGCATTTGTTTGTTTACCTTATTTCACTTCAATAAGACGTTGAAACGTCAGACGTGATACTTAGGCTTATCCTCACAAACGTAACACAATACTTTTTCGTTTTTTACATGATACTTTTCTTTTTTTTCTGCGAAACACAGTGTAACATGGCAGTTTTGTTTCTCACTTCGTACTATGTAACATGGTACTTATGTTTTTTCTTTCAAACATATTTTCCCACTATTTTGGTATAACTCGTAAATGTAACTAATAGTGACTTATTAGTGGGTTTAGAAACCGGAAACCTTGGTCGTACCGCAGGAGGAAAAAGCATGTGACGTTTACGTAAGGCAGACCTATCCTCTTTGCATGCGTTTACCGAAAGAATAGTACAAGAAGGAGAGCGTAAGTTTCTCAGAAACAAGTATATAGTTTGTGTGTTATTCATATGAAAGTAAAGTAGATATACTCCACGTTTTACCTGGTGCATACAGTCAGGTACTCTCCACCCCTTACCCCCTTCAGAAAATTAAATAATAACTTTATTAATTAATTGATGTTAATTAATAACTAACTAATAAATCAAATATCAAAGCTTACCCCTTAGTACTTTAGGGATTTAGGTCTCTGTAAGATGCAGACCGATCGAATGGCGGCGGATGGCAGATTGAAAAATGTGGACGATGGAAAAGCTTGTAAATCACTCGCTTGACGGCTCCTGATTTGCAAGCTTTTCTCGAATACTCTCAACATTCCGCGGGGGTTTATTGTGCCAGTAAACCCCAAGAAAGTGTGGTCTATTACCTAAATAAAGTTTTACTTTCCACGTGAATTACAAAGATAAACAATATTTTATTTGAAATACACAGGCAAATGCAGGTAACCACGACAGAATTTGCAGCTTGCAATGTAAGGGTAATACGTACCGATATAAAACTGTCATATAATAAATAACTACCAGCAGTGAACCTCTGCAATTTCCTCAATTTATTTTTTTGAAAAATATCAAAATATTCTATAACGATGGTTACCAGAGTGTAGGCGAAGGATTTCAAATTAAACTCAGGTTTTCGTAGATTTTCACGCCGTGACAAGCCTGTTCAGTTTACGTTGTATGAAAAACAAAGCATTAGCTGTGGAAAAATTTCATAAAATTTAGATTGAAACAATTTTTTTAATTATTCTTATTCATATTAAACAGAAGATATTCCTGACGAAATATTGTTTCTATTTTTCATTCTATCTGCAAAAATTCTTGCGACCTTAGAAAGGCTTCGTGCTAATTAAGAACATGTGGTTTTATTTTTAACGCTAACTTGTTTGGGAATGCGATCTGTTTGGTTTCTATTTAACGTTTTTTACAAACTGTAAAGGTACAAAATTAAAAGCTGTTTTGTGTGTGGCAGCTGTGCTTTTAATTGCGATACATGCGAAAAGCACTCCTTGCAGTTTTCTGAAAACGTATGTTTCTTGTGTTCGATCTTTGTCAGTTCTCGCCATATCCAAATCCATAGGATTAATTCTGTATCAGGCTCGGTGGGATGGACCAGCGTTTTCACGACACATGCACACGACGAAACAAAAATTGACTGCATAAAAAAAGGTTGAGTTCGATTAACTACATTAAATTCATTACCTTTTACAAACAAAGGTTCCAAGCCAGAATTGTAACTATCGGACGACTTCATCGATCTCAGTTGCTTTTATTAATGTTCATTCTCCGGCGCTAACCCTTGAATGCGTGGTGCGTTTTCGACGTCGTAAAAGTAGATGATACTCTGATAGTAAAGAAAATTTTAGAATCTCTTCTTCGATGAAAGCCCTTCTATTTTCATTCGGATCCGATGAGGGTGAAGAAAAAAAAATGTTGGTTTCCTCCCGGTTTATATTAGATAAATTGGGCTATTTTTTACAGAACAGGGACTGTAGGAGAACACCGTAAACTAGTGGTACCTATCGGTAGAAGTGCCAACGAGTACAACAAGAGAGAAGGGTTGTGAGGATAATAAATTTATTGTAAATGTTTGACTAAAAGTACACTTTATGATGTGGGTGTGATCAATGTACATTGCATGTATTCGTTGCGGAATGTTTGTGGAATAAACTGATGCGATTTGGTGAAGGCCTAATGAAGGAGTTCTAAAATGATACTAAAGTAGTGAGAAACCTTGTGAAATCCATGTAATTTGAGGGTTGCAAGCCATTGCAGTTCTATGCCGCTATTTTGGAAAGGTGTCAGCTGTTTTTAAGTCCAATAGAACTTAAATCAAAGTGGCTGTGAGCCACTGAAACTCGGAAAATATATAGCCTTTGTTTACTTCATATATAGTAACACAAATAAAGGCTGCATTTTACCCAACCCCCTACCCGCTTCACAAGACTAATTGATTACTAAATTTAATATTAAAGACTCTCTGTCGACTGCGAGTGTTTGTTATTGTTTTGATTCTGGCAATGAAGAAAATCGTTCGAAAATCAAAAAGATTTAGGGCATTCGCGGCCTAAAATAAAATATACCGGTAGAAACAGGTATAAAATGTTTACTTTCGAGGTCATCCAGCTAAGAAATACTTTATTTTGAAATTATGACCTCGCGTCGTGGGGCGCGAGCTACAATTACAATTACAAGCTCCTGTCGCCATACGCGTCATTGGTCGTCATTTGAAACAACTCCATAAAATAAATTTCCTTTTTATTTGCTTTTAGAAGCACATATACAGAGTATATATATATACAGTACTTAGTGCTCTTAAAATACAAGATGTAGAACTAGAGCAATGAACATTTCGTGGCGATTTCCATACCGCGGTTTGGAATTCCTGCGGAGATTGTTTCGATAAGCGGTCACGTACAGATTCTAAATGCTTTCAGTTCGATCTTTTTTCAGTCCGAAAGAACGCACTTTTCATCGAAATAAAAATTTCAAATAATCTCAATAAAGCTTACTTGGTACTGGAAGAATCTACTGGCAATGCGAAGGGAAATAATTCTGCAGCGATTCAGTGTCACTCAGCTCAATACTGCAACAAACGTGAGCAGTTTTCACTTTGCCTGTATCCGAGGTCATCTTCTTTGTTTCTCCATTGATTGTGGGCAGATTTTCTTGAATAAATCTTTTCGGAAGAGCCTCTGGTTACAGTCTAGGCCTTACGCAGGCGATTCTTGGCACCCGCCATGCATGGCTAAAAGCAGGCCGTTGTTTAGCTTCTCACACATGTGAGTTTGCGGATCACGTATCGACGCCATGAATCATGCATCGTGCACGTGCTGAACAAATAAGTAGCGCGCTGATTGGCCACAACTATGACAAATTGTGCACGTGCTGAACAGTTTCTGCTCAACAGATTGGCTAAAAACATCAGACATTGTGTCGTCACGATCTACCTTACATTACATTACCTTACATTACATTACATTACTTACATTTCTACATTTTGGAGCGTTTGTGAGATTTTTTCCGCACATACAAATCTTCTCACGGCTCTATAATCTGCCGCCTCGTCAGGCCTTCTGGTCTTCCAGAAGGCCTGACTCGTTGGCAATTAATTTCCCTTCCATTCACATTTTATTGTTTAGTTATTTATCAGGAAGGATTGATAGATTTTTTTAATTTTCGTAGTATCCGCATTTGTCTTTCGCAATTTCCCATCCACCGATCGCGCCATCCGGTCTGCATTTTACAGAGACCTGGGCCTTAGCTGTTCAGCGGACGACGGCCCATATAAGCATTACAAAAGCGCATTCTGTAGTAAAAATCAACACCTTTCTATGCATACAACTGTGCACTGTTAAGACTGTAAGCTTAAAAATTCAAAGCAAAAACCTAAACAAGACCCACATACAGTATATGCTAATGATATTTTTATAATGTATAAATGATTCAAAAATGAGTGTACAAGTTATCATGTTGATGGCAGTCTAAACCGATCATGCGATGGTCAAGTGAAATGTTTCATAGAGCATTTTTCCGATTGGCTGATGGACGAAAAGGAAGTGTCCTTTTGCTTTGAATTTGTGGCGTTTACATGTGTATGGTTATTTGACCAAAACAAAATAAATCCTGCTTGAAATTACTGCAACTAGGAAACCTTTTAGTCTTAATAGGTGTTTAGTTTCCATTTTGAATATATAATGCAGTACTTACTGGTACATTTCATTCCAACTATGCTAACAGCAGTAGCATCATCTCCATATCCATTGCTAGCTGTACATCTGTATGATCCTGCATCCTTCCTTTGTACATTAACAAGATGAAGCAAGTAACCAGATGCATTAAACTGGTTCACTGGGACGCCATCTTTAGTCCAGGTGATGTTTGGATGTGGGTCACCAGATGCGTTACATTTGAGTGTGCAGTTTTGTCCACGGTTCAGTTGAGGTTCTCGTGTTGGAGGGATAGTTAGTTCTGGAGGCACTAAAAACATATAATAAGATGTAGTAATATGAAGATTATGGAGTATCATTTTCAAGTTGATCTTTAAACCAGTACTATAAACATTCTCAGCAACTGTCGTTATATTTTTTGCTGACCTCCAGTCCATGAAATACCCTAATGAACCTGGTCCTTGGAGTACTATATAGCTACTATATGCACTACCTAAATGGAACCCTAAAGTTGATGACTATTCTCACTGGGAGTTAGCCTGCGTTGCAGACGAAACTAAACCCCGGGGTATAGTTTCGTCTGCAACGCAGGCTAACTGGGAGTCCTCATGCACAAACGCCCCTAATTGCGTTGAGATCCCACTTTCTCATTCCCGCACTTCTGTATATCCTCAAGGGAATCTGCTATGCACATTGTTTACGCGAGTTAAGTATAAATAGGCCTGTTTTATCCTGCCGAAATCGGAAAAGGGGAGGATGAAAGACCAGGATCCCAAATGAATTGTCTCAGTAACAGTTCATCAAGGACCACAGTCTACGTGCCTTAATTCTAAGTGCTGGACTTTCAGGCGGCAAGAAGAACACGGTAGCGACAGGGCATGCGTGTGTTTACTTTTATTTTTTCCAATGTCAGATTAACTGCGGCTGTCAAAAAAGCTTATTTTACTATAACATTGTTAAAGACTAAAAGATAGTCTATGCTGTATTTACTCTCTAAACTGTATGCAAAACCCGAGATAAAGCAACTGGGGGAGAACGATCTGTCACGGAACAGCACCCATAAACACACTGTAAAACTATAGCACTGCCGAGGAGGGGGAGGGGGGTGGTACTCTGCATATTTTTGGGTGGGGGTGTGCCGCTGGGACTCAGAAACCCTTACTCTATACCAGACCACGTTCAGCTGATTTTCAACCCTACACTGGACTAGACACCCAAAATTCCTATCCTATCCCAGAGTTTTTTTCTTACTCTTTTTATAATTGTATTACTACTTTTTTATGGAATACCATCTGTCAACAGAGGGTCTCAATGGGGTTACCCGTTAGCCTTAGAATCGGCCAAAAACTTAATAATTGGAACATTTTGAAATGTCTGGTCACGAAATACCACGAAATCTGTTGTGAAGATTTTTTGTGCCTTACCTTTTGTGTATCTCGGTACCAAGAAAGGCCGAGACTGTTGGGGGGGGGGGGGGGGGGGGAGGGGGCCTGAAACCAAACAGACTTTTATCAAAACTTTGTTCCACTGAAGAGTCCTCCAAGAGTTTCAAATCACGGTCAACAGATAAAGAACGTCCACATGCTTAAGGTCACGCAGGACCCTTGCTATCATTATGTATTCATGAGAATATATCTAAACGTTCTTTGTATCAGACTGAGTAATGACACGTCAATGTTCTCAGCCTTGACAGCGTTGTGTCCCGTGCGTAGCAAGTTATCATAATTAGATTCACAGCTTTGAATATAGCGCACGTTGTTGTAAACATAGACTCGGAAGGTCTTCGGAAGCTTCAAAACCTGCAATTTTGTGTCCAAGTTTTCTCGGCCGATGCAGAATTTGATTCACAAGGAACATAAACTTGGTGTACTCTATTGTGTTCTGGTCAAAGCGAATTTTTAAAACTTCTTTTCAAAAAGAAGATAACACGTTTAAAAGTTTACATTTCACATTATTACCCTCTTAGGAGCCAATAACTCCCAGCAATTTTTAAATTAGCGAATTTCGTTCTGACCAGAACACAAAAGAGGTTATGATTTACCACTAGATTATATAGTCGTTTAATTTGGTGCGCTAAACTTGGACACAAAATCGCATTATGTGCAGATTAACATTTAAGGTCATTCCTCCGAAATACAACTAAACACATGATTTTTGTCAAACGTTCACAATTTGTTATTTGTACAGGTAATCACATGATTTTTCTCGTGCAATTTGGGATAAATCAGCACGGGTAAATTTTTCAAACCAAATTGCACGAGCCCGTCTTTGAAAAATTTACGAGTGCTTATTTATCCCAAATTGTACGAGGAAAATCATGTGATTACTTGTTAATAATACACATGCAAAAATTTCTCTGCAAGTGGATGACAACAAGATGTGTTCGGTCGCTTACCTTTCCGAATCGTTGTTAAAACATTACGGAGTTGCCAAGCTTCGTAAATCCAAATACTGCTACGGAATTTTAAAGCTCTCTGTCATGCATTATCAGGTGCTTTTATCCTCATTCCGTTATATGGGAATGAGCTGAAATGTGCGACTTCAATTCAGGCTTGTAATCTTCCTTCTTTACGAGCTGTCGCGAAAGAAAATCCTCGATTGGTAGCCTTCAGTAGTTTCGTAGAGCCTCTTTTGTGCTGCACAAACGTCCAGTTGCTAGTATATTAGTTTATACACTGATAATTTTCGTTAAATCGGTCTAACTTTGCATTAATTGATGTTTTTGTTCTTTCCAAACCCTCCGACAGGGCCGCCATTTTGTTTGGCTCGCTTTTGCGGCTTTCCTGTCAATCAACTTAATTTCAACTTTCTGCACTCAATGTCATCTTTTTGCACTCAATTTCAACTTTCTGCACTGTTTGGGATTAATTGACCCGCTCTCAGCCAATGAGCTTGCTTAAATTTTTGTAAGTGTATTATTAATCGTGCAATAAGTCGAAACATAAAATAAAAAAGATAGGTCACCAGCTCCGTTAACGAGATATTATGAAACCAAGTTACCCCAAAATTCCTTGTAATTTCGCCGAACAAAAGCATGTTTATTTGATCAATGTACGCTACTTTCGATGGGAATAGGAAGCACATAACTAAAGTAAGCCATTAGATAACTAGTAGTCATAATAAATTATTATATCGACGTTAAGGAACAATTTAATACATATTTAATGGCAAATAAACGTAGTGTAACAGGAAATTGGCTAAAATATTTCCTCGCGTGTGTTCTCGAGGCCATTATTTTATCTCCATGAATAACACATTAATAGCAATAAGTCGGTTTTAGAACACATGATTTTTTTCAAACTCTTCAAACAAAAAGATAATGAATGGTAGGTCAAAATTAGTCAGAAAAAAAAGGTAGGACACCATGCTTGTTTAAGAGCAAATAAGCATTCTATTCCCTGCTGAGCTTAGCCTCATAGGGAATCTAGTACAACTGTGATGCGCGCGCGCTGTGAGCGCGTGCTTATGACGCAATAATTCGTGCGCAGTAAGGATGCGCAATGCAAAATAGAGGAATGACCTTAAGAGCTTGTAACATCGAAGTAAACGGTCATCTCTCAGTAAAACGACAATGGTGATAAAATTCCATCATCCCCTATCATCCTTGATAAGTTTTGAAGGAATCGATATTCAAAATTCGGAGAATTAAACTTTTACAATGTAACACCCCGTCAAAAAAAATTGCTTATCATTTATTAATGAGCAAGGGTCCTGCGCGACCTTAATGCTTCGTACGGTTTTATTATGTTATCACATACGGGGCAAAATTACTGAACGTTGATTGGTTGAGACAGAGGGCATTTTTTCTTAATCACGAGGGCACTTTTTGGTAATCAAGAGGGCATGATTACTTGACCCTGATTGGCTGAGCGCGCGTCGTCTGCACTGAGTTGGTTTCCCGCTTAAAACGAGTTTGAAAAAAGTTCAGAAAGGCAGTGCATCCGAGTTTGATATAAATGCGCTTATTTCATCAAATGTGAAAGAAAATCGGTAGGCAGAAATGAGTAGTGCCTTGGTGGAATAGAGAGAGGACTTTTCAATCCCAATTCGTTTGTCACAGCCCGAAAAAACTTCTGGACGATTGGCGCTGCACGGAGAATAAGAAATCCATGGCGGCTGAGACCACTGAATCGACACTGAAAGATAACATTTCTTCGTTTTGCTTGCTTCGCCTTATTAGAAACAGAGCCTGGAAAGGGCATAAATTTAGTTGGTACTTACAGTTTTCGCTATGGAAAGGAGAATGTCAGGTTCAAGAAGTTATTAAAGCTCGTTCGGACACTTTGTTTATGACTTTCATCGATGCAGCATTTCTGCGCGGTCGGACGCCTCGTAAACAAAGGTAAATAAAATTTATACTGCATTCAGTTTTATCTGTGAAGGAACTATTATGAGTGAATTGCACATGCTGTGTTATGCTTACTTTTACTGTTTCTCGACATAAGTTGATTATTGATGTGGTCATTTTGCTACGAGCAAATATTCTTGCCAACCGGTTTACGCCACGGCGGACCTCGTTTAAGTTTTCTTTTGTACACAATTTTGCCCTTTATGTGATAAACACGTAATCGCAATGTGCCCTCGTGTAATTAAGGATTAATTTCACTTGCATTTTCAAAGTTTTCCAAATTGCCCTCGTCGCTTCGCGACTCGGGCAATTTTGTGAAAACTTTGAAAATGCGCGTGAAATTAATCCTTAATTGCCCTCGGGCCCATGCGATTACATATACAAATTCGAATGTAATTGGTGCTGACGAGTTTAATCTTAATGCAATATATCAGGAATTTATTTGTTGTTTACAGCGCTAAGAGCATTTTGATGGACGTAGCAGTTTTCAGACAATGTCTAAGGTACAAAATGCATAATGTACACTACAATGAGCGACAAAAGTAGTTGAGACAGTTGGTTAAAATGTGTGCAATTCCGATATTTCAATTATTGCACTTCAACTCCCGTGTAGATTGTGAACCACCCCTCTCCCCCTTTTCAATGTTGTACAGGAACAAAGTAAGCCTTGCTGATGGCAAATCCAACATTGTATCGGGGGGAGGGGGAATATCGAAGAGGTGAGAGGAAGGATGTGTCCAAGGTACCCAAGAATAGAGGAGTGTCTCAACACTTTTGTCGCTCATTGTAGGTACAAAACGCAGGCCGCATACAAAAACTGTTTTCTCGTCTAATACATAAAAAACATTCCAATTTATAACTTCCTGCTTGTCAGGTAATCGTAGTTAATCGTCGGCGAGACCATCTTCAACGATAATTCTCAGACTATGTTTACACTAGATGGAATTTTTCGGGATTCGTGACGAATCCGAGATGTTTTAGTGCCGGATTCGTTTTGCTGTTTATACACACACAGGCGGGTGAATCCCGAACAAAAAATCCCGCCTTGGTCGTGTCTCTGGAGATTTTGAATCCGAAATCCAAAGGGAATACTTCGAATTCGTATCCGAATACTGTTGAATCCATGATGTTTTGTCGTGTTCAGTAACAGGCATTTCAGTGTATCCGGATATTTATCCGCCTGCGATCTTACTTCGCCAACCAGAATCGACGGCTTTTTTGTACCTTTTCCCTGGGTCTTTTATCATGATTGCAATTTTCTCACGGGTGAAAACGGCCAAATCGTGTGGCAGTGACTTTTCTCCATCTCCTTAGCTTGTCGATACAACTTTACGAAATCTTTCCTAATATCATTGAACTTGCTTTTAACGCTTTAGGCTCCCACACCAATCCTTCGTAATCCTTTTGGGGAACTGTTCGAACGAACGACCCTAACAGTAGCTCCACTTCATTATCGGTCCATTATCGGTCTTTTTGTGTTGTGTTCTTGGGCAAGATACTTTACTCTCATAGTGCCTCTCTCCACCCAGGTGTATAATTGGGTACCGGCGAATTTACTGCTGGGGGTAACCCTGCGATGGACTAGCATCCCATCCAGGGGGGAGTAGAAACACTCCTAGTCGCTTCATGCTACGGAAACCGCGATAAGCTCTGGCCTGATGGGTTCCTAGGCTCATTTGCAGACTTTACTTTACTGCCGAGACGTACTCTCCCCCAGACCTTTCCGGCCATGGTCGCCGCAGTAGCGCCTCGCCGTAGTGCATCTTAAAGTCCCTAATGTCACTACATTACGGATGTGTGTAAACGGTTGAGAATCCGAATGCTCCTCTAGTGTAAACGCCTTCGAATCCGAATATTCTCAATACGATGAATCCGGTAACATTTATGAAAACGGGAAAATATCCTCTAGTGTAAACGCAGTCTCAATATTGGAGAATATACTTTCTTTACGAAGTGTCAAGAGTAAATTCATTCATAAACTTAATTTCAAGCTCTGACTCAAGCATTCGTAGTCTTGTCTCCATGACTTCCACTTTCGCAGTATATAAAATATCATAGTGCGTGATGTCTGTTGATAAATGAAATTTTATTTCGCGGTCACAACTTTTCATAACTGGCGCAGATTAAACCCTTTTGAAATTAAGTTATCAAAAAGGGCTTTGCTGACCCTTTGCTTCGCTAAACTGTCACACTCAAACACCAAAAATGAAACAAACAAAATTTGCATGTTCAGGCAGTTCAGCGAGGCATAAACAATGTGCCTGGGGCGACGCCAGTGACCGTGGTTTGGTTGTGTTGGTTTCGTATAAAATTGAAAACCATTCAGTTTCGACCAGTTTACAGATATAGAAGATATAAAATTGAAGTTCAAGTCTCACAAAAATCTTTAAAGTGCCTTTCTTGACCGAAGCAGTGCCGATTATCAAATTTATTGATCAACCAACTTCGTGATCGCTCGTGCGAAACGCTTGACATTCTTTCATTAGTTTTCAATAATCATTCAATCGGACTTCGAGAAAACGGACGGTATTTGGATATTGTGACCTCGTGCTAGAAGGCAGAATACTATGAAGGCTTAAAGTCATGTTTAAGAACGAATTTATCCTAGAAATGGGCAAAGAACGACCTCGAAAAGGCGATTGCGTGACAAAGGGGTGAGTTGTAAAATTAATATTTTATCACGTATTTGTGTGAGAATTTGTCACGTATTTGTGCTCAGCCTGCGTTTTGTACCTACAAGTAGTCCGCAGTCTACAAATCTGCATTTTGCTCCCAGTCTGCATTTTGTACTCGGTCTGCAGTCTGCATTTTGTACTGACCGAAGGCTTATTCATATATACTGTACAATGAAGCAGGCAACAAAATTAAATTTGAGTTTCTTACCTTTCACGTCAACAAGTACTTGATAAGTTAGCGATAAAATAACACCACCACTGGTCTTGTAAGTTAACAGGAGTGTATATACGTATTCTTCATCTTTTTGGACGTTAAAAATAATCAGCTCTGAATCAAGAACCGCTCGGTATTTTTTGAAATCTTTGAAGGGATTCAGCATGGTAAACCCTTCGTTTGGGCCTCGCGATGCTATTTGCGTTTGTTCAGTTTTACCAGGTTTCTGTCTTTGGAAAATCAAGCTCTGGATGGTTTCGCCACTATCGGTAGAGAAATCCCATTTCAGAGACACTTGATTGCTGTTCACTCCTAGCACCACGATTTTTGGATCTTCAGGCTTGTTGACTCTAATTGATTCTGAAACCACACGAGGCAGAAAGCAAAATCGTCAGTGGGTTAATAAACGAACATTTGTAAGCTTCGTGCTCCATTCACGTAATTAGCCAACTTACCAGACTGCCGCAGTGCCCCCAAAACACAAAGTGTGGCTAACATCAAACGAGTGAAAACGTGAAAAGCATCCATTTTCTTTGAAGAAACTTAAAGGTGGAATAGTTCTTCCTTTTGATGTCAAATTCAAGGAACATTCGACAACAACGATTCTTCGTTATATTTGATTAAAGGAACATGGTCAGCTGGTGCAGATGCGCATTAGATACCATTTCATAGCTAATTTGCATATCACACTTCATCACAACACGCGCGAGCGAAGAACGGAAACTGAAAAGCGCATCAACAAACCTTGTCGAATCGAAGTATTTGCGAATCAAAGTAGTGGTTATGTACATGTTACATTATTAGAACACTGATTTTATTGAAACCATGGAGAATTTACCAATGGACTTGTACAGGGAAAGGCTAGTGTCAACGAATGCCTCTGAAGTCGAAGAAATATCAGTAGAGGTGAGAAACACAAGTGATCGCGGTCATTTCTGCTTTCGAACGGATATTTTGCTTTTATAATTTCCTTTTACAACTTTCACTCTTTCTGTGAGTTGGCATGTTGTTTGTGCGAATGTCAGGATCTTTTTTCTCGCGCCGTACGATGCATCAAAGTATGTATCGTTACGTTGGCATATATAATTGTTATATTTCGCCACGCCGCGTTTGTATTTGCTCGTGTAGTTGAAATTATTCAAATTAAAATGCAGGCATTGAAACTTGACTCAGTTGTAATGTGAAATTGAACAGGCAGGTCGTCATTCCTAATGATATTGAAGAATTAAAGTAGAGCTTATAACATTATTTGTTGTGTTGTTGTATTCGTTTGAGCTCCAAATCGAGCAGCCTGATGACGCCAAGTTCGAATCTTTTACAAACTGCACGGAGCTTTTGCCAGGTCGAGAAACGCGATTTTGCAAACATATATAATAGTGATTTGCTGTCCAATGACTGCAAGCCACTGCAAACTTCGGTGTCCACTGGAAGGGATAGACGAGGAGGCCCTTCGTCCTTCTGTGACATTTCGTGACCTTTTATATAAAGTAACAATGATTGAGACCACCATATATGGTGAACCGGTTTTCTTGCGGTTTTGTTCCACTCATGTTTGCTTACGGTTAGTTCCACTCATGTTTGCTTGCGGTTCGTTCCACTCATGTTTGCTTGCGGTTAGATCCATCCTGGTTTGCTTGCGGTTAGCTTTTATTTTGTGGTTTGGCTGACACTGTATTACATAAACTTAGACTTGTAGTATTTAATCTTAAAAAATTCGAAATCCAGCAGCTGGCGCTTCGATGGTGTAGTGGATCAGTGAATGTTTCCTAGGTCGAAGGTTGTGGGTTCGACTCCCGGTTTCTGCACATTAATTTTCTTTCTTCTTCTTTCTTAGTATTTGAAAAAAAAAACTTCTTGTTTTTTATTGAATTAAAAAAAAAAAAAACTACGTGTTTGGTACATGAAATGTCACAGAGGGAAGAAGGGCCTTCTCGTCTATCCCTTCAAGTGACTACCGCAAACTTCCTTATTGAACCTAGTCTTCCAGCGTGCAGTGCTTCGGGAGCCTGGAATCCAAAAAAACATTCAACCTCGTCCCTAGGACCATCTCGGCTTGTTGTAACACAGGCGCTACTGCGCTACACCAGGACGAATAAAACAATTACGACCCTGGAAATGAAAAATTATGGTGTCTGAGATAGAGACATGGGGTAACGGGCGCTCAGTCGGTCGAGAAAATACGAAGAGTTCCAGACATCCTACCATACTTGCAGACCTGCAGAATGGTAGCTTCAACACGTGACAAACTCAAAGAACGTCTCAGGTAGGAGGCTGCAAAGTTAGCAGGTAACATATAGAGATAACTTCATGGAAAATGCGGGCGTACGATTTTTATTCACGAGTTGGGTAGAATCAGAAATGTATTTATTTCATAGGTACTGAGATTTCTTTCGTGTAGTATTTTGTAGACAAATTTATTGAGCAGAAATAACCAATCGAAACTAAGTTGATAAAAGCTAGTAAAATTTACAACATTTACTGTGTTCATCAAGCAAAGTCAAATATCTATCAATAAAAGAAGACATGCTAATAAACTACATAATATCGCGAAAATAAGTCTATTTAGTTTTCTTCAGAGTTACTTTCTAGTTCTAAAGGCCTCAGACGTTTCCATTTTACCGCTTCGGGGCTTGATGGACTTATGGCAAGTGTTAAAGACTGATTTACTGTGTTAATGTGGATGGAAAAATTACCACCTTGAATTACAGCTCTGCTGAATTGTGCCATGGAATGCTTACCGGTATGCTGGGAGTCGGAGGACGTCGACGGACAGGCTGTTTCAGAAGAGGACGAAGCTCTGGTGTCAGCCATCAAAACCGCTTAGCAATTTTGACATGTGCATCTGTTGTTCCGTTGAAACAGTGCTGTAGTTTTCTATGCTCTTAAAATTCTCATGGCCAGATAGTTGTACAATTTGTATAGGTGGGATGTCATGCTCACTTAGCGTCTGGATCATTGTCTTTCTGCCTCTGATTCCGAAGCCAGTCGTTTTCAATTCCTGCTTTTTCAACCATTGTCCTCATTAAACCGTTGAGTTTGTTTACGCCAACAGCACCGCACTTGAACCAGCCTCTCAGTGCAGCGAGTGCCTTTAAACCGTTGTTTACAGCGAGATAAAGAGGTCTCTCAGGTCTCTTGACTGAATCGTAAGGAATTATCATAATTCAGCATAATTTAATTTGGAGCTTCGAATAAAAAGCACGTTGTTGTAAACATTGACTTGGGAGGTCTTTGGAAGCGGCAAAACCAGCAATTTTGAGTCCAAGTTTTCTCCACCGATGCAGAATTTCGGGAGTTGATTTGCGAGGAACATAAACTTGATTTATTCTATTGTGACCTGAGAGAAGAGAATTGACCAAACTCCACTTCAAAAAGCAGATATAACGTTTTAAAGTTAAGATTTCACATTTTTACTCTCTTACTGTGTCAATAACTTCTAGGAATGTATGAATTCGAGATTTTTTTTTCTGTCAGGGCAGGAAAAAGGTTATGATTTATCACTAAGTCATATAGTCATTTTCGATTTGGTGCGCTATTCTAGCTGAAAACTTGGACACAAAATCGCATTATCTACAGTTTAGCTTTGAGAGTTTGAAACATCGCCGTAACCGACGAGCTGCCAGTAAAACTACAACCATGATGTAATTACATGATCCCCTGATATCCTTGATAAGATTTAGATAACACAGCTTCTAAAACTGTTAGAAGATTTCAAAGCGAATTTTGAACTTGAGATTAACAGGATTAACACCACTAAAACATAGGCGTTATGGCTCGGTTCCTGCCGAAACAACAACCGATAGAACCGATATAGCAGGTATTTGCGTTGGCTCTTTCGCTAGCGTTATTTAGATTTGCTACACCGTGCTGACGAGTTCCAAAAAGAACGAAACAGCTGTCCACGGTTGCAATCCTGCTATATCGGTTCTAGTCGTGTTGGTGTCTCACAAAGTTTATTTTTTATGTAGTACGATCAGCCTTGCATTGTTTGTCATTTATCATTTTCACGCTTATCAGATCCCATGCTGGATCCTACATTAGCAGCATTTTCGTTTGCGGTCCCTTTGCTTTAATTTGTGCTTTTACGTATTTTTTGGACCGTAGATCTTTTCAGATCCATTATGCTGCGTTTTTATTCAGCATGGTTGTGTCCATGCGCTTAAATGTTCGGAATGGCCGTGCTATCCACATTTAGGACAATTCGCTTTGTGAGACATCATCGTGACACTTTGGTCTTCTTGTCCCCCGAAACACGTGATGTGGCAGTGCGTGATTCGGGGGACAAGTGAGTTCAAAGTACGGAACTTGATATAGTGTACATTGGGCAATCTATTTGCGTTGGCTCTTTCGCTGGCGTTATTTAGATTTGCTACACCGTGCTGACGAGTTCCAAAAAGAACGAAACAGCTGTCCACGGTTGCAATCCTGCTATATCGGTTCTAGTCGTGTTGGTGTGTCACAAAGGTTATTTTTTATGTAGTACGATCAGCCTTACATTGTTTGTCAATGAGATTTGGCCGTTTTTTTGGCCGGCTTTCAGTCTAGCCCAGAGGGCTCGATTCCTGGCGCAGCCCAGAAGGATTGCGGGCTCTGGGGACGAGATTGAAACAACAAGGAAACAGCAAGGAAACTCCTTATACAACTTATAATTTTAAATGGCCGAGGGAGCCTGTGCATGCCCTCGGTGTGCACTTCTCTTACGACGAGCAACAAGCTAATAAGTTAAACTTTGAAGAAAAGGCCCGCAATTTAGAAACAATACTTAATGCTTGGAGAAGAAGAAATCTTATTTTGATCGGTAGAATAAAAATCGTGAAAACCCCGGGCATATCTAAGTTATATACGGTTCATCCTTTTTATCCATTCCAGAGCATTTTGCAGAGAGAATCAACAAGCTTATCTTTAACCTCATTTGGGAAGGTAAAGCCGCAAAAATTAAAAAAGGACGATCATTGCTGAAAAGAATCATGGTGGATTAAAGATGTTAGACTTCGAAATAATGGAGAAAGCTCTGAAAATCGCTTGGATTAAAAGAATACACGGACAAAGTGATGCCTCCTGGAAAATAATCCCCGAACAAAAAACAAGCCATTATGGTGGTCTTTCGTTTTTGTGGTTACGTCAGTAACGTAACCGTACAATGCTAGAGGGTCTGTTAGTAAGTCCGTAAGTTTTTTCATGGGGATAACTGCTGACCATCACGTTGTCAGAACTCTTCTTTAGTGGAAGAAGAAGAAGTGCTGAGCCCAAAACATATGGAAGATTTTTTTTTTTTTTCGAAAGGGACTTAATACTCATTTAGTAAGAACTTTGTTTTTATTTTTTTTAGTCTTACAAGTACCACGCAGTACACGGAATTTTTTTCCTTTTTACCACGTTGTCAGAACGTATATGACATTGCAGGCTCGTTTTCCCATGCCCTATACTCACGCATGGTTGACAAAACAAAGAAAATGGCGTCTGTTGTAGGTTCTTCCGAGGCAATGTTTTGTCTCCGTTAACGATTGCAAGACATCTTTTGAAGTCTAGAATTGAAGGAAATGAATCAGGAGAATACTCAACGGCAGAAACAAGTGGACATTGATGTCTTAAAAATCTTCGTTTCCGGTTCGTTTGTCAAGGAGGATTTTCTCAAGACACACGGCATGAAATTTAACCCAAACTATGAACTTCAAATGGAGTTTTCAGGACTTGGACATGCAGCTAAATACAGGGAATGTACTAGACATCTTGAAAAAAAAAGAAAATGTTCAACAAATAAGGCGCCGTGGGGGGGGGGGGGGGGGGGGGGGGGGGGGGGTCGAACCCGGATCCAATGTGTCAGGAACGAAGGTGCTCACCACGAGGTGCTTGCTTTTATTGGTGTAACCGCTGACCGCCACGTAGTCCAAACGTAACCACATGTCCTCACAGAGGGCTATTTTTAACAAAGTGTCATTACGACACTAAGCTACTCGACCCAAGAAAACTCCCTGCCTTCTACCATTCCGTACTGAAGTATTGGCAAGAATAGAAACATTTAACCTCCTTTGAGGAAAAAACGGAGATCATTTAGAACAACTTTAGCATCCTAGTTGACCAAAAGCCGATTTTTTATAGCGCCTGGCTGAACTTGAGCGGAACTTGCTAGTAGTAATGTACTACACTCTGAGGCAAAAAATTTTTTGCCTTAGAGATTTAGTACATACTACTTCCCGCTGATGGAATCAAAAATGGAATAAAAAATGGAATGCAAAATGGGATTCAAAATCAAATATTGGATTTTGAAAATGGATTCTGAAAATGGAATCAATTCTGTTTTAAGGGTTGGAACTCAGAACTGGAACCCAATGCTCTTATATATTTTTTGAAATAATATCTGAAACCAATCCTGGAAACAAGCGAAGCTAATATGATGTTTGAATTTTTAATTCAAACTCCATTATTACCATGCTATTATGGTCTTTTATTCATTCTTTGAACGAAGCAATTTTTCTTGCATTTATTCGTCTTCATAATCTTCATCATCATCATCATCTGAACCCCCTGCAAGGTTTTTCATTTCTTTTTCTTGTTCATATTTTTCATTTTTTTCTTCAGTGATTTCATCATCACGAGTCGATTCATAATCTAGTTTTAATTTATCGCTAACTCGAATGGGTAGAGCCTCACTCTTGAATTTGAGGTAATTGTATTTTATCCGTCCTCTGCAATTACATGTAATGAAAACGGTTTCATTATAAATCATTTTTTTAGGCTGATCCACTAATTGGAGATCGTAGATGGAGCCATATATATCGCACGCATACCGAGTATAAATGGGATGCTGAAAAAACACTTTTTTCTTGGTATATTTGATTAAATCGGGGTTTGTGTGTTTCTCACAAGCAATTCGAATCAAATCTTCACGGAAATCTAAACTGTCATATGGAATTTTGTTGAAACTTCTATAACTGTGTATTTTCATGAATGACGGTCTATTAGATTGGGGTAAATCAGCCAATTTAGTTGATTTGAAAATATCTGGAATTAAATATTGATTGGGTTTGATTGACATATATAATATTATATGATATAATTTTTTATGTGATTTTTATAGTGCGTTTAAATATGTTGTAAATCTTTAAAAGGAACCCAGCTGTTAAATTCATCACTATAACCCATCCACTTCACTAAAGCTTGTTTCTTTTTGTAGTCTCTACGAACCACTTTATCAATTCTGAATACATCCTGTCTTGCTTTCAATAGTTCAGGTTCATAAAAGCTACCTTGTATTTCCTCATTATTCAAATCCTTTAATTTATAAGTGATTGGATTACTGTATTGGATCTTATCAACTGTAAACACCTCTTCTGTCCAGTTCGGTGTATAACCCTTGTCGAACACCTTCCGTTTATACTTAGATATTCGGACCTTGTCACCAACCTTAAATTTTGGTTTAGCTGATGATGCCTGCTTATTGCCGTATAGATTGAAGTATACTATACCTTCATTCTTCTTTTTACTTGCTTCTGTAGGTGTCATCTTTATGCTTGAATGTTTCGTTTTATTGTATTCTTTCACCAGTTTGGGTAGCATATCTAAATACTGTGTATTACCTTGAACAGTGAACTGCTTCCACATTTTGGACTTGATTGTACGGTTCCATCGTTCACAAACACTGGATTTTTCCTCATTTTCAGTTGAGTATAATGTTATTTTATTCTTTTCTAAGAGGTCTTTCAAGTGTTTGTTATAATACTCTTTACCCTTGTCTGTCCATAGATATTCAGGTTTTCTACCTTCCTTGATTATCATTTTGAATGCTTCAGTTACTGTTTCACCTTTTTTATCTTTTAATGGTACTATCCAACCGTATTTCGAAAACACATCAAGTACCATGAGAAGATATCGATAACCCTTGTTCCATTTACTGAACTGTTGCATTTCAACCAAATCCGAACACCATATTTCATCAATATGGTTAACTATAACACGCCGTCGAGTAAAGTTGCGCTTTATTGATTTATGTAATTCATCAGCTAATTTTTTTTGCCATTTTTCTTCACCCGACGGCTTTTTACGTTTTTTGGCTTCTTTTTTTTATACCCAAACCTAATTTCGCTTTTCCAGCGATTGTATTTCGAGCTATAGCATGTCCAAATTGTTGCTCTTTCCAAGGGATGGCATCAAGCGCTTTTACCATTTTGCGATCAGCAACATTCTTACATTTGACTTGGTCTTTTGAAGGTTTGTTTGAACATACAGCATAATCCACATCATGTTGCATTGATACCGCATCGGTCTTACCGGTTGGCTGTTGATATATCTCAAGTATTTTACCTGTATTTTGATCCCACTTTACCTGTTTCTCTAAAGGATTACCGGGTCCTGTGTATTTATGTCCAGGCATTACGAAACCCTTTTTTGGTGCTACTTTTAAAATAGCTTTATGAATATCGATACCTTTTCCCTTTCTATAGTAATCGACATTATCTTTCACACCTTTAAAAGCTTGTCCTGCAAGAACTCTTCCCAGAGCTCCAAAACTTAGTGCTGGAGTGACAAAATTAGAAGCTACGTATGCAATTTTATCAGTGGTTGAAGGACCTCTTCGACGTGCAAGAGCTCCACCTTTGATGAATTTACTCTTATTTTTTCCACAAATGACACATTTTGATTTTTCCATAAGTCGACCATTCTTTGCTGTGACTTTTTTAGGATTTATTGAAACAGTATTTTTTTTACATGAAACACAATATGATTTACACATCTATATACAAATAGATTAGATATTAATCACAATATTCGTTATGCCATTTTCCATTTTTATATACAACCCTATTACATGGACCTGTTGTATTTTTGGGGTGTGTCCAAAACTTTTTGCTGAATAGACCTGTTTTCTTGTTGAAGGCGCCTTTTGCTATATCACCACTCCAGTACTTATCAAAAAGCTTCTTATCAGCTCCTGTAACACCCATGATTGCGGAAGCTAGATCTTGAGCTTGTTGAAACCCCGGTATTTTATCGCCGATTTTCTTATTGATTGTTTCCCCGACACCACGGCCACTGGTTTGTTTAATGAATCGTGTCTTGGTTATACCACATTCAACACACTTGCATTTCATCATGAGTCGACCATTTTTAGCCTTAACGTATTTTTCACTGCCTTGTATACATTCAGTCTGTTTCTTTTGTTTAACGCAATATGATTTTACCATTATATATATAAGTTATATATTTCTGAAATAATGCTCAATGAATCTCTCATTATACATTGTATCATGTATGTCGAACACTTCTAATAAATCGGAATACGAATTCCCAATATTCATTTCATTCAGAAAGTATAAAACGAAGTACCCGCATGTAGTAGTTTTTATATTCTGGATTTGGTTGTTTTGATGTAGTAATGTTAAATTCTTCTTACACGCATGATTGACTATGGCTTGAAATGGGGGCATACCGAAACTATCGAAATAGCTAATAACGCCATCTTTTACATATGTTGCAACCCAATGGCTTCCGCTCATATATGAGGGTTCGAGATTGTATATGAATAATGACTGCCTATGATTATGTGGGACAGTTTCATCTCGAGAAAGTACATCTTTTATTGGTATATTCAAAAATGAACACCAATTTAATAAATCATAATTACTCATTGGTTTATTCTTATAAAATTTAGGCTTATTCACTTTTTTGGTCTTGTAATCTTATTTTTTGGATTTTTTGGAAGCAGTAATCCTCCATTTTTCAAGAATTTATTGTATTGATCCCAGGTTCCAATAAAAGGGGGGGTCCTATAAGACAATGCATCTTTCTTACTCATGAGTCTTCCACCATCTTTTTTCGTTTTTGTGGGTTGATTTGTAGTCGTTGAGTTTCTCGATCTTCGTCTTGGAACGCTGACTCCTATTGATGGAAAAAGACCAATCCGTGGTGCTCCTCCACCAATGACTTTTCGAATTTGTGTCTGTGAGATTTTCAAATCAGAGCCGACACCTGATTTCTTGGCTTTATTCAATTGATTTATTTGCCGTTTGGTAAGCATCAAACTGTCATTTCCTGTGATATCTGATTTGCTTAAACGAATAGTGATTCCACTTTTATTGTTGTGGGCAGTCAAAAGCTTCTTTCTTTGTCCTTCTGAAAGATTTA
Organism: Meandrina meandrites; assembly: GCA_963693305.1. Taxonomy (NCBI): domain Eukaryota; kingdom Metazoa; phylum Cnidaria; class Anthozoa; order Scleractinia; family Meandrinidae; genus Meandrina; species Meandrina meandrites. The sequence goes on along the minus strand of OY855911.1, from coordinate 15,797,943 downwards.
CTTTATGTGAATGATAAGTAGTCATATATATTATATGTTATATAAATTTCGTTATAAAACATATTTGTTTTAACTATTAATTACTGACTTTTGAAAAAAGATTTACACAATAACCAGCTCATTCCCGACCTTGTCAATGATGACTGTCTCTTCATAAAGGACGATGGCATGAACATTGAAAGGACTATCTACAGCACTGTTGGCGTTCAGTTTGTATCTGAAGATCAACTGTTTTGGGTCCCTTGTTACTTTCTCTGCTTGATATGATAGATCAAAATAGATAAGAGTTTAGAGATCGTTGTAATTCGCTAGGTTGAGTTGTGTACCGCTGTTGTAATCATTCCTTCTCATACCATAGGACATCGAATCGTTGAAGATCCTTACTTTTGATTCTGAATCGTATTCAGTTTCTGGGTAGAATACTCCATTCCCATATTCCAATCGGCATGTTGTCAAATAACTACCATTCGCACGGTCAGCATTGATATTGAAGGTATCAAATTCATAGGGATTCGTCAATGCATTGTTTGATTTAGCTCGTTGTAGATATACAAAGATAGCCTTAACATTATCAATACTAGAGGAGATCTGGAAGAATCCACTGCTATGTGTTGGTGCTGAAACCTCATACATTTCTCTGCTATACGTCCAAGCGTTCTTTGTCAAAAAGGAACTGACAAACTTATCGTATAGGCTGTCCTTTGGTATCAATTTTGGGACCCATAGAAGGAATCTATCAATGACCACTCGACCGTCATCTACTGCTCCGAGCTTCTGGAGTAATTCATCGTCATTCTGTAAATGTATATTGAACTGGAGTTGCATTGGTACTAAGGGACGACTCTCAAGCTCTTCGAATAGACTGTATCGATTGAGAGGTATGACAACATTAACATCATTATTACCGGTCGTCAAAAGTCGCCTAGCCTCAAACCCTGCATTCTGATTAGCATTTGCTATCAAATGGTTGGTATCCAGATACCAAAGACTATTCTTGGCTACTGAGCGACTAAAATCGTTACTATATTCGAGGAGGTTCTTGACAAAAGTAACTTTATGGAGATTATCAGTATCATACGCAATCTTACCAGCACTCTTTATCATCATATGCTTAATCAAAGAATGGCTTCCATTAATAACTGTTATACGATCTGCCCCGTAGGCTGTTCCATCAGCTAACTTTTGAACCTGAAATTGTATCTCAAAATAAGCATTATACCAATCGTAGAATGTAGACCTGTCATTAATCGTAAACTTATACCCATTTTTTGGTTGGTGCTGACCGTTAGCTGGTTCTCTAATAACATCATCGAGTTGAAATCTGACCAACTCATACCTCTGTAAGTATTCACTTGTTCTGAAAGACATATATTATTATGTTATATAATTTTGCAATTTTCAATCATGTTATTTATTTCCTTCTCAACGTCTCCTTTTTACACCTGATCCTGATATCAATCTGTTGAGGATCATGTTAGTACTTTCCTCTTGCTGTCGATGTTTAATGGGAGTTGGTCGAACACCCACTTTTTTCAAGATGGGTGGAAGTTCCTTTTGACCAACATTCCTCATATTCTGAAGCCTTTTCATTATTAGGTCTCCTGACTTTTCGGATATCTTTTTTTCAACCTGTTCACCCACATGTGAAATACCTGATTTTAATGCCTTCTTACCAAAGGGCTTGACAACGTTTTTAACAACAGTTGACATAGCACTCTTCATCGGTTTGAAAATATTATCAACGATAATCCCAGACCCTTTATGCTGATATACGAATTTACCAAGTTTTGGATGGTAAAACCTTTTGAATTCATATGGTTTCATTATATACTATTAAGTTATATTATTCTGCCCTTTTCAGAATTAATGAAAAAGATGTATCCGCTCCATTCAGGTTGATTAACCGTCTCTTCCCATCTGTTATGTATATCCTGATACTGCTTATCTGTTGCTTATTAACCGGGTTATATGTAACACGACGAGGCTCTATTGTGAAAGAATAACTTGGTTGTAAAACACTAGTTGAAAAGGTATAAATGATATCTGATTCTTCGCCATCAACTAATGATGTGTTGACGAGATCACAATGTACATTCAATATATCGGTATCTTGGCTTAGATTTGGGACTCTTGTACCAATATTAACCTCATCCTTTAATACTTTTTTATCAAACCTTATAAGGTCGTTGAAATTGCTTTGACTCAGATCAAGTTGGTAATTAGTCGCCAATGTAACTGTGACCCGGAATGTTGTTGTATCAAATTCAAGAGTGATTGGATAAGTTGGGTCATCATCATCTCCCGTCTTGGTGATTTCTTTGATATGTTCATCAAAATTAGAATAATTCCATACACCTGATGGAAAAGATATATCGTGGAATGTTGACCCATTGTCAGAACTGTATTTGATCAACTGATTACCATATGAGGGATTTACATTAAACCATGTAAATGACATGTTGATTATACGATTGAGACCGATTTCATACTCATGGTTACTGTCAAGAGTTATGGGCCTGTTGAATTTAGTTGTGAAAGACTGAGGAGTGTTATTCACGTTCCATATATAATACCGTTATATAAATTTGACTTTAAAGTACTGATTATACAATTTATTATATTGCGATCTATTGATTGTCGCCATTCTCAATAATGTGTCCAATATAACGACTCCCGTATTACGCATCTGAATTGATGTGTTACCTGCAAGAACTTCACCGATAATCAATTCCAGCTTCTTGACAAGTTGCTTTGGATCATTAAAAAATATGACATTACCTCCGTGCTGTTTTTTTCTTCGGGTTTTGATCCCGGAACCTTTCATTGTTTTAACCTTATTTTCATAATGTTTAATATATTCATTTAACACCACTCTTGCGTCATCAATACGTTTATTTCTATATTGTCTCTCAGCATTAGATATATGACCACTTTGATAATCCTTTGTGACACTAGACTTATAACCGTTTAGCTGATGCCATGATTTTTTTCAGGCTTCTTCATTCCAATTGCTTAAATTGGAAATTCACTGCGAAGATCACATATCACCTTCATATATATATCCGCAGTTCATATATGAATCATTTCATATACTACACGTCATCAATATTACTATCAATAACATCATCTAATTTAGTAGTTATTGGTTTGAATAACCGTCCAAATGTATCTTGGTCAGTCTGTTGTCCAATTTTATGCTTTGTGATAACATCCCGAGTATAATTAATCTTATCACCTATTTTAGATTTGCTTTTTGCAAGTTCTTGCCATTTTAGTAAACTCATTATAATTATTATTTATATAATTTTTCAGTTTAAAATATCAGATATCATATACAAAACAGATGATTTAACACGGTGTTCAACACTGTGTACAACACTGTGTTCAACACTGTGTTCAACTAAAATTATCCATCATATATGTATAAAATGAAGATATTAAATTATGATGTCGAAGATGATGTGAGCTCTACTTTTAGGCAACTATACGATTTTATGCCGAATCAATGCTTTCGTTTACTGATTACGGGGCCTTCGTCGTCGGGCAAAAGTAATTTGCTTCTTGATATGATATACAGATTATTGTACTTTGATAAAATATTCCTTTATGCAAAGAATCTCCAACAAAACAAATACCAGCATCTTCTCAACACATTTGATTCAATTAGCAAGGAAACCGGTTATCCCGTTATTGAGGCGAGTAATGAAAATATAATACCTCTTGATGAAATATCAGACAATGGTCAAAAGATTGTTATTTTCGATGATTATCTTAATACCGGATCGAAAAATGATAGTGAAATTCGTAACTATTTTACCAATTCCAGGAATAAAAATTGTTCTTGTATATATATAAGCCAATCCTTTTACAATACAGATAAAACTATCCGTCTAAATAGCACTCATCATTGTATTTTTGAATTTCCGTCTAATAATGAACAATCTATGATTTGTAGAGAGCTTGGAATCAACAAAAAGGACTATCGAAAAGCAACTGCAGACCCATTTAGCTTTTTATATATTGATAAACCACGTAAATTCGTAACTAAGAATTTCAATGAAAAAATATAACTTACATATATATAAATGAGTTACTCGAATGGATTATTACCATCAAATATCAACAATATATCAACTGTTAAAGGACCAAAAGGCGATGATGGTGTCGGTTTTTTACTAACATCTTCGGGTGATTATGATATGGACGGTAAAATTTTATTCAATGCAAGAACTAATGTGGATGCGAATGAAGATGACGATTTCGATAAAATCAAAAAAGACTATCAATCAGTGCCTAATAAAGAATACCTCAACAATCACTTTTTAAAAAGGGACAAGACAGGAGTATATTACGATTTACGTGGTTTATCAATACAAAATAGCCAGGATTTTGACCAAAATTCTTCGAACAATAAAACGCTAATAAATAAAGGGTATGTTGATAGCTCTATCCACCTTGCCAATACAATGAATAGAGACCATATTGAAACTGTAAAAGCTGAAGTTGACTTGAAACTTGCTAATAAGGCTGACTTAACCACAAATAACGAGCAAACATTCAAAAGCGTCATAAATGTTCCTGATTTCGATCAAGGCTATAGCAATATGTCTAACGTGATGAATAAAAGGTATATTGACAGTCAAGACTTAAAAAAAGCTGATAAAACTGATGTTTTGCTAAGAAATGGTGTTAATAAAATGTCAGCACCACTTGATATGAATAATCAACATATTAATAACCTGAGTACACCATCTACTCATCTTCAGGGTGCCAATAAAGCATATGTTGATTTGACTGCTCTTTCAGTATTAGGTGATAATAAAATGCTTTCAAATTTGGATATGAATAAAAATAAAATTACTAATTTACAAGACCCCAGTGCCGATTCAGACGCCGTTACAAAAAAATTCATGATTGAAAACACCACACAGTCTCATGTTAGTTCCATTGGGCAGAAGAATGTTTTTGATAAAGTCATGACTGATCATACCTATCAATTGTCAGAGGAAAACGATATTGAATTGGGGGCATTGGTTACTTATAATGACTCATTGCATAAAATAAACAAAAAAGCAATTGACATGAAATTGCTTCTCGACAGTCAAAAACACTTTTATTCTAGCCGACTAGGTATCAACATGTATAATTACGATATTGATTTTTACACTATGATAATAGAGATTTTCTATCCCAATAAAATCGATAAAAATACAGTTGATATCAGCGTTGTTGCAGTGTATGAAACTATTAATAAAGTAACAACACGAGTTAGCGATGATCATTGCAGAACCCTTGTTCAAGTACATAAAACGCAACAGCATGGCAATAATTGTTTGCATGTCGATATTATCATGAAGATGAAATCCAAACACCCTTATATACCAAAACTTCAATGCTACCTCATCATATATGGAATAAGGCGTTATCAAAGCAATGTCGACAGTAGTGTTTATGACGCGCTATGGTATATAGATAATAGTGAAAAATTAGCATTCAACACCCCAATTACATTACAAAACCAATCGATTTCAGGCGTAAAGGATGCTAAAAATGACGATGATGCTGTTAATTACAAGCAGTTAAATACGCTTGAAGCAACACTCTTGGGCAAATTGGGAGCATTACAACCAAAAAGCTATTACAATGAGGTGTTTAGTCACCTTTACGATCTAATGGATGCATCTAAATTCATCATGTCAGATACCTTCGGTGCTGTAGTGTCTGGATTAAATGGTAATTTTGTCTTTAATCCAACAAAATTGTTAGCAGATTTTGAACCAAACAAGGGGTTTATGGGCGGTTTCGGAATTAATTTGAATAATGTGACTGAATCCAATGACTGGACTATATATATGGCATTCAAAAATGACTATAAGCCCGGTGATAATAAACGAATTAAAATAAGCTTCGTCAATGGTAGTAGTTTTGATTTTCCATGGGTAAAAGTGGAGAATAATAAATTATACCTCGATTATGATTTAGATGTATCTTATAAGCAAATTAGAGCTGATTATATAGGTAAATATATGAATCTCTGGTATACTAAAATAGGGAATCAATTTCGGATCGGTATTTGTAACAATAGTATTAGTATCGATAAAATTTTCTCGGGGTATACCCTGAATGCATCTAGCCTTCAAATTTCTTCAGATTACTTTGTACAAAGGATCGGTTTTAGTATGACTGCATTTCCAATAAATAATAAAGAGTACCATAAAATTCAATTTTTAGACAAAACCAAGTCAGTATTCTTCGAATAAAAATAGAAAATCGAATGAACGAAACATTGTATAATCATATAACATATAAGAAGACATATGATGAATTTTAATCACATATCCAACAAATTATCAGAAGATAGAGTGAAGGAATTGAAGGAACTGTATAATAATTACCACCGATTACAGACATGTTATAAATGGAAGTATAAGAAATTGAAACGTGTTTATCTGTCTCTGCAGATGTCCTCCATTGGCTTGACTGTCATAGGTTCTGTTGTTGGTAGCATCACTCTTAATCCTATTGTTATAGGTTGTTTAACAGGATCGGGTGTTTTGATTCATGGTTATATAACAAAGAGTAACATTTTTGACAAAGTTAATAAATGCAAATTTGCTTACACAAGTTATGAGAAAGTTTGTATACAGATAAAATGCTTCTTGAGAGGCTTACCATCTGATGAAAATGCTTTTCTGACCGATCTAAAAGTGCTTGACGATATTGTAATTGATCAATGTCCGACTGTAGATGAATATGTTAACAGATATAACAAACAATTCACTTCATGATGTGTATTATCGTGTCAGATTTTAAGGTTAAAAGTTCATTCCAATATCGATTATAAAAATCCATAGTCTTTTTCGATTTTGAGATCTCAATAGAAAATTGAATACCTAACAGCTCAAATAGCCTGCAAATAATATATTTTATGCTTATCAAACGCTTGCGTCGACCATTTACAGTAGGAATAATATCACTAATTTCGGCAAATACTCTATAGATACGATCCCTTTGATCATAAGTTAAATCAATTCTGTTTTCAAAACATATATCATTCATAACAGTCTCGATATGATATTTACGTTGATATATTGATTTTCGTCGTATTTTATACATATTTTCATAAAAATCAATGTACTCTATTCCATATTCGTAACCATGAACTAAACCGCAATTTAAACAGACATTCATTCTGTCTTTATTCGCAATATCCTGCTTACTACAGCATGGCTCATTGATATTATCTAAAGCACACAATATTTTATCACAGAAAGGGCATTCGCTTACATTCATTGTCATTAGTTCGCTATGTATCTGCTTATTGCATTCCATCTTCTCATATAAGTATATTACAGAAAATATATTTATACCCTTCCAGGTTACAAAATGAGTGTTCGTGAAGAGCAGACGACGATTTCACCATCTTGTATAAATTTCTGAGTAAACTTTTTTGTAAACGTTTTTGTAAACTTTTTTGTAAACTTTTTTGTAAACTTTTTGAGTAAAATTTACTTTGATTTGATTGGTTAAAAAAAATCATGTGACCATCTCGTGATGTTATCAGAAGGAAAATATTATTGTAGACTTTCAAGAAGCATTTAAATATTAATCATTTCAAATCCGTTGGGTTCCAGCCATTAATTTCCATATTTGCTTCCAAGATAATAACCAGAGCAATGACTAAAAATTATCTAACATATATATGTACCACACAGTATATAAAAAACTGCTTTCGTTACATAGGTAACCAAAAATATAGTTTGTTTTTGGTGATTTATTTTCATTTTCGTTTATGATAATATTTGATGCCATTCATATTCCAGAATAACGTATTTAAACGCACTATAAAAATACATAAGAAAATAAAAATATATAGCATTTATATAAATGGGGAGATACAAGAAATATTTTTGTGAAGATGATAAACATAATGCTATTAGGAAAAGCAAGACAAAATATATGCTCAATAAGTCTTGGATATGCCCTGTTTGCGAGCATGATTACAAATTAGCAGGTAAATGGAGCCATATGAAGACTAAAAAACATATAAAAAACACAGTCCTCGATTCTCTCAAAGACCATTTCGACAATGAATGACATGTAAATGATATATATTGTAATGAAACACAGCATATATTTACTGTCATCTGCTACCAAGGTAGCCAAAAATATAATTATTTTTGGTTATCTATAAAATGACTTCTCAATTTTCAAACGCACAAAAAAATCAAAAAATAATGTTACTATAAAACACTTAGGAGTTTGGCATGTATAAATAATTACTATAAAAATGAAAAATAAAATTATCTCTGCTAAATATATGAACAAATCTGACCTCAATAAATTATCAAAGGCCAAACTAATACAGCTAATATTAACAAAAAATGCTCAAAAACAAGAAAAAAACACAATATCGAGCAACAGTATGCCCCTGAAACAGCTATCCAAATATTTACCGGATGCTAAAAAACTCGGATATACTTGGAATCAACTTATGAAAAAAAGCACAAGGGGTGCTATAATGAACGATATACAACGTTATAGGAATATAGAATCAGTACATGCCATTATTCCCAAAGCAATACGAGATTCTCAGAAATATTTAGAATTGGATCGTAAATTAAAACAAAAAGAAAGACTCATAAGACAACAACATAAAAAAATAAATCAAATTCCAAAACCTAGAACTAAACTCTCAAATGAATTTAATTTCGATGACAGCATTTTTGATACAACATCCAATGACCAACCTCTATTCAAAATAACTGAAATCGGAAATACAGCGAATAAAAAATTCAATGCTTATACCAATGAATTCAAAATAAATGTACGTGAAAATTTCATAAACAATAAAAATGATGTTTTCAGTGTCTTTGAAAAAATGGTTGAAATGACAATAAAGAAAAGACAGTTAAAAGGTAATGATAGATTCAGATTGGTAATTTCAAATGATGAATTAGATCATCCTATCTCAACAAAATTGTTAAAAGTTTATGATTTCAAGTTAAATCAACTTTCAGATGTAATCAATACGTTGGAGTATAAAGAAATAGATTTAGAAAATTGCAAAATAATTATTCAATCTGTTAAAATTCCGGCAGGAAAAAGTCGGTTATATTTATCAAAACAAACAGTGAATAGAAAGCAATGTATTATCCAAATAAAAAATAATGATACATTATGCTTAGCAAGGGCCATTGTGACAGCTTATGCTAATCTACACCCTGAGAATTACACTACAACTCAGTTGAAAGATGGATTCAATAAAAGTCGAAAACTGCAACAAATTAAAGCCAAAGAACTTCATAATAATGCTAATGTTGAAATTAACGATTATGGTAATTCTCTAGAAGATGTAAATACCTTTGCATCGCATTTAGAAGTTGAGATTAATATCATTGATTCTGAGCAGTTCAATCAAATCATATATACAGCCAATAAGGGTAAAACAGACAAAATTTATTTATACAAGACACGGAATCATTTTGATGTCATAAAATCAATGACAGCTTTTTTAGATGTAGCATATTACTGTCATAAATGCAAAAAAGCATATACAAGCGTGATAAACACAAATGCCCACAAAAATGCCTATCTTGTTTTAAATATTTTCCAGATGGAAATAAATGTGATGGCAAAAGCATTACATGTAAGCAATGCAATCGTGTATTTCATGGCAACAGCTGTTTTAAAAACCATACAAGTAATCGATCGAAAAAAGATGATGATTCTGTATGTAGCACTGTAGCAAAATGTTTAAAATGCAATCAAATCATACTAAAACCATATATTAAAATACATAAATGTGGTCACAAAATGTGTAATAATTGTAATAGATATTGTGAAAGCAAACATAAATGTTTCATGAAAAAGATGGAATGTATGGGCGGTAATTACATCAAAGATACAAAAATCCTTGCAGATTAAATAAAAACATACATCGAAAAGATCATTGTTACTCATGTAAAACTTATAATGAAAAATATGCATTTTTCGATTTCGAATGTACACAAAACACTGGCATACATGAAGTTAATTTAGCTGTCTGTCATGATTTCAACGGTAATGAGACAATCTTCAATGATATTAATAGTTTTTGTAATGGGGTTTTCAATGAGAAATATAAAGGATTTACGCTTCTGGCTCACAATTCGAAGTCATACGATACTCATTTTATTCTCAAATGGTGTATAGATAATGGAATCAAGCCATATTGTATTTATAATGGAGCAAAAATTATGATGATGGAGATTACACAGCTGAGAATCAAAATAATCGATAGCTTAAATTTTATTCAGCAACCATTATCATCGTTTCCTAAAACGTTTGGTTTAAGCGAGTTGAAAAAAGGATATTTTCCACATTATTTCAACAAAAGTTGTAATCAGAACTATATAGGAGAGATGCCTTCTAAAAAACATTATGGGTATAATCAAATGAAAACACAAGATAGACAGAAATTTTTACAATTTTATGATGACCGTGTTAATGAAAATTATGTTTTCGATTTCAAAAAAGAATTAATTGAATACTGTAGGTCAGATGTCGATATATTAAGAAGGTGTATGCTAAAATTCAGACAAGATTTCATCAACCTAGAAAATATCGATCCACTGAAATACATAACAATAGCAAGTGTTTGTATTGCAATTTATAGATGTAATTATATCCCTAAAAACACTATTGCTGTAGTTGAAAATATCGTTCAAACAGAATCTCATAGTGCAATAAGTATCGCATGGCTTGATTTCATCAGTAAGAAAAATAATATTAAAATTCAACATGCTTTGGATGGTGGTGAAAAAGTCATTAATAATGAATTAAAAGTAGATGGTTTTTGCGAATCAACAAATACTGTTTATGAATTTCAAGGGTGCTTCTGGCATGGTTGTCCAGATTGTTACAAACCTGATGTTATCAACACCAAGAACCAATGTGATATGGGCAGTTTGTATAATAAAACGCAGGCTAAAAATAACAAAATAACAGCTGTTGGTTACAATCTTATTGAAATGTGGGAATGTAAATTAAAAAATGATGAAGGTTTTCAAAAATATTATAAAAAGGAGTGGAATAGAGAAGTCGTTTCTCATCTAAACCCAAGAGATGCTTTCTTTGGCGGGCGTACAAATGCTACAAAATTGATTTATAAATTCAAAGAAGGTGAATGTGGCAAGTATGTCGACTTCTGTTCCCTATACCCTACGATACAGTACTACAAAAAATATCCCATTGGACACCCTGAAAAAATCATAGCCCCAGAAAAATACGATACTCAATGGTATGGTTTCATAAAATGCAAAATTTTACCACCAAGAGGGTTATACCATCCTGTTTTACCTCAGAGAATCAAATGTGAAAAGGCTGAAAAATTGATGTTTCCTCTTTGCATATCATGTGCACAATCAAAACAGCAAGTTAAATGTTCACATAGTGAAAATGAACGTGAATTCGTAGGCACATGGACAACCGATGAAGTCAATAAAGCCATTGAAAAGGGTTATATAATCGAACAAATATATGAGGTTTGGCATTTCAAAAAGTCAAGTAATGATTTATTCAAGGGAGATATAAAAAAATTCATGACGCTAAAACTTGAATCAACAAAATACAATTTCAAAAATGACCGTGAAGAAATGATTTTTAGAAATAAAGTTAAAAAGAATTTAGACATCGAATTAGGTGAATTAAACGAAAATTCAGGCCTACGATCCATCGCAAAAATGTGCTTAAATTCACTTTGGGGAAAATTTGGTCAAAGAAATAACATGAATCAATGTAAATATGCAACCGATATAAATGAATTTTATCAAATAGTTCTTGACGACAAAATAGATAATTTAAACATTAATTTCATAAATGAAGAAATGGTTCAAATGAATTACTCTTATAAAGATCAGTTCGTTGATAATTCATATAATACAAATATATATATTGCATCTTTCACTACAAGCCTTTCTCGGTTAATGCTTTATGAGAAACTAGACTATTTGAATAAGCAAGTATTATATTTTGATACCGATAGTATTATATACAGCTATTTCGAGAAACGTTGTCGGAAAAAAAGTACAAAACTGCACAAGCCAATTTCGAAAGGTAGTAGTATGGGTAGACGTATTGAGCGACTGCACGTGTTGAATACTAATGAGATATAACAACAAAATAAGCGCGAATTTCAGGTCTTCTTTCTTTTCAGACATGTAGAAACAAGGTACGTTTAGCCTTTCTGAAGTTTAGAAGGATTTTCCTCACTCAAAGACATGCGACAGTAAAAGTAAAGCTTAAGATATTGGCCCCTGAGAGAAAAAACAAATTTTCCACGTGCAAAAATACAAACTTGGCCAATATGCAAAACTAGGCCAATATGCAAACTTCCAGTGAATACCCATGCCACCTTTCGGTCTTGTCGCGTGCACTTTGATGCTTTTTTTCCGACAACCTTTCTCGAAATAGCTGTATATAGATTCCCCAAATGGTAATGAAATCAAGACAGGCGATATGTTAGGCGAACTAACCGATGAGTTAAACGGCAAAGCAATAAATAATGTATTTGTATCCGGGGGGCCAAAAAACTACAGTTTCAGATATGGTAATAATGAACAAAAATGTGTAGTCAAAGGTTTCAGACTTAATCACGAAAATGCCCAAATACTTAATCATGAAAATATGATTAGGATGGTCATTGGTGATATAAAAGAATTAACATTAGTAAATGAAAATAAAATAACCAGGCAAAATAAACAAATTGTTAACAAATATGAAGAAAAGGTATACAGTTTTGGATATGACAAGCGCGCAATAAAATACATATCGGATAGTTGTATTGAAACATTGCCTTTCGGGTATTAATTTGCAACCATTAATATTTTATATATCACATATTATATATAGACAATGATAATAACAGTTATTGGAGGGGTCGATACAGGGAAAAGCAGTCTCATCAGTCGAATTTTAATCGAAACTGGTTCCATCAACGACAGAGAGATTGATAAAATACAAAAAGAATCTAAAACAAAACAATGGCTTGCAAATTTAGTTGACACAAATCCAAATGAAAAGGAACAAGGCATAACGCTTGAATCAAGCATTGAAAAATTTACTTATAAAAGTCGGTCATTTCACCTCATCAATAATCCTGGTCATAGCTCTCTTTTAAATGAAATGATAAAAAATTCATCAATTTCAGACATTGGCATACTCGTCGTATCAGCTAAAACTAATGAATTGAGTAAAAGCATAATAAATGGATTTGAACATTGCCTAATTTTAAGAGTTAATGGAATCAACAACCTCATCATTTGCATTAATAAGTCTGAATTTATCAATTCAAACTCAAATAGTTTCGAAAAAATAGTTAATGAAATAAACAGATCAATCAAAAAATTAAAATTTGAAAAAGTAATATTCTGTCCTGTGTCAGCAAAATTGAACATCAACATCATCAAAAACGATTCCAATCTAGTGAAATATAGTCTCCTAGACGTCATTGTCAACGCAAAAACACCAAAAAGAGAGACTAAATACATAAAAACAATCGAAAATAAATTAAAAGCCAAATTAATCTTTCACAAAATACCAAAAGTAATAACTAAAGGATTCACATGCAGAATACATAGTCTCGATAAAACACATACTGTTGAATTCGATTCAATCCAAAACGATGATCTGACCTTCATAACAGCCAGCAATTCAAAAAGCAAAGCCATCACTTGCACTTTAAAAATACATACCAATGACCATTTAGACCAAAATTGTTTATTAAGAAAATGCAATCAAACCATAGCTTATGGAGTTTTATATCAATTAAAAAAACATATAAAACATATAAAAAATCTCAGCATATAATATAATAAAAATGCCAAACAAAAATCAATCCGACGACCATGATATGATACTTCTATTCAAATATTTAATAACTTCCAGAAAGATTAAAAATTCAAAAAAAAGAATGAATGATCTAAACATCGAACTTGAAAATCTTCAAGATGAGCTCAATCAATTAAGATCAGCATTAACAAACATACCAATTGGTGAACAAAACATCACATTAGATGAATTATACAACATAACAATAAAATGAGTATAATAGCCTTCTCAAATTTCGTCGTTCAATTAAAACGCACAAAAAATCATATAAAAATAATCTCATACAATATTATATATACATGTCAATCAAGGTTCCAGATATCTTCAAATCAACCAAATTAGCCTATTTACCACAATCTGACAGGCCGTCATTCATGAAAATACACAATTACAAAAGTTTTAACAAAATCCCATATAATAGTCTAAATTTTCGCGAAGAATTAATTCGAATTGCTTGTGAAAAACACACAAACCCTGATTTAATCAAATATACCAAGAAAAAAGTGTTTTTTCTGCATCCGACTCATCGACGTTATGCGTGTGACATCTTTGGAGGCGTATTCGATTTAGACCAGGTTGATCAGCCCCAAAAAATGGTATACAATAATACAATTTTCATCACATGCAGTTGTGGAGGAGGGATAAAATACGATTATCTCAGATTCAAAAGCGAAGCATTACCCATCCGTGTCAGCGACAAATTAAAACTAGATTATGAATCGACTCGTGATGACGAAATCAATGAAGAAGAAAATGAAAAATATGAACTAGAAAAACAAATGAAAAGCATTGCAGAGGATTCAGATGATGAAGATAATGAAGATGATGAAGACGATGAATGAATAAAAAGAGTATAATAGTTTGTGCTTGTTTGAAGGATTGAATCCAATATCATATCATAAGAGCTTGTATGATCAAGATATGATATCCAAGATTTGTAAAAATACTATAAGAGCTTTTGAATAATGGAGTTTGAATTAAAAATTCAAACGCATAATAAATTCAATTAAAAATTATCTCACATAAATATATAAAATGACATATCAAACAGATGAATTAAATCTATTAGAAAGATACATATTGTTATTAAAAGATATTAATAAAACTGAAAAAGAAATCAATAAATTAAATGAACAAATTAAATATAGAAAAGAAACATTAGATTGCATAACAAAAAATCTAAACAATTTAAATACATTCACATTAGACGGTAAATATACCATCACAATTAAAAAAAAGAATGAATTCACACATGAAAGCAAGAATGAATAAGCTTGTATGGTTGTATATAGTATAAAATTGCATTTTAAATAACCAAGATATGAAAAAGACTATAAGAGCTTTTAATTAATGGAGTTTTAATTTAAAAATTAAAACATCATAAATTAGCTTCGCTTTTTCCAACAATGAAACCAAGATTTGAATGCCATATTTGAAACCAAGATTTTGCCCCCATATTTGATTCCAACAATGGGAAGTAGTTATGTACTAAATCTCTAAGGCAAAAAATTTTTTGCCTCAGAGTGTAGTACATTACTACTCTTGCTTATTGTGTGTTTCAATTTGTGGCGTGCCCTCATGCCCCAAGGGACACGCCTCGATTTAATTAGGCAAATTTATTCTTTAGTGGCAGTTTTCTTTAGTTGTTAAGAACTCTTGTACGTTCGTTTCTGCGTCCGTAGTTTTTGCTTTCGGAACTAGGGGTAAGTGCCTTTATTCGCTGGTTTTCTTCTGTAACGTTGAAGGACTTACTATGCTTTTGATATTCACAGTGATTTGACGACCTCGCAAGCAGTAAGCCGTTATACTGGACGCACTTGTAACCGTACAAATCCCCTAAATACAACAGTCAAATCACCCTAGACTTGCTATTACGAGCTAGGGACTTGACTTCGTGTTGATGACGGACATGGCCTCCGCTTTACTCGATGAGGAGGATCAGTTTGAACTTCCCGCGACGGGACTTCCTTCAACTCAAAAAGAAATTGAAGCGGTAAAAAGGGAACTGAGATTCATCCGCCGAAGTATGGTAAACAAGTTACACCAAACAATGGAAAAGTTGAAGCGCTTTGTGGAGTTTCGCGGAAGTCGTACAGTAATGCGCTTGTTATTGGAGCAGGTTTCCGATGAGCGGGAGGAAATAAGGACGATAAATTTACGGTTCTTCGCTCTACTCGAGGTTACGGAACGGCAAAGAGAATTGACCGCGGCAGATCGACTCGAGAATGAAGTTAAAGAACTTCAACAGCTTGTCGATGAGCATTTAAAGGACAGATCCAACGAGCCACCGTCGTCGATTGCATCGTTTCCGGCTAAAGAATTAGATCCTGTAAAACCCGCCATCGAACCACCGACATCGATTGCATCGGTTCCGTTGTCGTTACGCGAGGTTTCGGCGCCAAACGGATTTGAACTTGAAAAACCCGCCATGAGTGTTGGCATGAATATTAATCAGGCTGATGTCGAAATAGCGAAAAGCGAACAAGCTCTCATTCTTAGACAAGAAAAGGGGAAGACAATGCTTCGCGAGGAGTTGGAGAGGAAAGAACTCGAGGCGAAATTACAGTGGAAAGAACAAGAATTTAAACGCGAAATCCAGCAAATTAAATTGGAGCACGAGAAACGCTTGGAGGAGTTGAAGGTTGAAGAATTAGACAAGCGCCATCAAGTGGAAAAGAAGATTGCGAGCATCGAGCTTCGCCATCAATTGGCAGCCAGCCGCATGGGAGATAATTCAAGTCGAGCTGGTGGTCGTCGTAAGGATATTGAAAGTCTACCGCAGGAGAGTGTTAAGGACAAAGTTGATCGGATGTTCGGTAAAATGGAAGATTCATCCGCCGAAAAGGTTTTTGGGATACGTACTGCCAGTCAGCCTAGTGATCCGATATTGAAAGTAGCGGAAGCTATTCTCAAGACTCAGAAACCGAACATTAAACCATTCAGTGGAGATTATGGCAAATATGCAGTGTTCCGTGCTTCATTCAAACAACTGGAGGACCAGGGTTACTACAATGAAAACGAATTACTGAACTTGTCAGTAAGACACCACCTCTCTGGAACCTCTATTTTCATTCGTCCGCTGTAAACACTACCTCTATTGTTATTCAGGGATAGGGGAATTGTTTTGACCTGTTATCTATTGTTTTAGGAACCAATGAAGTGACTCGTTCCGAGAGGTAGTGGGCGACCCGAACTTGTTGTCGACTAATGTTAAAGGAGAAGCGGAGACAGCCCTTCAAGGAATTTTACCAAACAGTTCTGAATACTACGAGGCCTGGAGGATACTGGAGAAGAGGTTTGGTGACCCTATCAAGATTGTATAGTCATACAGGAAAGCTTTGAAGTCGAGCTCAAATGTACTGGAGAAAAGCGCTACTCAATTGCGGTCACTGACGGACAAAGTCACCTCTTTGATCTCTGTTCTCAAATCGTTGGGACGCACTGGCGATCTCCTGTCCGATTCATACGTGGAAGATGTTCTAGAAAAGTTGCCGGCGTCGTTAAAGACCAGATGGATAGACATCATAAAGGCGCACCCAGAAAGAAGAACTTTGAGGTCGTTCGGGGAATGGTTGGAAGATCGCGCACACACATGGGATGTTGCCCACGGAAATGTTGATCCGTCTTCATCAAAGCTTAAACCAGAGGAAAAATCTTCTCAAAAGACAAGATCGTTTAAAACAGACATAACTTCTTTGATTTCCACTTGTCCGTTCCATTTCAAGAAAGGCCATACAGTGACTCAGTGTCGTATGTTCAAGAGGCTACCCCCATCAGAACGTTTCAAATTAATGGTAGAAAAGGGACTCTGTTTCTCTTGCTTCGGAAAACATTTGCGACAAGATTGCAAAGTTAAGGTCAGTTGTCAAGTCGGTGGATGCAAAGGTCACCATCATACCCTGCTGTATGAAATTAACGCAAGGGAGATCCGGCCCCAAGCCACGCCCACAAATCAGGTTCAAAATCCCAGCTCAGCCACGACCTCAACAACAGCGACAGTGTCACCGACAGCCACTGGGATTTCAGCAACGCAGACCTCGTCAGCAGACGCCGAATCAGAAGCTACACCTAGGTCTGACCAGATGCCTTACTCTGCTCGCACCCAGATTGCCATTCAAGTTGCCCACCAAATCATTCCAGTGTACCTCTGTGGCCCTAGTGGTCAAAGGCTCAAGACTTTGTGTTTGTTAGACACGGGTTCAAACGCAACTTTGGTTCTTCAGGCATTAGCTGAGAAAGTGGGTTTCACCGGCGAGCTAGAAGAGACGATATACAGCTCATTTGGCTTTGTCTGTTCCGGCCCTAAACAACCTGGGGTACGTAGTTGATTGGCCTGCCGAAAAAGAGAAGTACCCTCACCTGCAAAACTTGCCGTTGCAGTGTATTGACGCCTCTAAGATCGGAATCATACTGGGACTTCCTGAGTACCGCCTTCAGATGCCTCTGGAGTGCCGAGAGGGTCCCCGAGGGTCTCCCACCGCAATCAGAACGAAGCTTGGATGGGTAGCTTTTTCACATGTTCCCGCTCACTCACGTACCGTTCAAGTTTGTCGTATCAGCGTAGCCTCTGGCATGGACGCGGGTGTAGAAGATAGCCTAAGCATCAGCCAGTGTTTCGATAAGTGGTTTAGAGATGAAGCCATTCCAGCCCCCAAGAGGAAGGACGTGTTAAGGTCCGTGGAGGATGAGAAAGCGTACAAACTCCTTAAAGAAAACACTAAGAGGATACCTGGAAAGAATGCTTTTGAGTCCGGTATTTTGTGGCGGGATTCAGTTCCAGTCATTCTTAACAACAGACAAGTTGCCGAAGCGCATCTCCGAGCGTTGGAAAACAGGCTGGAGCGCGAACCTGCCCTGAAGTCAGCTTATGACCCCTCGATCGTGAGTGATGTAGCCAATGGATATATCAGGAAAATGTCTAAGGAAGAAGCAGCCAGCATTGAGAGTTCGTCTTCGACAATAGGTCATCATCTCCTGCACCATCCGGTCAGAAATCCCAAAAAGCCCGGAAAGATTAGACGAGTGTACAATGCAGCTGCAAGGTTTCAAGGGAAGTGCTTGAATGACTTTATCTTATGCGGTCCAGACTTGTTGGGGTCCCTGTTTGGAATACTTGTCCGTTTTCGCGAAGGACTAATCACCTTGTGCGCTGATGCCAAAGATATGTATCTCATGCTTCGTCTACGCCAAGAAGACAAGCCAGCCCTTCGCTTCCTGTATAGGAGTGATAGTTCCCAGGCTCCAGATGTTTATCAATGCGAGAGGAGAATTTTTGGTGAGTGTTCTGCTCCGGCCTGTGCAAACTACACGGTACTTGTAAACGCAGAGGAGCAGCGAGAAGAATTTCCCCAAGCGGCTGCGTCACTTGAAAACAACAGATACATGGATGACACACTAGACTCTGTTGAGTCTGAAGAAGAAGCTGCGTGTCTTTGCAAAAATCTTTCGGAAGTTATGAAGCGAGGAGGGTTTCACCTGACGAAGTGGGCCTCGAACTCACCTGAAGTGTTGGCCGAGATTCCCGAATCTGACCGAGCTGAGATAAAGGAAATTGGGCTTCAGGGCAGCCCGGCTGTTCGAACCCTGGGCGTTGTCTACGAACCGGCAACAGACACCTTCAGAATAACTGCTCCGTCGAAAAAGCCTGCAAAGACGCCAAGAGAAATCCTCAGTTTCGTCTCGTCCATCTGGGATCCACTTGGATTAGTCTCGCCCTTCGTTATCCGGGGAAGGATGTTTCTTCAAGGATTATGGCCTTTGAAACTAGACTGGGATGATGTCATTGATGAAGAGAAATTGCACGAGTGGACCAAGTTCGAGAGAGAAGCAAAGTCGTTGGATGAATTGAGTTTTCCCCGTTGTTACCGAAGGCAGAAGGAAGCCGCAGATGACTTCCAACTTCATGTGTTCTCTGACAGTTCAATGCAAGCAAAGTGCGCAGTGGCATACTACCGCTTTCGCTATGAAAACGGCGAAGTGGGCGTTTCTTTGGTGTCATCCCGTGTTCGCGTAACCCCACTTAAGAGAGTTACCATTCCAAGGCTCGAGCTGGACGCGGTCAGGATGGGCATAAACTTAGTCGCCACGATTGTTGAGGAAAGCAGCGTCAAAGTGCAGAGGATTGTGTTGTGGACAGACTCCCTCATCTGTAGACACTGGCTTACTCAGCCAAGCAGGCGTTACAAAGATTACGTAGCGCACAGAATCGTTGATTTCCAAGAAAGAGTAGTGTCTCTCGAGCAGAATGGCGTTAAGGTGGATGTCCGGTACGTTCCGACTGAGGTTAATGTGGCTGACTTTGGAACTCGAGGGGCGTCGCCGCCTTGTCTTGATCATGACAGCTCTTGGCAGAAGGGCCCAGCATTTTTACGAAGTCCAGAGAACGATTGGCCTAGCGGCCGAAGCCATGTATGCGATGACCCTTCACAACTGAGGAAGTCTGCACATTCCGGGACGGTATGCGTTTACTCAGAAAGCAGTTTAGTTGATCTCGAGGACTACTCAACGCTTTGGAAGGCCAAGAGAGTAGTGGCGTGTGTATCACGATGTGTTCAGAAGTTCCAGTCAACGCTTACCAAAGCCAGTGTGGTAGTTAACCGCCCCCCGAGTGTAGAAGAACTACAGCAAGCTGAGAACGTTCTCATCCGCGGGGCTCAGCGAGAGTCATTTGGTCGTGAAATCGATTGCTTAGTCCAAGGAGAGCCAATTCCTAAGAACTCTAAACTAGTGACTCTAACTCCGTTTATTGATGACAAGGGGCTCTTGCGTTCCACTTATTGTGGACTCCAAATCAAGGTTTGGCCAGTTGCTAACCGCACACTATCACAACCAACTTGCTCATGGGCCAGCGGATTACGTCTACAATGAAATCAGTCAGCGCTACTGGATTGTCGGTGGTAGATCAGCTGTCAAGAAATTCAGTCAGTCTTGCCTGGTCTGCAAAAGAAGGTAAAGTCGGCCCAGTCCTCCTCTGATGTCAACACTACCCGAACGTCGAGTAACGCCTTACTGTCCCCCCTTCTTTTACACGTTTGTTGACTTGTTTGGCCCGATCAAGGTGAAAGAGCGCAGAAGTCAAGTTAAGAGATGGGGAGTGATCTTCACCTGTGCAACAATTCGAGCTGCTTACTTAGATGTTGTCCAGACGCTCGAGACGGATTCATTCCTGAACTGTTTTTTCCGTTTCGGAAGTAGACGAGGCTATCCTAGGACGCTAACAAGTGACCAAGGAACCAATTTTATTGGAGCTGCAAGGGAGATTCGGGATGCTGTAAACGACTTCGACCATGAGAAAATCAAGAATTCATTGTCAAGATCAAACACGGAGTGGTTTTTCAACCCCCCAACGGCATCGCACATGAATGGCGCTGTAGAACGTCTCATCAGATCAGTGAGGCACGGACAGGTGCTAACTCAAGAAACGCTGACCACCTCGCTTGCTGTTGTTGAGGCAACGCTCAATAACCGACCGCTTACCATACCGAGTGACGACCCACAGGACCTGACGGCTATTACCCCAAATTTCTTCCTAATTCAACGATCATCCTCGACGCCTCCGATTGCTGATGTTCAAGAACGAGAAATCAATTCCAGAAAGAGACATCGACGGGCTCTTGCCCTCGCCAACATGTTTTGGAACCGCTGGCGTCGGGAGTACTTACCAACCTTGATCGTTAGACCCAAGTGGACTACCGAATCCAGAAATTTGGAAGCAGGCGACGTCGTTCTCGTTATGAAGCCAAATGTAGCGCGAGATCATTGGCCTCTCGCTCGAGTTGTCAAAGTTCATCCAAGCAGTGATGGAAGAGTTAGAAAGGTTGAGGTCAAGACCCAAAGTGGTTTCTTACGCGTCCGGTTACAAAGTTATGTCTTCTCGAGGAGACAGCGATGACTCGGAAATAACCGACGAGATGTTTAAGTTTTGCTACCTCGTCTGAGCCAGCACCGTGCGCCCCAGGGAGTGTTAACGAACTTGAACGGAACTTGCTTATTGTGTGTTTCAATTTGTGGCGTGCCCTCATGCCCCAAGGGAAACGCCTCGATTTAATTAGGCAAATTTATTCTTTAGTGGCAGTTTTCTTCAGTTGTTAAGAACTCTTGTACGTTCGTTTCTGCGTCCGTAGTTTTTGCTTTCGGAACTAGGGGTAAGTGTCTTTATTCGCTGGTTTTCTTCTGTAACGTTGAAGGACTTACTATGCTTTTAATGTTCACAGTGATTTGACGACCTCGCAAGCAGTAAGCCGTTATACTGGACGCACTTGTAACCGTGCAAATCCCCTAAATACAACAGACCTGTTAAACGAAAATCGAGACTTCCTCTCCCTAGCTGACGTAAGACAAAAATTCAGGTCAACACTCCATTCACTATGTACTACGGTCTCATCAGAGCTGTTCGGATCATTTGGAAAATGTTAATTCGAAATTCATCTCGCAGTACCCAGAGCTCCCCTTCTGACCACGCCGCCAACAACAACCCTCTCCACTTGAGTGGCCTATAATGCTATTCTTGCTAAACGATTCGCTACACCAACAAATGAAAATATAATCTTGAACTACGGGTTTACTAATATTTACTTACTCCCTTACCGGGCCACCACATTCTCGTCCCGATAGCCCGTTTTGCTTCTCTTAGCCGGCTAGGGCTTTGGCACGAGAAACGAAGGGCTCTGGGGACATAGGGTTTTCGAATTAATTCGAATTTTTTTGATTGGCTGTTTGAAACAAAGAAATCTTGAGCGGAAGTAAAAACCGCCATGACTGTCCCACGGAGTCTTTAGAAACATCACTACTACATACATGAAGACCGGAAGTCCTAGAATCTAGGACTGGAAATCTTGTGTCCCCAGAGCCCTTCGTTTCTCGTGCCAAGGCCCTAGTCGGCTAAGAGAAGCGAAAAGGGCTATGGGGACGAGAATGGGGCCACCAAAGAAACAAAGCGTATTGGTTTCTAGTTCAAAATAATACACATTATTATCCAACACTGCTTCGTAGAGTAGAAATAACCGCGAAACGAGTACAAATATCACACGATATATGTACTCGTCTCATTCCCCCGACCGCGCGAAAGATTAAAAACCTTGACAAGTCAGAAATTTGGGGAAATGAAAATGTTGGAAACTAAATCTCTTATTAGACATTTAGTGTGTAGTATCGCTGTACATTTTTACTCATCATTTGTATTTTGACTCGCCCTTCGGGCTCGCCAAAATACTGCATGACTCGAAAAAATATATAGCGATACTACACACTAAAATGTGTAATAAGTTATATATATTCTGCCTACTCGTGTCAGCTTACTCCGCGCTGTCCTAGTAGACGACAACACTTGCCCTTTTTGCAATTCCGAGAAGTAATCGCTTGCTCACATGTTCTGTAATTGTAGGGAATCGTCACTCTTTTGAGAAAAGTTTATTCAATGGTGGCGCAAAAAATTTCTCGAAAAAGTAACTTAATTGGAAAGCGCGATTTTATTTGGGTGGCACCAAAACACTAGCAACGAGCGAGTGCTCAACTACATTCTTTTTGATAATTAATGGAGAAGTGTTCTCAAGTCGAATACTCGGAAAAAAGGTTTTCCGAGTTTCCCAACGGGAGTCGAACCCATGACCTTCCAGAATACCGGTTGGACGCTCTAACCACTGAGCTATGGGGTACTCATGGTGAGCGAGGTCATATACTGGGTTCTTATGTGTGACACATGTCCTGCCATCCTGCAAGGCTCAAATACATTCTTTTTATCACAATATACCATATTTTTTGCAACAAGTATCTGCGATGACAGGCTGAGCTTTGACCGCTTTCTTATAAGACTGAAATCGAAACTAGAAGTTCTACATAAAGTAGCCATAGCAAACAAATCGCTTTATAAATATGTTACTTGGGCACCTATACTGAAAGTTTTTTTCTTCTGCTGTCTTAATTACTTTTTATTATTTCTTGTTAATGTCAATCCTTAATTTATTTAACTGTATCGTAGTTCTGTAGTGTATTGGAGTTTTCCATGTATAATACGGCTCTATAAAACTGTCCTATAACGTTTTATGCTGCTTAAAAAACACCTTTTCTTTCAGATAAAAGATCAGGAAAGTCAGTACTGTAAGTAACGTTAAACTGTAGGACCGTATTAATGTCAGTATGGTAGGACTGGCAGTATTGTAAACGTTTTTTTAATATTGTATGTATTGTAAGCGTTGTTAGTGTTGTGTTTTAAGTTTGTACTGCTTGTAACACGAATATTGCAATTAAATAAATAAACTAAAGTAAGCTGAATATTTTTTAAGGGCTTATCATTTTAACTGGAGACGTTAGATCGAATTTTTGAGGATTCAAGGGAGCCATTTAGACAAAGTGTTGTGCGACATCTGAACCAAATAGCTTCTGTAGAAGCCATTTCAGTTTATTAGAGGATGATCAGTTCAATGAAGGATTCCATTTTACATAATTGTTTTACTAGGAAGCTGGCAAAAATGCATCAGTGATAATCGATTTTATGCAACTATACTACGAATTTTTAAAAACCTGACGTTTCGTAGCAAAATGATTCGCTACGGCAGTTTATTTGCCATTATCAACTTCCACTCGATAATCAACTTAGTGCTTCACACGCCTGCCGAAGCAGCACAACAGTTTCTTTAAAAATTAATAACTTTGTTACTACAGCTTTAACTTCGACGGCACCCATTTATACGTCTGTGTGGAGAGAGGCACGATGAGAGCAGAGTCATACCCAAGGACACAACACAATGACCCCGGCAACAGCTCGAACCTAGACACGTTCAGGGCGCTGACCGTTAGGCCACCGCGCTTCTCACGTGGAGCAAAACCTTACAAAACCTTACAAAACTATTTTATCTAGCTGAAATCAGTCTACCATTGATTTTAAATCTAGGGGGATGTTTCAGTACAAGATTATTGCTCGAACCTCTAAATCAATAATTATATGGAAAATGATAAGTAACGATATAATTTCTGAGGATCAGAGCAGTCTGTGGCTCATCAGGAAGGCCATAACGGTGGGATCTTCCAGCACCAGGAGACCTGGACCATGCTACGCCCCCTTGAAGGGGATGCTATTGCGTGAAGTGGCTTGTGCATAAACACAGCACAAGGACCCTGGACTCAGTGAGGTAAGTTAACTGCAAAATATTATATGACAATGTCATATTTGTTCCCCAGGTCCATGATATTATCAACTGAAGTGCCCTTCCTCTATTCCATGGAGAGGTCGTCAACATTCGCGTATAAATTGTTATCATATTCCTTCATGTTAACGTATGCCTCCTGAAAAAAAAAGTGAAAATGTACACGTTATGCATCCTTCCTTAAAGTAAATGAGTATGTCCATGCTTAAAAGAAAAAAATAATAAAGAATTTGTCAACATACATTATTGTTTTGCGCCATTTTGGTAATAGTGTCTTTAAGCGCGGAGAATGTCGGTCGGTCGTTTGGATTCTCTTGCCAGCACTGCAGCATAATCTGGTAACTAAATAGATATGGCCCATATTAAGAATGTTAATATTGAAAGCATAAACTATCACCTGCGTGTTTCAGTGAACCAAAATAAACATCAAAAAGGGCAATCCCCATTCTTTCTTTCTTGTCAACAATCGGAATTGAGTTTCTTTTTACAGCGAGGTATTTCAGGTTCTTTGATTTCGAACGTAAACTGCAAGCTAGAGTCATCGGTGCATTGTTTTCAAGATAAGTTGACCAGTTCACTTTTATTTTCGTAACAAACCTGCAACCCAAAGAAGACTTACAGGTGATCATCAACGTGTTTAGGTTTTGGCATCCGGTATCCCTTCTGAAGTTTGCTTGCAATTTCACGACCGTTAATCCCTGGGTACGGAGATCCACCTGTGGATGAAGGGAATTAACAGGAATTAACACAAACAGTCCCTCTGTCAAATTTGTTTTTACGCCTACCTCCATACGAAAAAGGTAAGGTAAAGTTTGTGTTCGAGCGAAGTAGCCCATACAGCCGGAGCTTATCCCGGTTTCTGCAGCATTAAGTGACGAGGAGTACTTCTAATCCCCCCACCCCCCTGGATGGGATACTAGTACATCGCAGGGTTACTCCCCTGCATCATTTCGGCAGTGGTAAATAGTGTTTATTTCGCTGGTGCCCATTTATGCACTTGGGTGGAGAGAGGCACTACAAGAGTGAAGTGTCTTGCCACCCGACCACACTACAATAGCAAAAGGGCGTTTCCGAAAGAATCCACTCTGGGGCGTTGCGAAGTCTCTCAGTTTTTCGACGACTAAAAGCATCCGATTTAAGTGAGGACAGAAGGCAAAGAGGCATAAAAAAGCACATCACCTCGATTTCTTTAAAATGTCCATTTTTGCATAATTTAGCAAAACAGGTTTATTTGATTATGCAGTACGCACGCGCATTTACATGGAGAGAGCCTGAAAGGCATGCAAAAATACGGCCCGGCTCATAAAAATAAACAGCTATATTAACTACAAAATAGATTAGTAAGATTTAAGTATGATCTTGTTTTGAGCAGTCGTACGTTACATCTATTCGAGACGAGTTATTTTGAACAACTTGTCCCTGCAATTCGTCCTCATACAATTTGTTAGTTTCTCATTGATACAGTGCGATGATCATTATCGTTATCACTTTCATATACATCCGCAGCTCATGTATGAATCATTTCATATACATTACATCGATACACTGTCTGTTGCATCAGCGTGCTATCTTCCCACTGTAACCATAACTATTTCCAATTTGACAATTGTACTGAGGTGAAACTTACCTATAGTAAATATTTCATACAAAACAACACCAAAACTCCACCTGAAATTAACAATTACAGCAATAAATTGCTTATGTGACAACTGCTTAACAGACATTTATCCAGAGTTTTATATTTGATTTTATTAATTTTAACAGTTTTATACTTATTATTATTTATAGTTGTATATATTTTTAAAATTATTGTAATTTATATTTTAATTGTTTAAGGGAGGGCCACGAGTTTATCAGTCAATGACTGTAAAGTGTTTTTACCCTTGTTAAATAAAGTTACTACTACTACTCATGACTACTACTACTACTACTACTACCACCACCATATTCACTTGAACAGCCGGCATCAATTTGAATACAACCAATCTACTGTAAAATGCTGTTTACAATCCGTGGGATTTTTTGGGAGCTTATATCCGGGAGGACGGGATTTTCTCTTATTGGCACTTAGTATGCATCCCCCAAGGCAACTGTAAAATAAACTACACATAGGTAGGTAACTGTCGCTAAGGCACAGGCTGTACTGCTTGTCTGATAACAATCCTACTTACACGTCACTTTGTGTTGTGTATTTCCCGTATAGCAACCCCTCATAAGCAGTCCACTTCACTGGCAGGCGACCCTGTACACAAACGTAACAGTCATTATAAGTACGCTCAACAAACTCTTCTTTTCGTGCATTAATGATGTCCGCCATTTTGGGTAATTTTAAAATCTTGCTATGAATCATGACTTCCAAGTGGTTGATTAAGTTGACGACTTCCCGTTCCTAGTGGAGGAGAATGCAGTACATTAGCCTGTTCCAGGCTCTCGGTTGGTAGGGCGAAAGGCGGCCTTCCCACTCGCGATCGCCCGTTTTATTTTCCTTCTCTCTTTTCGCGCGCGCCGCCCCCGCTTTTCGCACTACTGTACTCTCTTGCCGAGAGCCTAGCACAGGCTATAAACGGTACATGAACTAGGTGATTGACGATGATTCATTTCGCATCGGCAGCGACTGCTAGACTTCAGCAATTTAGAGCATTGGTATCGGCAATCAAGATCGCAAGTGAAATACATTAGCGGGGTCACCTGATTAATTTTCAGAAGTTTTTAGCCAATCGCCACGACAAGTATCTTAAATCTAAAGCCCAATTCACTTTTTGTGATACTTACAAAGAAAATTGAGAAACTTAAGGTGAAAACCACACAAGATATCAGAAAACAAACTACGCAAATACAGTTGATAGATTCTCACCCGACTTTGTTTGGTATAAATATCATCCTGCTGAACATTCCTCGCCATTCCAAAATCCGTCACCTTACACTTCTCTCCTTCACCAACAAGAACATTCCTAGCCGCCAAGTCACGATGGATTATCTGAAAGGATTGAACGTTACTTGAGGCAAATTTAGTTCTATGAAGCTGAATAGGTTATTTGATACCAAACCTACAAGAAACGAAGAGCGCAAGTACACGCAATTTCATCTCACTAGTAGTCACTGAAGAAGAGTTACATATGATCACTCAAACAACGGCTGAAAATGATACTAAATAAGGGACGTCAATAGCATCTTGCATAATTTTTTCTAACTAGCGCTCCTTAACGTAAACATCAATCTTTCCTCACGGTCTTAAATGCTGTGATACTCAAGCTATGGCGTATGTTTTGGCTGTCGAAAAACTCTTTAGTTTACATTTGCATATCTAACCTTTTTTGAAGAAAGGTATCTCATTCCATCAGCGATCTGCCAGGCAAATTGCATCAGTTGCTGTGACGTCAGATTTGTCTGAGGTTTTACATCTGGGTCTTTAAAGTACATGTCATTCAGGCCACGACTCTTCCTCAGGTAGCCCAACAGATCACCATAAGGTATGTACTCAATAAGGACAAGTAACGGATCTGTTAACCAACAAACAATTCGCTTGTTTAGTCATTGAAGACCAGAGAAACAGTTCAAAGATATTCCTTTGTCGTATTTTTCACGCCGTAAATGTTGTGAATAAAAATAAATAAATACACTGTATACGCAAATTTTGTACACTGTATTTTACCACATTCTGTAACGCATCCTATTAGCTTGATTACATGAGGATGAGGCTTAAGCAACTTCATCAATTCTAGTTCTGAGAGCAGGTCCTTCTTGTCTGTTTCTGGCGCATTTTCTATAGGAGGAGAAAGAGAAAGTGGACAGCTATTTGAGTTCTTCTACAAATCGGGTACTTGCAAACTAAATCAACTAGATTACTAACGTACCTTTCAGCATTTTAACGGCTACGGTTTTCTTTTCCTTCATTCCATTGATATTTACAACAGTTGCTTTAGCAACTTGACAAAAAGCACCCTTTCCAATCACTTTTGAGATTTCGACATGTTGCCGACTAACTTCCCAGTTCTTCAACTTTGTTGCTGGGTTAAGTGACATGTACTCAGAGACGATTTGATGTGTTTTGTTCAATGATGTGCTTCCTGATGGAGAAGACTGTCCGACTGTACATTCCTCATCACTCAACATCGAACCGTCTGCAAGGTTTACATATGCTTCACTAACTTGAAGTGGCACGTCTTGATCCTAAAAGAAACGTTATTGCAAACGATTTAACACACAATAATGGAATTAGGATATCAATACACATGGCTTAAGTCTTGGTTTAATTGCTGGTCAGCAGCTGGCAAGAAGCATTTTAGTTACCATTTCCCTCGCTGCGCACTCTATAACAAGATTCCTATGTCTCCCTCACTATGGCGAGCGGACATTTTGGGTTACTTTTCTCCGTTCAAAACTACGAACGTGAATGATCTTTAAAATTGTGTTTTTTTCTACATGTAATAAAAATTAATTTAAGCAGATCTTATTTTACAAGGGTAGCAAAAATAAAATAACTACATAATTTTTGTGAAACTTGGAAGCTTTAATGTTGAAACAACATAACTGAGATGAATTAATAATGATTGACATGTGTCACATGTCCATCCTCCCTCCCCCAGGTCCATTGCTGCCACCGACGTTTTAAACATTTCCATTTACCTGGACATCTTCTTCATTTTTACGATTGTATCGGCAACTACAAAAAGTCAACACAATATGAGCTATAAGAAAACAAAATAGCAGCAAACAAGATAACTGGATGGCGTTAGTTCTTAAAACAAATAAATAGCAAACGCGAGCAATAATGAAGAAAAGATAACTTTTTGCTACAGGACACAAACTGGACGTTATGATGCAGGTTTGCGTAACATGTTCATAGTTATAAGCGTGTTTATAAGCATTGCATGAACGTAATTGTAAGTATATTTCACCTACCTTGTGTTATTCGATGAACCTAGAAATAGAGAATAATTGTTTTGCTCATTACTAGATCTTTCATAGCTTTGTTATTATATTTCGCTATTTCTAATCTTTGTATCTCCGCCGCCTCGCCGAAAAGGGCCAAAAGAAACTGCATCAAATTAATGAAGGTATTTGATTCCCTGTCCTTGGTGTTCCTTTAAACGCCTTACTCAGTTATACAACACTCGCTACTTTTTAATTGAAATACTTTTTGCCGAGTACATTTTTAAAGATCAGATGTATGAGCCAATGATATTACTGATTGGAGATGTAAAAGGTTCATGACGAGTTTCCCAGCACTCCACATGGTTCTATCTAATTAGAAGTAATGACTGTTCAAAAGTGCAGACGTGGATCAGCCCAGCCAAATTTCGAATTAAAGGGTCGAGCGGCTCTAGGTCCAAGGAATCTGTAAATATTTTTATCTACACAAGAGTGTAAGATCTGATAGCATTGGCAAAAACATTCTTAGAAAATCACCTTGATTATTGCGTCTTCTACAAAGCAAAATTGCCAGCACAATGATAATTATAAGGAGACCAATGACAGATAAATAAATGGCATGAA
Organism: Meandrina meandrites; assembly: GCA_963693305.1. Lineage (NCBI taxonomy): Eukaryota > Metazoa > Cnidaria > Anthozoa > Scleractinia > Meandrinidae > Meandrina > Meandrina meandrites. The sequence continues at coordinate 15,767,437 of OY855911.1, read as the reverse complement.
GAAGCTTTGTTTCTCTGGTCCAGTTGCCATCTGAAATGACAAGAGAAGTCGGCAAAGCTGTGTAAGCAGCTAAAGAGTTTTAAACTACAGATCTAGATTGTTTTAAAGACAGGGGTAGTTGGCGAGAGACAGTTACAGCCTTATGCACCTCATGGTGCGAAGAGAACTAACTAACTTAAGCAAGAACATTAGCTTTAACTGGGAGCATTACAAAGAGTTAACATTCATCTTCTTTACTTTAAACCACATTGCGTTACATTACATTACTTTGTTCCATTCGAAACTAAATTGGGCGAAATATGATTCCAATATTATGCCGCAGTATAACGACTTTTGGTTAAGAAGAAATATCAATGATTGGATTAAGTACTTTTAGCTGAGTTTACGAAAGAACACAACGCTCACAAAAAAAGAACATATATGGCTTTCTTTTAATTGGATTGTTAATATTACATGCTCTGGTTAAATATATGTTTATTTTTTTTTCAAACCATTTCGATTTTTATTTTCTATTGTCTTTATTCTTTATCACATTCTGAAACAAAGGGAAATGAAAATCAAACTGGTTTATACATTAAAAAGTAATAAATTTTAACCACAACATATATATCAGTAATAGTTTCAATTCTTTCTTCCTACTTTCACTTTTTTAGTGTCCCCGATTAGTCTGTATACTGCGTTAAGTCCATTGACACTTTAAAGTTCATTATCTGCGCTCCAACCAAGGAAATATGTGCGCTATGACTTGAAACTATGTTGAAATGCATTTTCTGGCATACTCACATGACTGATGACGTCGTCACACAGAGTTTGCAAAAAATTATTATTATTGTTATTATCATTTTTGTTATTATTATTGCGTCACAACTTTCTTTCGCATTCTCAAAAACAAATTGAAATTGTCACTTACCTGCTGCCACGTTTGCTGAGAACAAAAATATGAAACGTGAATGTCAGACCTTTAATATGAAGAAGACTTTTTACAAATTAGGTTTGATAAATCAATCATAACAATTGTTACTGTCGCCGATTATTTTTATATATTAAGCACCACATTTGGAGGACATTCACTCACGTTCTCTTTTGACATGAAGACGTGAAGTGATAACTTGTTTGTAACATTACAACGAAATAACTGGTTAAGGTGATTGATTATTTTTTTGCTCCAGCAAAAATAGGTATAGTCATTCGATAGCTTGCTAAAAGCTAGAAGAGGGAGAGAGAGACAAGATGCAATTACTTGTCTAACTCAGTAGAATCAACTGCTACTGTCGCAAAAACCTCCTTTTAGGTAGAAACGAGCTTGGGGTCAATTATTATCATATGTATGCCAGCACCAAGCTTTTGCGTTTGACAAATGAAACAAAATCTAGGATGGTACTGAGTTGTCTCCAAACAATGTTATGGCAACCATATGACTGAGACTATTGCTTACGTTCTCCAACAAAATAGACAGTAATGAATGCAATATTTGTAAATACTTGTTGGTGTGGGTAGAATGCTTGGTTCAACATCCAGTGTGGGGTTGACATTGAATAAAGCCAGCCTTCCATTAGTAATTTCATCCTGCAGTGGTTTTAACGGATCATTGGCTGATTTTCCAAACAGTAGCTTAACAACGGCCACAACGCTACCAGGTCTAGAAAATGTGGAAATGATATAATATAGTGAAAACCTATTTCACAGATAATTGGAACACAAACCATAAGAATGCGTTGTTTGCATGTGAATCCGACGTAAAATAATTTCCATACAACTTTTTGAGAACGTGTCGTAAAATGAAGACATTAGCGCAGTATAACAGTACTTGGGGAGAGTCCTTTGCTCAAGTTTCATAGAAATTCTAAAAATCTATACACACAATGCATTCGTTGGAAGAGGAAATATAGAGAATTTCCATACGTGATCAAATCAACTAAAACAGGTTACAATTTTATATCACATTCTATTGAGCTATTTTAATACTTGATAGTATGCAAGAAACTTAACCGACACCACCAAGCGTCAACTATTCATCCACTTAACAATGAGAACGCAATAGGGGTTCCTCCAGATTCGCAACTTAGGTTAGGTGGTATAGTAAAACGGACGAGTCCTTGATGTTATAACACAGGATTGATTTTAAACTTTAAGGTAAAAACGATGATCATGTATTTCCTTGATACACTGTATTAGATATGTTCGGAATTATATGTAGTAGTGGCAGTACAACGCTGTACCTGAATTCTTCAATTGTCACCTTGTAAAGCTCTTTTCCAGAATTCTGGTTATAAACATTCCAGATCTAAAGACAAATACATTTAAAAGAGTAAGTGATGTCTTATCTATCACCAAGACGGTAACGGAAGCTCTGGACTAGCGCATTCATTAACCCCACCCCCGTACCAAGGCGAGGGTGTACGAGGTAATGAAGTAGCTTGTATTTCTACCCAGCCTGGTTGATTTATTAAGTACATGGGGTTTAAAAATCAAAATAACAAAATGCCGACGTATAGATATTATTTCGAGGAAAGATTAAAATATACAACGAGCCCAAATAATCAAGCTGAGTGTATAGTAAGAAGGATGTACCAGGATTTTTAGAAATTACCATAAGTTTAAGCTGTTGGGGTGATTGAATTAACAAACAACTATGCCATTAATCAGTCCACTGGCAGACTAGGAAATAGTTTATGTTTTAGCGTGAGTTCGTTGGGGAAAACAAGACCCTCCAAAAAGGATCCGGAATGAGCTGGAAAATTACAACGCGGACACACGCAACAGTCACGCAATCTAATCCGATGCTTAATAACGAATGTAGAACAAAATCGGAAAACTGAATTTGTCTGAAGCCATGTGGGCCCCATGAAAGGTGTATGGCCTAAGTTGACAAAAACTTACCGCCATTAAAACATTAGATTCCAATGTGTTGAACACAGTTGATTCTCTGGTTGACAAAGACTGATCCCATTTTTCGTTTTTCAGGATTATTGCAACTCTCTCGGTTTTACATTTATTATCACCTGTCATAAATAGATGTTAATAACACAAATTGTCTGTTGTTGAAAATTAAGTATTGCCAAGATTAAAAACGAGATTATATTAAGTAAGATTGTTATATACATGAAAAGTTATACAAGGGCCTGAAAACACTAACTTTGTTCTGTGTTATTACCACAAATTAATTTGAAAGTTTACCAGAAGAAGAAATGTCTGTAACCAGCTTCATTTTCATCATGTATATAACGTATATGCCACGTACATGCAAATGCCTTATCAGAAAGCGAACGAGTCATTTTTTTTATACACCTTAAACATGCATCGCAATCGAATCAGCACATCGGTAACAAAGCTCTTTCGATTAAGTACAGCTCCCACCAAGATATTTCGACAGGAAAACAAACTGAGCCGGCACACAGGTAAGACTGTTGGTTATTTTTTACAAATGTTTTCTACAAGAAAAAAAAAACGAAAGAAAAGTACGTCAAAAGTACCCAGACAAACTACTCACATTTTATATTGACTATGCTGACACTCGTAGCATTGTCACCATATCCATTTTTTGCTGTACATCTGTACGATCCTGCATCTTTCCTGAGTGCATTGACAATATGTAAAAAGTAACCCGAAACATTAAACTCCTTTACAGAAACGCCATCTTTTGTCCAGATGACTGTCGGCTTTGGGTAACCAGATGCATAGCATATTAGCGTCAAATCGTTTCCAAGCTCAATGTCCGCCTTTCTAACTGGGGAGACAGTAATCCTTGGAGGAACTGAAAGTACAGTCAAAGAGGACATGCTTAGTATTTGCTTATCGAGTTATGGATTCTTTCACGTAAAATTTCGAAAACGTAAGAGAACCAAGCTCATAAGTGCACCAATCCCCAAAGTACATCCACAACTCGACGAACTCACAGCAGCATTAACCAAAAATTAGTAGTCACTGAAATAGTTCCTTATTGAGGGAGTGCCTTCTGCACCGCAGCAAAATTTTCAGCTTCAATCTTTTAAAAAGTCACTTACAGTTGACGTTGACTATGCTAACACTAGTAGCATCATTTCCATATCCATTGCTAGCTGTACATCTGTATGATCCTGCATCCTTCCTCTGTACATTAACAAGATGAAGCAAGTAACCAGATGCATTGAACTGGTTCACTGCGACGCCATCTTTTGTCCAAGTGATGTTAGGGTGTGGGTCACCAGATGCATTACATGTTAGTGTCAAATCTTTTCCAACCTCAATGTCAGTCATTCGAACCGGGGCGACCGGTAAACTTGGAGGCACTGAAACCAAAGTTATGGATCGACCCGGAAATTAGAAGAGCACTTAGTTTTTTTTTTTTTTTTTACAAGTCTTTCATTTTATTCAACCCAACTTTCTTAGTCTATCCACAATCGCACAGCCAAACACATGGACCATTTCTTTTAACACAAAGACGAAAAATTAAATTAAATTTGTTAATGGAATTTAAAATCAGACTTTTGATAGAGAAACATTTCAATTGTCTGCCATAAGAATTGTATAAGATAAGATAAGATAAGATAAGATAAGATAAGATAAGATAAGATAAGATAAGATAAGATAAGATAAGATAAGATAAGATAAGATAAGATAAGATGTTAATGAAATTATGATAATTGTTTGGCCCGGGAAAATGGACTACTTTTAGTGAATAGACTACTTTGTTTATATTTGCTTTAGGTGTAGCAAGCCAGGATCATAGAGGATGTAAGAGTGTTTGATATAGTTTTCATAGCAGTTGAATATATTTACCAGTAATCATGCATGATGGCTATCTTTGTTGATATTGTGCTCAATATCCCCCTTCTACTAATTGTACTGAGTCGCACCTTATTAGAGTGTCATCTAATCGAGTGACAATTTCAAGATAAACTGAAATAATGTGTTCGTCTTTAAGTGTTTTCCCCTATATGACAGTTGGTTCTTCAATGAAGAAAAAACGAGACTTCATTACGGTTTCTGAAATCTTATTTCACAGATTAAACTAGTTTCCTACAGACACTGAACCACCCAAACTCCTATGATTTAGTAGTAAGATTCACGTAGTGACTATGTCTTTGATTCACGGTCATATAATTTTTTTACGTGGTCGTAAACAACCTTTTTCGCATTGCACTAGCATAACATTTATTTGAACATAGTTAATAGATATTTATGATTTGAATTATTTTTGTGCGACAATCGTCCGGTGGAGGAGTCTCATCCACATAACACTTGAGACACAGGAGACACGTGCGAAACGTAATAAACCTCTGGACAAGCTTAAACCTCTCGCCTACCAAGATCAAAGGGTCCCCACAGAAAAACGCCCCACCTTACAGTCAAGATGCGTGATTGTCTTGAATGCCGCGTTGTATAATATGGACAAACGCACAGAGCCTTAGCAACAAGGATTTAAGACCACCAAAGGGCAGTGCGTGTTTGTACACACCAGCGAATCGGTTTGTCAAACTACGGACATCGATTATGACAAAGCACGTGACTCTAGTACCGCGAAAGAATTTTTCTTATGGCATGGTACTCTGAAGGACATTTTTTAACGTAGCACGGGTAAGCTGTAAACCTTGAAAAGTGGATACTTATCTAAACTCCGACCCTTTTTTATAAACGTTGTATTTAGCGTCAAGCGAAAGTCAGACACGTTTACAGAAAAAAATTTAGAACATGAGCATCGATGCATGTTGCTTTGTGAGATACAGTATATCAAGAAAACAAAGCTCAGTCCTAGGAGAGTCTTGCATAACTCACATTTCACTGATATTAATAGACAGGAACGCGCAGTGAATACCTTGATAAAAAAAGAACAGTATGTCAATTAATAAGACATACACTGCAATGTTTTGTCTTCCCCTTGGGTCATTTTCAAGTTTTCTGTTGTTAAATATTATATGTTAAATGCTGGTCGATATATCCAGTTAAAGTGTTGATGTGGCAGAAAAATTATAAGTTCTTCAACCGCCAATGGGGCCAACAGCTAGCGAACACATTTATATGATTACACTTTTTTCAATTTTTAAAAATAAACAAAAATACGTTCGTTACTGGCGTAAATTGCCGGCGTTATCTGCATTCGAAGTATAATAATAGCTTAATTCGATAATAGCCCTTTATATTGTAATTCAAGTTCCTTCACGCGATACACCAGTTCGGGTCCAATATCTAGAAACACATCGTTAACGAATTGTTGTTCAGTTTGTTAGCAATTTATTACACAGCTGGAGCTGTATGATTTACAGTGTTTCTAGTTATCACCGTTGCCATTTAATTTGACACTTAATTAAAATCACATGTCTTTTGTTTTTGTCTGAATTAGAGCCAAAAACACTAGCGAACTTAACAGCTGAACAAGGATTTTATTTAAAAGCTTCTCAATTAATATAAATTATGTGATCGCTGAACTAAAAACGTGTTTTATCTTACCGTCAACGAATTAAAAAAATGTCTTTATTAAAAATAAACAAACGTGCTTGTGATTATAAATTCGACTTACACTTTGCGCTCTGCCGTTTTCAATTACTCGTACAGTTGTTTCATGAAATGTATTCCATTGATTTAAAAGAGCATTTGACTATGAAGAACAAGACGCAAATAGAAAACAGTTTTAATACTCACCAAACACAACGACAGATACAGAATTCTCGATCCTTCCGTTGCGTTTACCATTAGAAAAAAATATCTCCAAAGTATATATGTATTCATCAGTTCCTTTAACGTCCTTTAACACCAGCGTTGCAGGACGTCTTGCTGCATAGTAAATTGTGTATCTACTTCTAGCGAAGACAAACGAGTCGTTAGCGCTGGGTCTCGTCGCTATTCTTGTTCGACGTTTTTGGCCGGGTCTCGCCCTTTCAATGGTAACGCTTAGCAATTTTTCGCCTTTATCTAGAGCGAAGGTCCAAATGAGTCGGACCCGACTACTGTTGACTCTTTCCACAACAACAGTTGGGTTATGAGGTTTTCTCGTAAAAGTGACCGGTTCTGAAATGAGATAATAAAACAAAAATCATGATTACGCATTATAAATGACATACAGTAAACGATTAGCCTAGACAAATCAATCAATGGCTACCTCGACCAATTCGACTTATCGTTTATTGCCAAAACATTTCATCATATAAGTTAGCTTTGTTAGTCACTGTATAGGGGTTCAACTACATACATGTACCAAACACAAAGAGATACGTACGAGCTAGTGAGGACTGCAAAGCCGTCGGTGCCACAACAAGACCAAACAATACAAGTAAAACGGAGCATCCATTCATCTTCTCGCTCTGTGTACGAGTGAAACACTACACGTGTTGCGAGGAGGACGACGAAAATTTGGAAACACTGTATCACATTCAGTCATGAATGTTTTAAAAATTAATCAAAAGGGTTCAATGCTAATTAAGCGTGACATCACTCAAACAAACATTGCAATATCACAGCTCCATACAACGACATATTTTTAGCACTCTTTTGTATTACGATTTTTTTTGGATTCTTTAATTAACTTCACAAATAAGTAAGATGCTTTAATTTAAGTTGCGATCGTATCAAATGAACTAAAATAACCTTTTAATAAGGACTATAGAGTGTAAAGTGACAAGTAATGTGAACTTATGTAAAGTAGAAAGCCATTTATAATATAGCAACGGTAAGGAACACACCTCAAATGGCTGTTAATACTGACCACATACTTAAGGATCAGAATAAAACCACGTCATTGCATCACACGTAAAAGCTACCTAATCCTTTTGTGGAGACAATCTACTATCTTATGGTTCTATTGGCATACTGGACGTCAAGAAAGAATCGATTGATACGTCTAGAAATCATGAAGAATCGCGAACATTAACACTTTACCATAAAACAAGTGCAAGTCTAGTACGTTGAGATGATAAATTCCTTTCAGCATACCACAGTTTACAATACTTTATTGATTGATGACGCTGCTAATTTTATATGGCCACTTCTAAAATTACTGAACATTTGTTCGCCCTTTTAAGCATTGGCCACGCCCAGTACTTGCTTCGAGTTCCCATGATCACTGATCTTCCCCATCTTCTTCTTTCTTTTAACGTAGGAGAGCAAGCGAAAACTAGCACTCCAGTAACGCGTTACGATCCATTGTTTTTGCGCCATTCGATTTGTCTGATTTGCATTTCGCGCGTGCTCAAGTTGAGCTCGTCGGCGAACCATCGCAGATGCGCTGGGGACGGACTGGAACCACAGGCATCCCAAAATCACGATTCGAGAAAACGACCGAATGTATTAAAATGATTTATAAGAGGTTATCGACAGGGACGTGATCACCTGAAGTACGCGGTGTTGTGTTACAATTTAGGCTGTTGAGAATTTGGGCGCTTTATAAAACATTTTATGGAGTTTGAAATAACGCGGAATAAAAACACTCAACGAAATAAAATATGTTACCTTCTTTTCAATAAACTAAACAAAATGTACTTACCTTGCTTGGTTTCCGTTGTTCTTTTGGACTATTTCATCGTTTTTAGGAGGTTTTGAGGTTTTTGTTGAATCGTCAGTTTGGGATGCCCTCGTAAATCTCGAGGTCACTGACCTGAACGATCACAACCGAATTGAGCTACCTATGGTTTATTCTCCCTGTACTCACGCACTTGGATTACTTGTATTTGACGATGCCTTCCACTTGCTTAGAGCTCTCTAAGCAAGGGGGCCAAACGGGTAACCAAAAATTTTAAGCCGTCCGAATACGTAGCGACAAGAAGTTGTGCCGAAGGGAAATCGCTATTCCCCAGCCTCTTTCTGATTGGATACAATTAAACAATGTTCGTTCTAGTTTCCGTCCCGTGGATAGGTGGACAAAGGCAAAATCAATACTTACTAGCATGGGTAGTGATGCCAATGGTCCAACACAACCCAAGGACCCTTACATAATTACGACGGCGACAACGTAATCATTTTTATGCGTCGTCGGTTGTAATTATAAAGTATTCAAATTGACTTAAGAATTAAGCCAGTACGTCATCTTTTCGTATGTCTTTCATTTTTAATGCTAGCTCTAAATATCTTGAGCACAGCGTTCATTTTCCTATTGAAAAAAGAGATATCATATAGAAGTGGGAGAACAAGCACATCAAAATGCAGTCCGTTCACCTCTTTCTTTTGCACAGGATCAGCAAAACAATGCACCAAGATGTGAAAAACTCGCTCCAGTGCAGAGCCCATTGTTGTGCTTTTTATATAGCCTTTTTTTTGTTACTTTCTTGATGTATTGCCGCATGTATGCCTTTTTGAGAAACATGTCGGGAAAACCCCGCTGGAACTAAAAACAAGTTTTTCAACATTTTTGACATCAGTCTACTCAAAGAATGTTTTCTACCTTTAGAAAACAGTTCAATGAGGAAAAGAGAAAAACGGAAACTAAAACGTCTGCAAATTCTGCAGAGCATTTTGTGTGTTTGAAAGCCTGGTAAGTGAAACTCCTGCTTTGCATTTATACAGCGTGAGCTTATTTCAGTTGCACTGTTTTTTTGTATACAAGAACGTCTAATTTTAGGGGTGAGGCTGAGGCGTCGCCGTCGTAATTGTGTAAGGGTCCTTGGGTTGTGTCGGACCATTGACATCACCACCCATGCTAGTGAGTATTGATTTTGCCTTTGTCCACCTATTCACGGGACGGAAACTTGAACGACCATTGTTTAATTGTATCCAATCATAAAGTGGTTGGGGAATAGCGATTTCCCTTCGGCACAGTCTTGTCGCTACGCATTCGGACGGCTTAAAATTTTTGGTTACCCGTTTTTGTTCGAGGGCTAGCTCTGGGTCATTTGGATGAATTTTCGATCGAACGATACGAGAAGATTCCTCAGACCTTCCTCTTACATGTTGCTTAGTTTGAAAGCTGTGCGATGGGATTTTCTGGTTGAAAATCGCCTCGGCGCTGGAGCTGTTCGAATTTGGAGCTGTTGGAGTTTCCACCCTTTCATTATATTTATATGTATAGTTAGCAGCGAACGCAAAATCCTTCGGCTAGATTGCAGAATACCCGGCCCACTGTTTTGCATCTCATTGAATAACAAAAGTGCCTACTGTGTTATGCCTCGTTCTTAAAGCGTTCCGACATATGTAAATAAGTGGGCCGGGTATACTGCTATCGCTCCAATCCTTCAAACTGCTCAAATTCCCAATTTCGAGCCAAAAGAACGACACCACAAAACTGGTACTGAGATAAACTTACGGGCTAAATTACAGAATACAGGGCCACTTATTTGCATGTCATTGAATAAGAATAGCATCTATTGTGTTATGCCTCGTTCTATAAAGAGTTCCGACAGATGTAAATGAGGTGGACCAAAGTGGTCCTGAATTCTGTAGTTGCTCCAACTTACGTTTATTTAGCATGCATTTGTTCATATTTTACGTTATTATACGTAATTCTGCGAGCCGTTCTGTAAATCCTTTATATTTGCTATAAAAATGGTAATGTACACAAAAATGCTAATGTGCACACAAACACTTTGTCTGGGCTCCCTGTGATTAGTCCCGGCGTAAGTTCAGCCTTTTGAAAAGCGGAGAAGGACCTGGGACGAGGTTGGAAAGTGAATATGGCCGCTGTAAATAGAGTGATCTTTTCACCGGAATTTATCGAAGTTTTTCATGCAAGAGACTCAACTCATAGCTTGCTCAAGGGGCTGTGGGCTACATACAAAACTGGCAAATACTGTGATATTACTTTGAGAATCGGAGTAGAGCAAAAGCTGCGAGCTCACCGTGTTGTACTGGCATCGTTTAGTCCTTATTTCGATGCTCTTCTTGGAGATAATTGGGAAGAAGGCAAGAAAGACGAAGTAGAACTGCTTGGTTTAGACGAAGATGCCGTGAGAGATTTGATTGAATTTGCATATTCAGGACAGATCGACATCAGTAAGGACAATGTGCAAACTTTGCTGGAAGCAGCGAATTACTTGGGTGTAGAGTTTGTCAAGAAATCATGCCAGGTCTTCTTGAGAAGTGCTATCGACGATAGGACTTGCCTGGGTATCTGGCAGTTGGGAGATTTGTTTTCGCTTGAAGAGTTGAACAAAACGGCTAAGCAGTACGCCTTGCGCCATTTCACAGATGTATGTAAGGAAGAGGAATTCTTGTTTCTACCTTACAGATTCCTAACTGAACTGATTGCAGATGAAGAACTGTGTGTCGTGATAGAAGATTTGATTCCATTTAAAGAAGACCGGGAGAAGATCGTCCTGCAAGCAGTGTTTCAATACATTGAATATGAGTTAGACAACCGAAAGGAACATCTCCCAGACTTATTATCCCTTGTCAGACTCCCAACGTTACAACAGTCATTCCTGGAAGAAGCCACTGCACACGAGCTTGTTCAAAGCTGCTCTGATAGTGAAGAAATATTTGAGAGAGCTAAAAGAGTTAAAACAAGCATGTCCAAGAACTGTCAGTCATCTGATTTAAAATGGGCTTCCCCAAGGAAGTTTGCAGAATATTGTACTATCTGGGGACGCACCTTTTCAATTGGTGGACAAGGACAACCTGAAACTTCATATTTCACAGACAAAGACATTGTAGAGGATATGAATAATGATGTTTACATCAAAGGAATGAAGTTGTGGATACATCACTGGGACAGAGGTCATGTGGTTGGAGCACTTGAGGTTTACTACAGTAATAACAGAGCGGCAAAGTATGGTAACAGCACAGACGACGCACAGACTTACGAGTTCCATCTGGAGGAAAATGAGAAGATTGTTAAAATTGATGTTCAAGCTGGCTGGATTGTTGATCAACTTACCTTTTACACCAATAAACAAGATGCTTGTGGTAACTTGAGAAAGTATGGCCCCTATGGAGGTAGTGGTGGAGGATTTTATTGCGAGACTCCAGCCGGCTCATATGGGTTCTTAGCGGGAATTGCTGGTGCACATATTAATTGTCAAGGACAGCAGGGTATAACACAACTTCAATTTGCATGGAGGACATTTGTTTTCCCTGAGGAACCATTACCCCCTAAAGGCAGATGTCGAGCTGACGATATGTTAGAAGATTACTACAGTGATGAAATGGTAGATGATGAAATGTATCCCGACGTGTATGATGGTTTGTTGTATGATGACTATCCCTATTAAGTTCATGAGATATTCACAAATTATAACAGTGCAGTGCTGTCACTAAGAACAGGGGAAATCCCCTGGCTTCTATGAAGTTGAGCCCTGGCTACTTTGAAACAAAACCACCCAGCCTAATAGCAAAAAGAATTTTGTCCTCCAGCTAACTTTTTACTTTCCCCTCCTGCTTGAAAAATTAGTGACAACCCTGCAACAGTGTATTATCTCATTCTGTAGTTAGAATATGTGAACCAAGATAACAATAGAACACATACATGTACAATAACATGTCAGCACAGGGATCCGATAAGTGTGACAACTTTAAATTGATTCACTTTCTTTCATGCCGATTAACCAATCAGAAGCCAAGGATAGCTTCTGGTGAACTTACACAAACCACACTGATGCAATCCTGCAGAGAAGACAAAGTAGATTTTCTTTGGCTGCTTATTTTTTTGGCTTTTTCATGGTACCTTTTCAGTTTTTGGCTTTCAAATCCTATGTTAGAGTAAATTCTCAATGCAAAATATTGTTGAGCTGAGAGATATCAGGTCAATCAACATTTGCTAAACAGCTTTTTTAAACAGCAATTCTTAGTTGATCAGCCAGGCAACTGTACACTGTTGGTACAAAGTATCAATTTCCATGGACAGCATTTATTTACTTTTGCTTATCAGTACACTTGTAAATACATCTAATATGAGTTATGTGTATTTGTATTTTATCTGCAAGGCTGCTGGTCTTCTGTAAATATTTAGCATTTTGAGAGAAATAATTTTGGCAATGAATTTCAAGGCCAATTTAGGAAATTATTCTTTACAAATATCTCCTTGTAATAATGGTAAATAATTATGTCAAGGTATGATATTTTTGTCTGTTGTGTGACTGTGATGTAAAATGTTCCTACAAGTTCGGCTTGTTTATGTTATGTAGTGAAATTCCAACTTCTGAAGTCTGAACTGACCAGAACTGCATTGAATTTTGACCTTCCTGGTTTTGCTCAGGAGAATGTTTTTTGCCTAAAGATATGTTGATTTTGAAAAGAAAACCCAGCAATACATATTAGTCGAAGCAAGTTCCCAGCCATTCCAAAAAAGTTTAGATCAATATTATTTCAATGTGCTAAAAAATTATGTTCACAGACAAAATAGACCCAGAAGCCCATCCATAAAAATATTCACAATAATCTCAGGATAATTAGGAGTGTTAAATTTATGCCAGCTGTGGAAATTATTTACACTTACCCTCACACATATACTGCAAACAGTTACCCAGCTGATCAAGTAAAAATTGTTGTTGAAAACCCTGTTGAGCAGATGACAATTTACGCAATATATCTCGACGATGAATTGCATTTCAGAGTTGCAAGTTTACTCTGGTGGACAATATCATTGAAGCCTTTAAAACTAAGGTAGCAAGTAAACACCAAAACACCACAAAAACAACAGGCAGCCATACAAAAACACCTTATATTTTGTCTTCTTCGTAAGTTCACTTGCGGTTCGTGTTGGTTCACCAGTTAATGAATTCACATTCTTTCATGCAGAACATGAGGATAGGCAATCCTCACCTTCTGATTGGATACTCTTCACTTGTAAAAGAATGTAAATTAATTAAAAGTGGTAACACCTTTGGGCTCCCTGCTGTCAAACTTAAATACACAGAATGGTTTTGAAGTCCTGGTGGTGATTAAGCAGCAACATGGGTTTAATTACTGTCAGGGACTCAGATTGTGAGACAAATGAATATGTCATCTTTATCATTTATTCATCAAGCATAAAATTTAACATCATTAAAATTAGCAGCAAACATGCTATGCCCTTCACAAGACATGTGAAGACAACTTTTCCCAGTGGTGTTTTGTACAAATGTACATGTAATTCTATGGCAGTCTGCAAGGATTTCAAAACAAAACAACAACCAATAAGAGATGGGACACAGAGCTACAATTTTGCTTAACCCTTTAAGTCTAATATCCACATAGAAATTCTCCTTACTGATCCCCATACATTTTCTTACTTTTTCATTGAAGGAATATGTTAAAAGATCAATGCAATTTTCCTTTGGTGATAATTTTTCTCATGATCTTTTCTCTTGTTTAAGTACATGTATTGACATTGTGAGGAGAAATTTGATGTTGGTCACTCTTGAGACTTAAGGTTGAAGGAAAGAATTAACTGCATGAAAAGAGAGTACCGGTAGTTCATGGAAAACAGTATTAGTCTCTGCAAAAACTGGTAGGAAATGGCATAATTTCAAAATAGTTGGACATCTTTGTTGTACATGTAGTGGAATCCCAATTTCTCAAACCCGCTGTACTCAAACCAAAAGTTGTTTTCCTTGGACTTGCCTCACTAAAGGCTAATTTCCATGCTACGATTTGTGGACACAATCCATCAAGAAGTGAATTGGTATAATTTGTGTACAATGCAAGCACTGCATATATGCATATATATTCCACTATTGGGCCGTTTTACCATATTAGGGCAAAAGAATGTGCAAAATATGCCACATTATAACACGTTAGAACAGGGAAAAAATATGTACTGAAAGCGAAGCGAGAAAATGCCCAAACCAAACTTTAATTTTTAGTGGCATAATAAATCCCTTATTCGATGGTTTATCATAATTATAATACGAGCTGACATGTTGCTCAGCTTGTAAATACAAGGCAGATAGGCAACTCGCAAAATATTGGTGCATATTATAATGTTAAACCATCGAATAAGGTGTATCTATTGTCAAAACGTTTTTATAAAACACTTTGAAAAAAAGTAATAGAATGGTAAGTTTGTTTTAAGTTGAAGTAGTCTGCAAATCTATGGCCCTATTCTCCCAGAGGAGACCTAGTAATTAAGTCAGTAAGTCAAGTCTGCAAATATAATTTGTTTTGTGTCCATTCATTTACGGATAATTAATTTTGTGCTTTCATTTATAAAGCTTGACCCCTTCACATGTGAAAATCTGTGAAGCGGCCACAGTTATCAGCTGACTTGTTGGATTGGTGTTGTGCAAGCAATTTGATAGCCACTGTTATGTGCCTGACAAACCACAGCATGTAAATATGTGTTAAGCCAACCACAGCAATTATCTCACCCCTGATTTCTCAAACCAATTTTCATTTCACTTCCACTGTACATAAAGTACTATAAGTCAACTACAATTTTCACAATTCACTGTAACATTAAATTTGGGTTATTATAACTGACTGAAACATGCTTTGCATGTAGAATCAGCCTGAATCATCTCCATGTAATCACTATTCATTAAAAAGACAGGTTACATGGCTTTGTGTACAGTAAACAACCGCATGTAAGAACCTAGTGGTTTAAGAACCTGCTGGCAGAAATTTGCCATTTTAATACCCCAAAATATAAGAACCTGTTTAGCCAAGCAAATTTCAGCAGGTTCTTATATGTGGGTTATAGAAAATTTTTATGAACATTTTTAACAGAAGAAGAGAAATTAAAATAAATAGATAAATAAAGCAAAAATAAAAGGGATAAGTAAACAAATGCAAAAATAAATTTTTAATAAATTTATTTTTGCATTTGTTTACTTATCCCTTTTATTTTTGCTATAATTATCTACCGTAATTCATGTTCTTTTTTTATTATACAGCTCTTGTTGAAGAGATGTATGTTTAATTATATAGATTGTTTAGTTTTGCATGAGGCTTGAAGCAATACAGTTATGAATAAATGCTGTATAATGAAGGACCAAACCCATTTTTTTTCTTCTCGTACAATCAAAAACTATGGCTCCTCCTTAGAAATTAAGAACCTTATTAAGAATCTACTTAGCCTAAATTACCAATAACTACCCCCAAATACAAGAACCTATTTTGCCAAACTTAGAAAATTGTAGGTTCGTACACACGGGTGTTTACTGTAGTTTTCCCACTTAAACCATGCCACATGGAATTAAATTGACTTAAGGACATGGTGACGTTTTTCATTCATTGGTGTAGTGTAGACCATACATATGTACACCTCATTTTTATTGGATTATTTTGATCCTCAAATTTTGGTTGTTTTTGATGGTTTTGGTGTAGCTATCTGGTAGCTGCCCCTCGGTCTCCAAGGATGAAAGGCATCTTGAAAAGTATTGGTTGCCTTCTTCCAAACAAATCCTTTTAACTTTTTAATTATCATACCACCACAGAAATCTCACTCCATAGTGAAGTGTGGCAACCTGAAAATTCTGAATATTAAAAACATTTCTTGTATCTATTGCATTTTTTTTCCTTTGTATTTTTCACATAAATGGTTGCTTTTATTGTGCAAGTCGTAACTCCCTCCCATGGAGCCTGGCTATGTAGACTAAGTTATTTAAAACTGATTTCACTGTGTAAGCTATTTTTGGATAGTTTGAACAGAAAGTTAGAACATTGCTTGCCATTCAGTGAAGTGAATCTTTCGGATTGTTCAACAGAATTGGGGAGGAGGGGATGTGAATTACCAAAACTTATGGGGATTGTGGGAGCCCTAAAAAATTGTCCAAAATATATTTGTGTGCTGAGAGGGTAATATATTTTATTGAGAAAAAAAAATATGTATGCAGAGAGTTACAAAAATTGGTACTTATAATACGATTACTAACATCAAATACAATAATTTCACCACTTACTAAAACAAATAGTTGTTGTGCACCAGACGATATTTTGTGTATTTGCATATGGGTGTGAATTTTTTAAATTTCTCCGTGTCCACTTGATGTTTGATGTCGCTTGGTTTTTTGTTTGTTTGTTTGGTTTTTTTTTGGGGGGGGGAGGGGGGGAGGGAAATGTCTGACTCTTAGGAAGGGTTCTTAATGTGGTGTCGTCCATTATGCATTATTTTACATTTGCCAAGGAAATGAAATATTTAGATTGTTATCTTATTAAAAGAAGACAATTTTGCTTATCAGATTTCTTTCATTCGCGTAAAATGGTATTTTCTCGACTCTTAGACGCGTTTGAACCATGTCCGGATGAGTCACTTAAACGACGTTCTTTGCGCTGGCTGGAAAACCCCACCCAAATCTGCTCATCAAGCCAATCCCCACATTTTTAGTAAGTGGTGTAAAGAGGTGTTCGGAGGCGAGTCGTTTGGATGCGTTTGAAATGGCGTCCGGACGGCTCACTGATACGAGATTCCTTGTGGAGGCGGGAAAAACCCATCCAAGATGGCGGCATCAAAGCGACCCCCTGGGAAACGCGTAAACAGGTGTTAACTCGACTAGGCCCATCCCGGCGAGTCGTTTGGACATGTTTGAAACGCGTAAGGACGACTCATCAAGACGAGGTTTCTTGCGCGGGAGGGAAAAACCCACCCAAGATGGCGGCATGAAACTGATCCCCTGGGAATCGCGTAAAAAGTTGTTTCTCGGCTCGGCCTATTCCCCGCTAGTCGTTTGGACGCATTTGGAACGAATCCGGACGACTCACTCAAACGAGGTTTCTTGCGCGGGAGGGAAAACCCCACCGAAGATGGCGGCATCAAACAGAACCCCCGGCAAATGCGTAATAAGGTGTTTTCTCGACTCGGCCCATCCCGGCGAGCTGTTTGGAAGCGTTTGGAGCGCGTCCGGACGACTCACTAAAATGAGGTTCCTTGTGCGGGCGGGAAAACCCCACCCAGGATGGCGGCAACAAACCGACCCTCAAGGAATTGTGTAAAAGGGTGTTTTCCAGACTCGCCCCATCCCGGACAGTCGTTCCTTGCAAGGGCCGAAAATTATACACAACGCATTGTTGATTCACAAGGGGTGGCTTGTTTCCCTCACTTTGATCTCATCCTTGATTTTCCGACTCGTGTACACGTGGCTGATGTCTACATTGATCTTCCGGCTGAAGTATCCTAGTTGTCTGCGCACTGAGTTTGCAGACCTCTGGTCTCTCATTGGGTCTTGTTTCTTAAGCTCTTGTTGTTGGGGAAGTGCATCCTCGAACACTTTTGACTCAATAAATTGACGGATGGTAGACTGCACGAGTTCTTCTGGGTAGCACACACGGGAAAAGGTCACTTTGAGGCGTTCATACTGTTGGTGAAATAGTTTCCACGTAGAAGAGAGCTTGAATGCACGGTTAAGCATGGTGTTCAGCAGAGACCGTTTATATCTTTCATCCACACGGCTATGATAATGTAACAAAAGCCCAGTATCCGTAGGCTTTCGGTACACCTTTGTGTCCAAATGGCATCCATTTCTGATGATATCCATTCCCAGAAAGGGGAGTCTGCCATTTTCTTCAAGCTCCATTGTGAAGTTGATAGAAGGATGACATTAAGAACTCAGAGGCTGTTTCTTCATTGGGCATTGTGCTAAGCGTATTATCGACATCTTGTTTCTGGCTTCTAGTTGTTTCTCGATGCTGCACATGAAAGTGTTGGCCATGAGAGGTCCTAGTGGTGAACCCATGGCAACACCATCTGTCTGTTCGAATAGGTCTCCTTCGAACTGAAATAGCTGATTTTTCGTGGCAACTCTTAACAACTCAATCAGGTCCGTCTTCGTGATGTTGAGATTGTGCTCTTTGTTGAACCAGTCATTTTCGAAGGCCCTTTCCGCGATGTTTTCAACGGTTTCGTCTACAGGAACGTTGGTGAAGAGTGAGGATACATCATACGACACTAAGATGTCATGGCCATTGATTTCCATCCCATGGAAGCCTTTTTAATTTTAAAAGGCAGGACAGTTGATTCCGACGGTCTTAACATCCGCGAAGAAACATATTATTTTATTTGCCTGTACTTTTTTAGTAGCTATTTTACTATTTTAGATTACATTTCTATATTTTTAGTTTATTTTACACAGTCAATTTAATTAGTCTTAAGTATTTCCGGTATTACGCAAATACCACAATCACTGCATATAAAACAACCCTGGTTTGGCCACTTTTTAAAATCATTCTACGTTGTATCCGTCTCTGCCTTTTACGACTGTTTTTGCGTATGCAAAACAAGAGTATAGCATGTGGAGGAAAACTGGTGGTCGGTCAGTCGTAAACTTTCGTGTGTATTTCCGCTGACCATTACGTCATTCACGCAATATACCAAACAGAATTTAATTTTCAAGCGCTTACGCTAACGCTAAACACAGAAAAAACAAATCAAACATAGCAGAGTATTAGTAAAATTTGATGATACAAGTTAATCGCTAGCACCCCGCGCACGTGGCATAAGAAGCGTCATTATTCTTATCTGGCCAGACTTTTTAATAGTTTTACTGATTCAAAAATATACCCTAAACGCTTCAATGACACAAGGAAAAAATAACTCCTTTCTCTCTCAAACGACTCTAATTATACATGCATATAGTGCCCTTACGATAAAAGGAAAATCGGTCGGAAGACCAAATTTTCGAACAATAGCAATTCGGCAAATGTCACGCAAAAAGACCCGAAACTACGGGAGTCGCGTTAGGTGTGTCAACTATCTGTCAACCCCTTTTGTTTTCTCGATGTAATAAGATCCTACACAATAATTTCTCCAACCACAAACCTGCGGGACGCCAGAACAAGCTTTTGGGAGCCATTGCGCAGATACGACTGTCTGCGACGCATGGCAAATCCTCGTTTTATTAATTCATTTTCCGAGTTCAGTGGCTCACTTCAAAAAAAGAAAAGAAAAAACAGTCGCAGGCACCGACGAGACAACTGTGTATTGTATTTATGTATTGACCAATCACAAGAATCACTGTGCGTGACACTCCGTGAATCAGGGGCTAAGAGAACTCTTCACGTGGTGCTTAGAAAACTGATGTGGTGCCTGGAAAATGAGAAACCACGTCTCTTCAAATTCTCGCTTTGTTGGTCCAGTGCCTCCCATCTATATTGGCAATTCTGAAACAGAGTGCAAGACGAAAAACCAGGCTCTTGTCTTGGGTACCACACCTGTTAAAGACCACGAAAGGTTCAGGAATAAGCAAAAGCAAAAACCTTTGAAAAGAGCCAAGTTTCTGCCAAAAGTAGTGTCCGACTCGTTTAAACACAAGGTTATACTGCCAGCCATCACTCGTGCACTACTTGTGTCAACTTTGCATTTCAGTGGGAATTCTAAAATCATAATTAATTTGAAAATCCGAATCTAAATTCAGTCCCAATATATCGTAAGCACTTGGTAAAATTTACTCTGTTTAGCCACTAGACCCTTTGTAATTATTAGTCATTCAGCTGTGAGATCCTCGATGTTGGCATACAAACTGTCGTCGTACTCTTTGAGGTTGATGTAAGTCTGTAAACAGAGAAACAATTTTAATGTCAGTAGTGATTTAAAGTCTTCGTTTTATTTGATATCATTATTTTTTTATGTTCTTCTGTTGAGATGAGTTATATCGAAGTTAAGCTTAGCAAAGTACGTGCAACCTCGTGTCAACCTACCTATGCTTTGTAAAACGTCAAATAAACGAAATTTTTACCGTTAACCGTCAAAGAGAAGTTATTAGGGAGCTAAAGCAACCACGACGACGGCCGGGACGACAACGACCGGAATAACTTGAACGTCAGTGCGCAAGCGCGACCAAGAAATGTCGTCGTCGTGGTCTCGTCGACGACGCCAGAAGGACAAGTTTCACGTCGTCGTCAACTTGAAGAGTTTTATCTCGCAGAAGGTGCAGATTTACTGTAATTTGTCCCAGTTTACAACCGGTTGGTCTTTTATTCACTTGCTTCGGGTTTTTTATGCTCCTCTCTTTAGTTTGATGAACAGAACCGACTTTTCTGAGCATTGCCTTTCTTCCACGCAGATGACAGCTACCAAAACAAACCATGCCGCGGAGAAAGCAACCACGTCAGTAAAGTTTATTTTCGAAATTTCATGGATGAGTGCTTCTTATAGTACTTAAGTTACAATACAATATATCTTTGGTTTCAGTTATTATGTCAGAAAAATGGAAAGAAAATTGCTGTTAAAAGTAACGAGCGATTCAATCAGATTGTGTGTTCACATTACTTGAGCGTCTCGCAAGTTTTGCAAATCTGTTTTCGAAATGTTTAATTTTAGATCATCGTTCAACTCGAAAATTTTCCAAAACATAACCTCAAGAAAAATGTACGAAGCGTCCAGGCCGATCGCCGATGATTGCCAGAAATAATTTACATGTTTACATATTTGACTCGCCTTAACCTGTACAGGCGAGTCAAATAGAAAATATCAACGCGAATTATTCTGAAAATTAGGCAAACATGTTTATATGAGTGGCACGTCCGAAATTTCAAAACACTTCGTCGTTAATGAAATTTAATCCATGACTTAGAAAAATTAGATTCTGTACGTCTCTACACGATGACATTTGTTAGCAAGGAGAGATACTGTAAGAAGTTTTCAAAAGTAATCGTCCTTGAGCAACTTCTCTGCTTAAGTTTCATAAACGCGCCAAAAACGACGTTCTCGATTCCAGTCTCTCCGCGCTTACTTGACGTGGTTGTCCTCCCGGTCGTCGTGGATGCTTAAGCTCCCTATTATCAACCTTCAAAACGTTCTCAAGTTCTTTCAAATTTCATGGTTTCAGCTGCTCATCTCGGACTTTTGAGTTTCAAAGAATCGTTTTAACTGGTAAACCAGTTTCCATGTTCCCGAATATACTTTCCATCTGAAAGTATTTCCGGTGTCAAAATATTAGTATTATTAATGATTTAATGTATTGATAAAAATAATTATGAAAGTGATAAATGATCATCGCAGTGAATTTCCAATTTAAGCACTTGGAATTAAGAAGCCTGAAAAAAAATTCAGGGCTTCAACGGGATTCGAACCGGTGCGATGCTCTCAATTGTGAGTTCATATTTTCCCGTGAGAGGAATGAAATGACGTAATGTATATGAAATGATTCATATATGAACTGCGGATGTATATAAAGGTGATAAATGACCATCGCAGTGAATTTCCGATTTAAGCTTAGGCTTTGCTTAAATTGGAAATTCACTGCGACGATCATTAATCATTTCCATATACATTACGTCAAAAATAATTATAATATCATAATTATGTCTTGCAGTACTTTGTTAAAATTTCACTTGATTCTATTGCTAAAAGACCAAAACAAGCTTCAGAACATAAATGTAAATATTAAATAGCACAAATGTCAATATTAACTTCAACTCATGGAAGATGTTTTCTTTTAATAATCGTCGACCGTTGTTGTTGTTGTTGTTGCTGCTGCTGCTGTTGGTCTTTTGTTTTAGTGAGTGAGTGAGTTAAGCTGACGATGACTTTGAACTTATTCTTACCTTGCAGTTCCTCTCCATTTTTTTCATCGTTTCTTTCAGTTCAACAAACGTTGGCCGATCACTTGGGTTTTCCTCCCAACACTGTTTCATAATCTGATATCTAATAAATTGAAATGTATAATTAGAATTAATAGTAAGTGTCAACCCACTCTCAGCATCGTATGCACAAGACGAGTCCTATATATCTTTTTAGAATAATAGGGGAAACCATTTGGTCTAAGCCACGGAGAATATGCATCTTTAAAAATGTGAAAATGTATATGAAGTACATGTATATGTTTCAGCAGTTGTGTACGCAATTTAAGCGGTAACGAAATGAAAGCCTAAAACAATCAGGCTAGAAAGACGACGCGGAAAGGAATAATTATTCTGACAGTAAACAAAACACGAGAAAAGCAAAAAAAAGGGTATTTACAGTTTGTTATCCACATGTTTTGGTTTTGGCATTCTGAATCCTTCTTGAAGTTTCCTGGCGATTTCTCGTGCGTTAATTCCCGGATATGGAGAACCACCTAGACAAGATGAAGTCATGATTTTATTTCGCGAGATATAAATTCGCTGTATACGTGATTTATAACTCATCTTACCTACAGTGAGAATCTCGTACAATAGGACACCGTAGCTCCAACTGGAAAGAAAAGAAGAAGTGCGCAATATTGACTCCTAAAATTGGCTTAATATGCATTTCAGTGATGTATAATTAGGAAATATTTGGGCTATATTACTTGGGTTGTAAGGTCCGTCTAACGGGCTAGTGATCTTTGTGTTTACTTGCCAACGGATATGTTATTTTCCTCAGCCTAACTTGTACCGATAAATTTTTTTATATCGTTACTGGTCTAATTTAAAAGTCACAAAAGGGATATGTAATGATATGACCATCGATAAGCAAGATCTATCGCATCGCCCGGTGCTCCAGCCAATGCATTCCACCGCACGCTAACGGGATTCCACAGCAAAAAGTCGGCCAATTCGATCCATACTATACTTCTCATGTTGTGGGCGCACTTGGGTGCAAGACTTTCGACTGGCTGGCAAGATTGTACACCACTGGGGTTTTAACGTCCTGTCCGTTCTGTTTCTTACATCCGCCCCACACAATACAGCTCTACAGTGCAGTGGATTATCTGTAGCAGCATTATATTTAACCCATGGATAGCAATTAATGCTAATCTATCGCTAGTTACCCACAAAAAATATTAGTCAAATAGGAAAAGGGCCTTGGCCGAGGCACTAACCCAAAATTGGTATAAACTACTTACACGTCACTTTGAGTTGTGTATGTTCCATATAACAAAGCTTCATACGCAGTCCACTTGACAGGCAACCGGCCCTGAAAGATTAGATTAGATTTTAGACTTCTTTGTGTTATGCTATAGCAGTTTTCATAACAAAATTACCACCAATCGAACGAATTCGTGTTTTTTGCGCACGCGGGCGGGGAGAGGTGGGGGAGGGGGGAATGGTGGCGGGGGAGGGGTGTGAGGTGGGGGTTTGGTAGAGCTAGGATACTCACACGACTTCTTTTGGTATAAATATCATCCTGCTGAACATTCCTCGCCATTCCAAAATCTGTTACTTTACACTTCTCCCCTTCACCAACGAGAACATTTCTGGCCGCCAAGTCGCGATGGAGTATCTGAAAGAAAAATGCCATAATTTCAAAATTGCTGCTGTCCTTGTTATTAAGTACCGAGGGGAGTGGGAGAGGGCACAGTAATTGGAAAAGTGGCGGCTGGGAAATGTGTGACCCCCCCCCCCCCCCCACCCACTTCCTTCTGGCTCAAAACTGACTGAACCACCCCTGATCAAAGGTTGAAAATTACAGAACACACCCCCTTTGTAAAAAAAACATTTATTTCTAAGAAAACAGTCATTCTGTAATGGGTTAGAGGTTTTTAATTTGACATTAGCTGGTAAATCGTGATCCCAATCCGACACCACTCTAATTGACACTGCGATTCCACGTCTTACATCTTCTTCGGCTTCTTAGCACACCAAAGAAGGATGACTTTCTGAATTCTTATACTAGACTTTTGTAAGTTTTCCAGATATTGTGTGTAAAAACCGTGGGGAATTTGTGACCCAAAATATGCAAAAACTGCAACAGTACGTAATAGTAATTATATATAATTATTGGAGAATTCATATTTGACAAAAATTGACAACAGAAACTATAACCACTGTTTGTCTGCAAAGTGTTTGACAAAAGAGTTTACTGGTGAAAGCCTAAAGCCCAGAGTTAATCTTTACAGGCTTTGGAGAGGCGGACAAAAACGATGTTATGATCACAAACCATCTAGAGGATCTGGGGACATGTTTATATTTGGGCCTTTAAATCACTTGAAATACATCTCATTCTGCTCACATCAAGATATTTACCAATTAATACTGATGAATACCACTGAGGATTTTCTTGTAACCATGCACAATGTATTAATAAGATGATCCACCCCCTATGTGTAGATCAAAACTACATAACCCACCCATTTTCGAGGGCTCAAAACCTGATGACCCACCCCCTTTCTGCTCCGGCCCAACCCCTCTCCCTCCTACTTATTGGCCAGTTATAAGTCATTGAATTTTGAGGTCTACCTTTCTTGATGACAAAAAAGTCATTCCATCAGCTACCTGCCATGCAAACCTCATCAACTGCTGTGAAGTAAGATTGGTTTCCGGCTTTCTATCCGGGTTATTAAAATACGTGTCATTGAGTCCACGACTCTTCCTCAAGTAACCCAGCAGATCACCGTACGGCACATACTCAATAAGGACCAGTAACGGATCTAAAAGTAAAAGAAAATGCCGTTTACATATGTAAGTGCAAAACCAACACGGAGACGGTTTTAGCGAACTGCATCGTTCGAGAGTTTACAAAAGAAAGAAGTATAGATTTTGTAGCCATGTGAATTTCCTTGGAACCCAACGGCATTTCATAATATTCCGGGAGGGGGTGTAATTCTCTCTCCGAAAGGTCTCTCACAAGCTGGAGGTATATTTTTCGAGCGTCCTGCTCCCAGATTTTACACAGCAATTTTTCCACTAGCGCTTTTTCGCTTCACACTTGACAGACTGACAAAAAAGCGGCGAATTCCTTGTTGTCTATATTAATATAAGTGATATTTATATAATCATTTTTCCTTTTACCAGTCTCAGTAACACATCCCAATAGTTTGATCACGTAAGGATGAGGTTTCAGTTTTTTCATCAATTCAAGTTCTGAAAGCAGGTCCTTTCTGTCTGAATCAGGAGCATTTTCTATTTGAGGAAAAGAAATTTAGAAAACATCAGCTCGGACATAAGAACTGGGATAATAGCCAAAGTCGCTAAATGTTTTAATGCATGAGATAACCTTTCAGCATTTTCACAGCCACTGTCACATCCTCTTGGTTAAAATGGATGTTCTTTGCTGTTGCCTTAGCAACTTGGGAGAAAGCTCCCTTTCCGATATTTTTAATGATATTGACTTGCTCTCGACTGATCTCCCAGCTTCTTGTTGAAGGATCAAGCGGCATGTAATCACTACTGTTAGGAATCTCGTAGGTTGTGCTGGAAACGACAATTGCTTCCGTGGATTTAAAATCAGCTTCCTGCTGGACAATAGTAGTCTAAAAATAAATAAAAATAGGTCATTATAATAGTTAACCAAGTGAAATTGTTAGATTCGGCTAAACATAATTCAAACTAACATTATTACCGTCAGAGGCCAATAAGCCTCTTGTTTTTTTTTCTCAGAAAGAAAACTTTCTTCTCTGGATGTGTACCAACCTTTGTATTGTAGTGTTTTATGTTGTATAACGTCACATAAACGGCTCTCTCCGCGAGCGAATTTTAAGAAGAACTTACCATTTGAATAGAGTTTGCACATGATGAGCGCCTGCTAACACTGGAATTACAAAAAAAGCGATTTTATGCTCAGACTAAAAATATAATAGTAAAAATACTCAGCATGCATGGCTGCTTAACCAAAAGCCTGTTCCTGAGAAAAATCAGTATATTTGATATTTTGTGATCTCTAAAGTTTTATTTTTGTACTCACCTTTTGCCACGCTCAAGGAGAGCTGAAAAGCAAGAAGACAACACTAAATGACCAAAACGAATGACCAAAATGCCAACCAATATCTTTCGAAGTTTTTTTTTTGCATACCCGAAACCTTAATAAATGACTTCTTTTCGGAACTGTCGGCCTATTCATGAACGTGGTTGAAATAGTTATATATAAGTGAAAGATTTGAAGATATTTAAGTAAACCATCAGGGCTTTTTTCTCGGGCCTTCTTACAGGCCACAGGCCAACTAGACTAGGACTATGGAGGCCTTTGGCACCCAAGGTATTAGGCTCGGATTAGTAACTAGGAACACTAAAAGCAAGGCGACTACACTCAATAGGAATAACTGTCGATGAGGAGAAGAGGAAAGTTAAATTTGCCCACTTTTGTATGTTGCCACTGAGCGAAGCGCCAGTGGCTGCCACAAAAAGTACGGACAGAAGAGAAAGTAAGATCGACAACGTAAACGCTGTTAATTTTTATTTTAACTTAGTCGTGTGTAAAGAGTGAATACAAAGACTTACCTGGACCTGGACGCATTCGCCAGTGCAAAACACTGATTACAACAATGATTATCACCAATAGTATTATGACACTGAGATAAACAGCATGAAGAATCTCCATTTCCTTGTCGCATCTGATAACTGTTGGTGATAGCATTTAAAATTAAGGCTAGAAATGGGTAGATGTCTAACCAGACGGCTTTTAGAATATAAAGTTTATTTAAAAAAAAAATGGATACACATTTGTACTTACAAATCAGTCAGATCATTCTTAAGATGTAGGCACTGCATTTGCTAATTACCTGTCTGATTCTGGTTTGCAGTCGACTTCGTAGAGCCTGAAAGATAAGAAAACAGCCATCAATTTAGTTCGAAAGAAGTGTTAACGGTTGGCAGAACCGCAGGTATAAATAACAATTCCAAAAATTATCAGGGCATTACAACATTTCAACATTACTCAATTATTTTTAAAAGGAGCAAACAAATCAGAAAAAAGAATAGTTGAAAAAATAGTCCACAAAAGATGAGAATTATTTTGCTATTATATTACCTGTTAGAACTTTGATTCTCTTAATTTTCTGTTTTTCTATTGAACTCTCCCCATATTTGTTTGTTGCAGTTACCGCAAACTCATACTGCTGGTCGTCCTTGAGTGCGATGACGTATTCACGAACAGAGACATCATGAATGACCTCAAGCTTTCCCCAGTCTCCTACAGTACCGTTACTACTAACGTTTCGTATATACACATTGTATTGTGTGATGTCCGCTCCATTGCTGATTGGCTTTGTCCATTTTAAGGCCACTTCATCACTCTGTACCTCCGCAGGCAAGTCTATAATGTCTGGTGTTTCGGGTATTCCTGATTGATAAAAATATTCAAATATTATCTTCTACTAGTCAGACGAGTAAAATAATACTCAGAAGAATGGATAGCAAGGTCAAAGGATTATCGAGTTAAAATGGCATCTCATTTTTGAAGTAAATAGCAAACTGCCTAAAGTAGATGCTACGATCCCTTCTGATTGAACATTCAATTAATGTTGCTTGACACCTTCAATCTTTGTCCTGATTGTCTTTTGCGCCGCTGCACTCTCAAAGACAGCATTTCTTGCGAAAACCCTCACACTGTACTCAGTGTCTCTCACCAGACCTCCAACAGACAGACTTGTTGTACCAGGGTTAGTAACATTCTCATTCTTTATCTCAGTGCCAGTCTTTAGTATGACCACTCGGTATGCTGTGATTGGACTCCCTCCATCATCAGCTGGTTCAGTCCATTTCACCGTCAGTGAAGTGGCTTGAACGTCTGAAGCTGAAGATGTTATGGCCGGGGAGCGTGGTTCCTCTAATGACAATCAAATGAAAAAAACTCGATTGATATTATTTATATCTCTATTTTATTTTAAAAACGGAGTTCATTCTATGATTTGTTTTAGACAGACAGACAGACTAACAGACAGAGTGACTGACTAACTGACAGACAGACAAACGGACGGAGGGACGGAGGGACGGACAGAGGGATGGATGGATGGGTGGATGGATGGATGGATGGATGGATGGATGGATGGATGGATGGATGGATGGATGGATGGATGGATGAATGGATGGACGGAAGGATGGACGGGCGGATGGATGGATGGATAGATTGATAGATAGACGGATACAGATATCTGGAAAACTTGCCGACACATACGTATCTGTTTCAGCGGGATTGAGGCTTCCTTTAAAGATTGCAGGCCATTGTAAGCGACACATTTGTATTCACCAAAATCTTGACTATCATTTATCGTCAGCTTCACTGTGCTTTCTTTAGCTGTGACTGTGTTTAGTTCATTTCCATCAGGTTTATACCAGATGAGTGTTGGTGTAGGAACACCATCTGACACACACGTTAGCGTCACTGTCTGACCAATCCAAGAATTGGCAGCTGATAAAGTAACGCTTAGTATTTTCGCCGGGTCTGTAAAAGAAATCAAAAATTAAAAGGAAAGAAGATCGCTTTTGACGGTCAAAAGGGGAATGTGCTGCCTTTGCGAAGACATCCCCAAATAGTTAGACATTCTAATCTTCTTGGATAAGGACGATACATCGTAGGCCCCGTCTTTGCATCTTTACAGTTATGATCAGCATGGGACGTTTAAGAACCTACACACTTATCACAAAGAGTAGGGCATGGAGTTCTCAGTGATGTGGTCTGGCCTTGTTTCATTGGGGGCATCTGCAAAAATTTCCTCATTCTTTGTAAACTGTATTATGTAGTCTGGTCAAAGTCCCGGCAAATTGCTGTTTACCGCATTAGAGCGGATGCATTTAAATGCGCTATATAAATACCGCATCATCATTAAAAGAAAACTCGATCTCCCCTCTCTCATTGGTTTTGCTTCATTTCATGTCTTAACTAATTGCAGTGAAACGAACTCGACCGCGGCCACCCAACGTTTTTTAGCCAATCACAAGACAAGCTCGAAACAAAAGAATTGGAGTTCGTTCATCAGCAGTTAAATTTGCCCCTTACTGTGATTGGTCCGCTGATGAAGGAAGTCCAATTCTTTTGTTCTGAAGTTATTTTGTGATTGAGTAAAAACACGTTGGGTGGCCCCGGTCACTGTAAGGAACGCCAAATAAAAGAATATTGTTTTTACAACTTTGTTACAAGATACAGGGGACAAAAAATGTCAAAAGGTAGATTTGATATGAAGTGAATAAAATAATAAAAATAGTTCGGACTCACAACGAACAACAAGGGTGACTATGCGTAATTTTGTTCCTGCTAAGTTGTTAGCCCTGCATGTATATAGTCCATCATCTGTCCTCTTTATTTTGTCGAAGTTCAAATATGCTATTTTCCTTCCGGAACTTTTGATTTGTCCATTTCGCAACCATGATACTTCCGGGTCAGGTTTTCCAGTCGCTGTACAACTGATATTGACTGAGGATCCTTCAATGTAACTGCCATTTATTGACGGTGGGCTGATAACTGGTAGCTCTGCAATGCGAAGAAAGTTTGACCCCATTTTGAAAGGATTAAAGCATTCACGATCAGCTAGATTTGCGGCCAATCCGATTTTGGATTTCAGAAATCAGAAATCGGGACAATCCGTGAAACTATTTTGGATTTTAGTTTCCAGAAAGCAGCAAACAGCATATTCATGTCTGGAAATCCAGACAGTGGAAACGGAAAATGAATAATTGCGCAACAACGAATTCTGAAACTAGAAAAGATGAAACAGAAACCAGAAAACAAATAAATTACCAGATTTTGCGGCTAAACCATGGCTTCTTTCAGACAAATCGGAAATCAAAAATAACTTGCAATATATTCCTGTAATTTAATTTTGAAAAATCAGAAAACGGATATTTTTGTCATCAGAAATCAGAAATCAGAAATCAGGAATCAGAAATCAGAAATCGGAAATCAGATATCAGAAATCAGGAATCAGAAATCAGAAATCAGAAATCAGAAATCAGAAATCAGAAATCAGAAATCAGGAATCAGGAATCGGAAATCAGAAATCAGAAATCAGAAATCAGAAATCAGGAATCAGAAATCAGAAATCAGGAATCAGAAATCAGAAATCGGAAATCAGAAATCGGAAATCAGAAATCAGAAATCAGAAATCAGGAATCAGGAATCAGAAATCAGAAATCAGAAATCAGAAATCAGAAATCAGAAATCAGAAACCAGAAATCAGAGATCAGATATCAGATATCAGAAACCCGTTGTAAGACGTAGGGAGTGGAGGGGGGGGGGTGGGGGGTGGGGGGGCTGGGATGGGAGGGGAGGGGAGGGTACTTGTGACGCGATGGTTTTCCAACAGTATAACTTCTTTCTTTCGGTCAGGGGCGGGGGCGGGTTTGTCGGGAAGTTGCTAGAAGGTAGGTAGAAAGCCAATACTCGTTTGATAAGGGGGGTGGGGTGGGGTACATCGGTGCACTTTCCTAACTGTCCGGGGGAGATACAGGTTAAAAAAGGTTCAAACAAGCATAAAACCTTTGTTGCTGGGTAAAACTTTACTTTGGAACCCTTTACCTTATTTGACAATAAGGGCACTGCTGTTCAATCTCCCCGTTATCTCAACAGCCGGCAGGTCTATTTCTGGGGTGGGGGATGAGGGGTGAAGGGTGAGGGGTGAGAATAAAGGATTCGGACGGTTAACAACTTCGATAAATTTAGTGACGGTGTTTTCATTAGTAATTATCTGCGATACCCGATAAAAAGACATAAGAATGACAAGAGTCTATTCTGCCCATACTTTACTATAGTAGAACGATGTATTCAGCAGCATACAATGAATCAAAATCATGATGTAATACAAACAACGTTATTGAGTAAGGCTTTACCTAAGGGCCTATAAAGCCATACATTTTATGCTTATCATAATCTATAAAGCTGTACCTTGTGGTTATTCTATTTGCTTCTGTATATTAAGCTACATAACTTGAGTTCAAAAATTAAAAATCGGTAAGTTTTTAAACGGCGTACAAAAGAATGAAAAGAATTAACGCAACAGCGGTAGTACACCTAGTCCAGTTTGACTTACATGTAATATTCTATTATGTCAGTGATGGGCCGAGTCAAATAAATTTTAAAAGACATGTAAAATAAAGTTTGATTTCACCTCCCTGAATGTCTACAATACCGAATTGAAATAAAATGGAATATTTCAGCATCATATCAGGTCACAGTTGATGGAATCCAGCATTACAATAAAGGTCAGCCAAGGGTTCTGTCTAACGCACTAACGAAATCATCTCGTTTCAGTAATGTGCTCTTGAAAAGGATGCAAAATAAAAACAGGTTACATTGGCTCTGAAATGTAACTTATCGTCGAATATGAAGTAAATTATTGTTCAAACACAATATATCACTGATATGAAATCAATAAACACTTACTTCGTACAAATGTACATTTATTCCCACGCATTAGCCGGTATAGCTTTCTGTGGGCGCACGTGCCAGACACTGTAACTTTACAGTGCGACAAGAGCATACCGGTATGCAATATCGGTTCCTTTTTCCACTTCTTCCGAATTTTTTGTTTGTGAGTGTATATTTTTTTAAGATCAAAAGTGGTTCGCATATTCAAGCCGTTATTAAAACCAGGAACATGAGACATTCCGGAACATAGCGTGAGCATACCGGTAGTGAAATTAACAAAGAAATCAATGCACAAAGAAGGTCAACAAAATATTTGTACAATATTTGTATTTATTGGCGAGAAAGGTGGGACGCAAAAATTTTTTGCTGACTGGAACTGTAGCTATTACAATAATGTATATTCTTGGAAGTAAATTTCAAGACAGCAGGGGACCGTCAACGATAATGCTGCTAATGTAGGATCTACAAGGGATTAATTAATACCGTGACTATGTGAAAATTGGAAAGTGCACCGATGTACTCCTCCCCCCCTTATCAAACGAGTTTTGGCTTTCTACCTACCTTCTAGTAGATCCCCGACAAACCCCCCCACCCGACAACCCCCCCACCCACCCCTGACCCAAAGAAAGAAGTTCTACTGTTGGAAACCATCGCATCACAAGAACCCTCCCCTCCCTTCCCTACCCTCCCCTCCCCTCCCACCCCCACCCGCCTCCACTCACTACGTCTTACAACGGGTTTCTGATTTCTGATTTCTGATTTCTGATTTCTGATTTCGGGTTTCTGATTTCTGATTTCTGATTTCTAATTTCTGATTTCTGATTTCTGTTTTCTGATTTCTGATTTCTGATTTCTGATTTCTGATTTCGGGTTCCTGATTTCTGGTTTCTGATTTCTGATTTCTGATTTCGGGTTTCTGATTTCTGATTTCTGATTTCTGATTTCTGATTTCTGATTTCTGATTTCTGATTTCTGATTTCTGATTTCTGATTTTTGATTTCTGATTTCGGGTTTCTGATATCTGATTTCTGATTTCGGGTTTCTGATTTCTGATTTCTGATTTCCGATTTCTGATTTCTGATTTCGGGTTTCTGATTTCTGAATTCTGATTTCGGGTTTCTGATGAAAAACATATCCGTTTTCTGATTTTTCAATATTAATTACAGGAATATATCGCGAGTTATTTTTGATTTCCGATTTGTCTGAAAGAAGCCATGGTTTGGCCGCAAAATCAGGTAATTTATTTGTTTTCTGGTTTCTGTTTCATCTTTTCTGGTTTCAGAATTCGTTGTTGCGCAATTATTCATTTTCCGTTTCCACTGTCTGGATTTCCAGACATGAATATGCTGTTTGCTGCTTTCTGGAAACTAAAATCCAAAATAGTTTCACGGATTGTCCTGATTTCTGATTTCTGAAATCCAAAATCGGATTGGCCGCAATCACAGTGTTTTTCCTTTTTTCTATTCCTCGACACTAGCCTAAATAAAATAGCCGCATCACATTTAACACTATTAATGACTGGTTCCGAATGAAAGAGTTAATTTTGTTTCCCGAGAATTTCAATGTTTTTCGATGTGGAGCCGAGCGAAAAATTGAGATTCGAAGGGAAACAAAACTAACTCGTTTCCCTAGGGACCAGTCATTAAGTCATTTGTATATACCGCATCGAAGACTTAAAGAAACGGCGGTCATCGGTCAAGATTTCCGGGTAACAGTACACTGTTGCCCTTTGACGTCGTAGACTTTGCAATGTTGCCCGCTCCGACACTTTCGGCGGGAAACAGTTTGATTGTCAGATGTCATATGACCTCGAAGTAGCCAATGAGGGTACGCGCTTTTGGAGAAAAAGTTCCAGCTATATAATGATGGTATTTGTTTCCTTCCCAAAACACCTTTCAATTATGGACCACGAATAAATGATGTGATAATTGAAGTTGTAATTGTACATATAGATAGTACAGAAAATTATACTTTGGTTAAACGGCAAGATTTTAGAAAGAAAAAGAACGTAAAATGAAAGAAACACTTTTGAATCTTACACCTCAATAATCTGGGTTATTCTACCAATCACATGGTTAAAATACATTGAACAATTATCAGCTCACTACTCAAATGAAGAATACATGGAAGAGTAAGTAATTCAAAAAAAGCCTCTAGGTCTATCTCACGCGAATACCTTACCAGGCTTAAAAATCTTCATAATCAAGAAACTGTTACCCTGCCCGGGAGGTGTGTTACGCAGTTTACCGATAAAACTACTTACTAAATGTATAAAAATAAGCAATATTGATCCACTGAACAAAGAGTTTGCCAAAAGGCTAGCAACGGTGTGAGAACAGGAAAGAAAGCTAAAGAGTACGCAGAAATTTTAACAATATGTCATTTTTTACTTAGCGTTTTTCCTATCTATACATGATTTAAAAAAACACGTACCTGTCACAATAAGTCGAACTATACTCGCGTGATCTGCACCTGACTCTGCAACTAGATTACACTTAAACAGGGTACTGTCTTTAGGAGTTACGTTCTCAATGACAAGAGAGGCATTTCCTTTAATCTTTACTCTTCTTTTGTAGGCAGATGGTAAACTGTGATGATTTAAAATGGTGCCATTTTTTATTTCCACCAGCATCCCCTTGAAAACACCACTTAGGCCATCTTTTACACTGTAAACAATACCTAACAATTCTGCTTGTCGGTCATCTACCCTGTAGTCCCACGCAAGAGTCGCATTAGTTCCCTCTCTTGCATAGCTTGGATCAGCAGGTTTCAAGGTGAACTGTATGACCCCTTCTAGACAGATAAAGGAAAACAAAGGAAATAAAAACACACTCAAGATGCTTCCAGATAACTGTGACTTACCGCTCTAATGAATGTCCTACTTTTATTTCAATGTTTGAAATGTATTACGGCATTGAAAAACAGGTTATTCAGAAGTATGGCTATGCCAATGTCGACACGAAAAACATTTACGTCTGTGAAGCTGACGAATAAAAAAAAATTCGTCCCCTTGTCAGCTACTTTTATTTGCGCTAATTTTTTGAGAAATTTCCTGACAATTATTAATTAAAGACCCTATGTGTATCTGCATGCATTGCGTTACGTTTATTACGATAGTTGGCAATTTCTGTTACTCTAGAGTCAATTACTTAAAAAGCAATGTCAAAACATAAACCTACCTTCGGTTCATAACTTGACTGAATACAAAGAGTTCGCTCAGCTACTAATCACTATTAATCATTATTTGTTTTGGTTGTATACGCTTATTATTGCAGAGAATGGATATTTGCTCATTCATTCTTGCATTTGAAACAAGTGAAATAACTCGAAACGAAAATGAAACAGTGAAGTGTTAGAGTCCGGCGTGCTTCCTTTCGTCGGGCAGTTAAGCTAGTGTATCGCGCCCGTCAATTTCTTCCATTCATCTTTGTGTGATCACTTTGTTAGTAGCTGGTAGTCTAATGAAAATTTCTGTGGAATAAGTTATGAGACAACCGATCCGAGCTGTAAATGGCCAGTCTTCTTATAAACTCCTGGAACGTTGTTTGTGATTACTTTCCAAATATCTAGAAGGCCTTGCTCATGAGTCTATTAGTCTACTATTAGTCCCATTTAAAATTGCAAATAACTTCCCCACTACATAACCTTTAAAAATGAAATCAACTAAACAGAATCTTTAATGTTGAACGTACCTGTATGCGGAAGTATAAACACGATTACATGTAAGAGGCAGCATAACGAAAGGAAGTTTTCACCCATCGTCATTCTGTAGCAAAATGTTATTGCCTAAGTGTTGTTACCAGGTCCAATCGAAGAAGAAATTTCTGCCACCGCTTTTATAATGTATATGTTGCAAACGAACTCAACCAATACGTTCTTTATTTGAATAGAGTCACACTTCAGTAGCTTAATTGAGTGACTCGAGTCACGCATAAGCAAATGACTCGTCCCAGGACGTCTCTTATTTGAACAGTAAAAAAAGAGGAGCGGGATAATAAAGAGGCATTTTGGATACATCATAGCCGCGTCTTCATGAAATTTCCTCATTTGTGACGACTGCTGACGAGTCAGCCCGAGAGACGAGTCCTCAGGAATGTCACATTTTGCTAATTTGCTGAGAATAAAATTGGACAGCTTTCTATTATAGTTTGCAACTCTAGGTCAATATAGTTAACAATTATTTACCCACGTTGAGGTGAATAGTACTTTGCTAATCACCTCCGAGTTAACCAGTCAAAGCGCACGAAAAGCACTATTTACTTGTGTGGTATATACCTATGCTAAATATATGGAACACATGAGCAATATTTTTTAACACCAACAGAATTACTTTGATGTTGAACATTATCAGTTCCTTGAAGATCGCAGCTTTTCTTCAGAGGACAATTTTTCTAGAGAGAAATTCGACAAAAGGTATCCACTTCTCGGATTGAACAGATAAGATTCATGTAGATTTCGTTTGCGCCAAATCACGGGCTATTGTTTTATGTTAATGTTTGCCGCTTTTATATTGCTTTCGTCTATTGCAGTTATGTCAATGACAACAAAGCATTAAAACGGATACGCTTGCATTCATCCGTTAACCATCGTTTTCTAAAAGAAAGAACATTACAATGCAACTTTTTTCTTTTTTATGCCGTTAAACTACCTGATAATCACTTGCCCTATTCGCCCAACAAAACATGTTTAGTTAAACCAGGCGTAACAAAATGAAAATCAGCAACAGAAAACTGAACGACTAAATTTTGCATAGGGTTCCAGCATAGTTGGTTCCGGTAAGCGCTAACTTTTATTTCACAAGTCCACAAACATTATTTAGTAATTTCTATGAAGAATACAATTTTAAACCGTGTTTAACTAAACAACCTTTGAACGAGTTTAAGCTTTGGTGTGAATGGGGTAGTAGATAAATGTTTCCGTGATAATCACTGGACATTTGTCTTGTCACAAGAAAAAGGGCCACTTGTGTTTGTTATTTCCATGTTCTAGTTCATTATGTTAGCTATTATTAACCTGCACATCATTGAATATATCGTCTCGCTCACTTTGCTTCCGGCGAATAATTGTTGGATATAAATGATATTTATTTCTAGAAATAGATAGACTACGAGCAGCCCCTATTTTTTCGCAGTCCGTTGAGCGTGAAGCGAAAAAAAAAAAGAGCGCGCGAAAATTGGGGACGAGACGAGCGGAAGCGAAGCGTTTCCGCTCGCCTCGTCCCCAACTTTTGCGCGCTCTTTGTAGTCTAAGAAATAAATCGTAGTCTAAGAAATAAATGATTTAATGTAGCTTGTGACGTATTCATCTCCCAGGCTCCGGTTGGGGAAACTTTCTCCCATCCGGGATGTTCCTCATGTGGTCTTACATAGAATCAAGACATGCTTGTTCAATCGTCTTTCGGTGATGTCTTCAACAAGCGAAGCATCCTGTTGCCAGGCTTGACTTTTGTAACATTTGAGAAGTACAACTCATGAACACAAACCATTGATGAACAATCATAGGAGCTCACTGCTTTTGGACTTTTCTTTAACAGTCAAAGCATCATTCAAGTATGACAGCACATTTATGTGCAGTGGCCAGGTGTGTTGTTACATATTTATATGTCTGAATTTATAGAAACGGGGTCAAAGCTTGGCATGGTTATGTTGTGGTTTAAATTTATGTTTGGTTTATTTTTTTTGCATTTTTCTTAATTTTATTTTTTCAAACCAGTTTGATTCTTACTTTTCATTGGACATCTTACATTCATTATCATAATGTGAAAGAAAGGAAAATAAAAAGCAAACTGGTTTAAAAAAATGAAAACAAACCAAAGACAAAGCTGGGCATGGTTATGTTGTGGTTTAAATTTATGTTTGGTTTCTTTTTTTGTATTTTTCTTTTTTCCAACCAGTTTGATTTTTACTTTTCATTGTCTTACATTCATTATCATAATGTGAAAGAAAGGAAAATAAAAAGCAAACTGGTTTAAAAAAATGAAAACAAACCAAAGACAAAGTTAAGCCAGAACAGTTATATTCTGCTTTTCCTGAGTTGAAAGTTCTTCTGCTATATATTTAGCAGGAGAGGGAAGAAATCCGGTTAGCACTAGCTAACTATCCAAGTGACTACTCTGGTTCTCTAAGCATCTATCTATTGTCACTCACAGCTTGCTACACCATGCAATTCTACAGTGATTGGACAAATTTTGGACTCCGCGAGCCGTGCTTGAAGGCCGACGGTAGTCGGCCTTCAAGCCAGCCGCACGCGCAAAAACTCAGGGGGGGCTCTGTCAAGGAAGCCTTTGCTGGGTAGCTTAGTCAATGACCTAACAGCCCAAGGGAGACCAGGGTCAGGCATTGATTTGGGGGCTTGCTGGGGGGGGGGGGGGGTGGTCTAAGTCAGGTTTCGGTCGCTTTCCAAGAGTGAGATTTTGGGACTGAAATCAACTCTTTGAACTTCCAGATGGCTGCTGGGTGCAGGGTTGAGGAGCTGCCATGAAGCTGACACACACAAGCAAGGTTGGTGTGCATGCCAACAAGTGACAGTTTTATTTTGATTGATTGATTGACAGGGCCTGTGATTTTGGTGGGAAAAGAGCAGACCAGGCTTTGCGGTCTTGACCCCGTTCTCATAAATTCATGTATATATGCATCTTATCATTATCAGAACCATTTTAGAGGACTTCCACTTAACAGGACGCTTTCACCTCTTTATAGTAATCAGGGAATAGTTTTCATTTGATATTAACCTTTCTGCATGAGCCAAGTCTAACACCACTTGCAGGTTTAGGGGAAGCGGGGGTGGCTCTTTAGTGACAGTGCTCGCCTCCCACTAATGTGGCCCAGTTTCGATTCCTGGTTCGGCGCTACATGTGGGTTGAGTTTGTTGTTGGTTCTCGTCCTGTGGCCAAAAAGACCCAAAATGGAAAGGTTTTGTTTTTCAGTCCCCAGCAAACAGAGCTCACTCAGCCAAAGCAACACACACGTACATTATGAACTAAGAGTAATGGTAGATTATGACAAGTGCGTTCGACATGCTCGCCATTGAAGAACAACGTGCTGCTCGTAACTTGCGGGCGTATGATCGAACCAAAAAGCACGGCGCACGGCGAACGATAGAACGAAAAAAGCATATGGACTACGAGCTATGAGCCTGCAAACTGTTCACGTCAACAAATGTAATTTCACTGCGCGCGAAAATACACCTTATTCAAAATGGCGGATAATACATTATTCTTTTGCCTACATGTTAATTGGCCCTCGTTGATTCGTTTAAAGCCAAAGAGTCTTTTGAATTCTGCATGCAGATGCGATCGAGGCAATGTAGGCCAATTGACGTGAGGACAAAAGAATAAATGTACATTCCGCCATTTTGGAATAAGGTGTATACCAGTCCTCGGCGGAGAACAATTATCACATGCGATCGAGGCCACACGGGCCAGTCCAAAATCAAATGGCATAGCCCAACAATACCTGCATCATAAATCCCGGGGGTAAAAGGACTTGAATAGTATGCGTTCTCCTTTGTCGAACGCAATTAAACTCAATACGCGATTTCCCAGTTATTTACTTGGCGAGGAAGACTGCACGTCACATCACTTTCCAAGCGAAATTGATATAAATCAAGGAGAATAAAATATTATGCGCAAACTTTATTTAAACACGCATTACGATGCTTTCAAAATCAATAATTGTTAAATTATTACATCGAGGAAACGTCGCTATTTGTAAACCAACTGAAACCGCCGGCGAATTTCTGAACAAAAAGTCAGTCAAAACACAAACTGCCGTCTAGAGCAAAACGTGTTTTGATTGGCTGGGTCGCTCTACATTACACTCTTTTTTTATGAGAACGTCGAGGCTGAAATTTGCCACAATTTTAAGAACATGCTAAGAACATACCCCAGGCTGAGAGTCGGAAAACGACTATATTTTGCCCATTTGTTTTAATCGGTTGTAAAATAAGCAGTATAAATAAATGCATAACTGTGGTCTAACAGAAGTTAACTGGATGCTTAAAAGGAATTTGTCTGCGTCACCAGCTCCCAGGGAGCAGGCCGCGCAGGCATGTCAAAAGCAACTTGATACAACACATTCGGCGAACGATGCTGTTTGATACGTTTCCTGGTTTCGACCCCATTGATTGAATGAAATACTATAACTTGTAATCTAAGAACGTCTTAAGAACATTTCAGCTTCAAATCGCGAAGAAAATAAGAACGCTCAGCCTCAGCCCCAAAACTAGATGTTCTCATAAAAAAAGAGTGCACATGCTAATTGGTTATAATTTTAACATGAGAAGAAAGCTAAACACGTAAATGATTGGTCTTATCGCTTTCTTCATATATGAAATATAGCAGATACAGAATTGTATTTGCAAGGTTTATTGGTTGACCCTTATCCACTGATAATTGACCGTGTCTACAAGAAGGAAAGTTCAATTCCAGGTTTTGCTGGTGTTATGATCGCAAACATTTCGTGCCACGTGTGACTTTTCGGAAAAGTTACTTCTGTACATCATTGGTTCGTCTTACCATTATTTGTAAATACCATTTTGTCTGCAAACAAACGTGAATGGTACTTTTCTTTAAAGTGATCTTGTGTTTTCTTCAGGTTATTTTAGTTCTCTTGTTATATTTTTACAAGGAAACCGATTGGTATTTTCCTTTTTTATGCAATTTGCTTATATATACATTAGAAGAGGTGAGTTTGGAGCTTAACTTTTGACATAAAAGTAAAACGTTTTAAAAGACGTACTGAACATTTTTTTGGCAATATGAGAGCATTAACAAAACGAAAATACCTGCCTAATTGAACATTACAGCAACACTAATTACAACACTACTACTGACAATAATACCTCATTACAGAAATAGGACTAATAACAGGGTGAATATGAATTGTTTTTTTTTTCGGGGGGGGGGGGGGGGGGGTATCTCCAGCGAGCTTATAAGCAGTATCCGAAAAGAACCGCTGGACAGCTAGACTGTTCACAGTCCCCTATCGCAGAGATCGATCGTTGAGTTCGAGCGGCCGCCATCTTGTGTTCTTTGTGCGAGCGAAACCTGGGGAGAGTACAAAATGCCCGTGGGTAGGGGCGCTGGTGGTTAATAGCGTGGGGGTGGAGGAGCGGAAAACATAGGGGGACTGTCACGTCTTCCCTCCATGCCATGTTCACGGCTGCCGTTGCTCCAGCAACGGCAGAACCTGATTGGTCGAATTCACAATAGAAATCATTAGACCGAAGAGGAGCGTTGACAACTTGAGTGACGGAATGTGACATTCATCACTTCGCGGTTCAGTCCAAAATGGCTTCGATTACAGAGGAATTTTCTGGGGAATGTTTTGATTTTGATGTTTTGATTTTGAATGTTTTGATTTTGATGTTTTGATTTTGATCGTCTTGGAGGAATAGTGTTGAAGCGCGAGCAGAAAGAGGCTGTTGCTAATTTAATGGATGGAAAAGATGTTTTGGCGGTTCTTCCGACTGGGTTTGGAAAGAGTTTAATTTATCAAAGTTTTGTTTTAGCGATGGAAATGGAGGAAAGCTCTGCTGGTTGTTCTTCAATCAGACCTTCCTGCCTGGTTATTGTGCCGCTACGCAGCATTATCGAGGAGCAGATTTACTCAAACGAGTTCGATCACGAAACGAAAGGCTTCTCGTTTTCCAAAGATGTCTTGGAGAACATTAAAAACGCTAAATTCGAGGTCATATACGCATCGGCGGAGCAAGCTTTGTCGAGCCAGCTCCTCGAAGTTCTTCGGGACGATTCTTCGGCGCTGAGTAAGTCCATTTCGCTGATTGTGGTCGACGAGAGTCACACGGTGGAAACGTGGTAAGCATTCGCAAACAGCATTTGTGTTATGGTGCGACTACCAAATCGATAATGTCTATTATTTGAGCTTATGTCACAAGTTATATCTTCATCATTCTTTGCGCTTCACGACCGAAGTCAAATCATGCCTTTATAGTCATTTGGAGTTATTAAGAGCTGTTTGTTTGTTTTATAGGGGAAAGGGTTCCAAGAAAGGGAAAAAGGTTTCAGAGCCGTTTCGGAAAGATTTTGGCGCCTTGTCTACGCTGCGTTCCTTTTGTAGTACGTTCCCTTTACATGATTTCACTTTAATGAAAAATATAATAAACTAACGATTTGCATATTTCCCCACTGTTGACAAAGAAAATTCTCTCACTTTTGATAGACTGTTCACAGTCCCCTATTTTTCCGTGAAGTCGCAGAGATCGATCGTTGAGTTCGAGCGGCCGCCATCTTGTTTTTTACTAAAAGTATTTCATTTGAACGCGTTTCCAGGAGCTAAATTGTCTGTTTGATTTAGTTCCGCATTGGTGAATCCAGTAACAAGTACATCTGTTGAACAATCATTCAGTTTTCCACCGCCCGAAGAATAAAAACTTTGCTCAACAATGTCTCAGGAGAGCTTTAGCAACCTGAAAATGTTTAACTGTGACGAAGAATGACGTTTTGACATCACTAATGAATTTGCCGATCACACAGGGATCAAGATGTCAAATGGAGCAAAAATGATACGGCCGAGAACCTCGAAAACCATACCCTATCCCGCGGCACTACCTCAATGAAGCCCATATATGGGAGTACCAACTTTCCCCGGGATCTCGCCGCGGATCGTCAAGATCCATCGAGTGATCTCGCCGAGATATATCAAAATCTCGGCGGCCAAAAACCTTGCCGAGAATCTCGCCGAGATCTCGGCGAGCTCTCGCGTTTAAGCACCCTCCCCCCCCCCCGTTCACTCAAAATTTTGTTGCGCGGCCCCTGAATTAGTCTTTAAGGCGTTCGATTGCTTGAGCAACAGTGCGAATAACGGTGCGTGAAAAAAGGTTAGAATCCTTCCCCTTTTAAACCACTCGTCGTTCTCCACGCTTCTCCCCAACTGACAGAACAAGAAAATGCTACTGTCAGCTACATTTTACATTACAAAAACTTATGTAATTCTATGGCGTTTACCTTGTGGTCTCTCTCCATTTCTTTCATCGTTTCTTTTAGTTTAGCAAACGTTGGTCGATCACTTGGGTTTTGTTCCCAACAATTAAGCATAATCTGATATCTAATCAACAGAAAACTATCATCAACAACCAAAGGAAATGCATACGTAAATAGTATAGTCTCGCTATGGTGTATATAATTTATGTGAGCTTATTTTAAATGAGATTAGAGATCGGTACTATTTTCATAAATGATCAGCTGCGAAAAATGCGACGTGCCGTGGTATTGTAAGTTCAGAATATTGGAATGAACATGTTTAAAATATACAATAAAGATTAAAAAGCAAAACAAAATTACAACAACAATGTACTGTATTTACATTTTGTTATCCACATGTTTTGGTTTTGGCATTCTGAATCCTTCTTGAAGTTTCCTGCCGATTTGTCGAGCGTTAATTCCCGGATATGGAGATCCACCTAGATAAGATAATCGAGAGGAAAGTGATGGGTTTACAAGATTTATCTTTAACTTTTTATTATGTAAATAATATGTAAATGATGTGTTT
The DNA here is from genome assembly GCA_963693305.1 of Meandrina meandrites. Lineage (NCBI taxonomy): Eukaryota > Metazoa > Cnidaria > Anthozoa > Scleractinia > Meandrinidae > Meandrina > Meandrina meandrites. The sequence continues at coordinate 15,724,198 of OY855911.1, read as the reverse complement.
ATTATTTTAATGATGTGTACCTACCTATGGTAAGAATCTCGTACAGTAGGACACCATAGCTCCAACTGCGAGGAAACAAAAGGTTATTGTTACCCAATTTCAGCCAGAAAGTTGTTGATAGTTGGGACGTAGAAAGGAAACAAGGACGTAGATTTAGCAAGCACTTCATAGTTCTCTACCCTCATCTGTGTGTTCGGGCCATACTGCAATTCCTCAGTAGTAATCCGTCCTTGCTTTTTCTGAAGTAGCAGACAATAAATATTCTTGATAGCACGACTACCATATCAATGAACGTTTTATTTAAAAAATATTGCATCAATTCATTATATCCTTAATGGATTTGCTTACTTGTAAACAAACGTTTTTTCTTTACTCCCAGTCAAAGGACGCGTTTTGGCCATCAAGAAGGGTTATATTCTATTCAAGGTTGAGGGGGTGTTCATGTCCCATCGCTATTTCTTTCTGGTCCGATTTTATTGTTTGGTATCAATCTTTTCCCCCCACAAATCTTAGCCTTTCCAACAATGAAATTCTATATGGTGTACTGAGTGGTTCGTCCTCTTGTCCAACCCTTAACCATTTGATCCTTGTTGGTAAATACTTTCTCTATTGCAAAGCTTTAAACAACGTCAAATTTCAGTTCGCAGATTTTACAAATCTTGTATACATGTATGGTAAAATTGAAACCGAACGCTACATAGCAATTATGCACGGTACCTTTCTCGCTAAGTGGCCTAATTTCATAAATTAATGTGGTCACAAGCGTGTATGTTGGTGTGAATTCATGTTCTCAGTAAAGCAATCTCAGCAATCTCAGCAATCGTTCTGAGGCTATTCGTATCCACCAACAAGCTTAAATAATCAGTACAGTGTTGCCCTTCGTTCTTTCTCTTCCTCTCAAAGATCGCTCTGGTTTGATTACTTCAAAGTTCGATCAGCCTCCTCCCTGTTCCCTTCTCTACTGTATGGTTGCTCGGTGTTTAGCACTACTTCTTGGTGGCGCTCGTGTAAAAACGTCTGCTTTGACAAAAATATTTATTTATTTTACTAAAACAGCAAAAATGCCCAACAGACAGGTTGGAAAAATGGGCGGTTAGTATGGGCAAACTGATAAGATACATAAATATTGTCTAGTTGTTCAGCACTTACACATCATAAGCAGTCCACTTAACGGGCAGCCGGCCCTGGAAGATAAACAGCCTAACTTGTCTTTTTATCCCGCATCAGAAGGACAGAGAGGATTAAGATAATTTATTTGGAGGAAGGGATTTCGGTAGAGCGAAAACAATGATACTCACCCGACTTTGTTTGGTATAAATATCATCCTGCTGAACATTCCTCGCCATCCCAAAATCTGTCACTTTACACTTCTCTCCTTCTCCAACAAGAACATTCCTAGCCGCCAAGTCACGATGGATTATCTGAAAGAAAAATATCTTGTTTTCGAAATGGCCCGGTCCTTGTTATTTGATCCGTTTTTCTCTTTTGTTATCAGTCGCTGAATTTCTGTTATTATTGATGTTTACCTTCCTTGAAGACAAATAAGTCATCCCATCAGCTATCTGCCATGCAAACCTCATCAACTGTTGTGAAGTTAAATTGGTTTCCGGTTTCCTATCCGGGTTATTAAAATACGTGTCATTGAGCCCACGGCTCTTCCTCAAATAACCCAGCAGATCACCGTAAGGTACATACTCAATAAGGACCAGTAACGGATCTAAAATAAAAGACGATGTCATTGTCATATTAAAAGAAGAAAAGCAATACAGAGACGATTTCAGTGAATTGCAGAGAAAGAGCATCTGAACTCAATTTGCGGATTAAGAGTAAACGGTAAAAGGAAGTATATATTACGCAGCCATGTGAATTTTAAAACTAACAGCATTTGTACCGTATCGTTTATTTTTTAACCTTCAAAACGTCGAATTTTATAAGCTATGGGTGATTAGCGTTCTCGTACATCGAGAGTGTGACGTCTTTTTAACTTACTTTTACTTATTATTAAAGTTAATCAGTATTTCCTTTACCAGTCTCTGTTACGCATCCCATCAACTTTATCACATGAGGATGAGGCTTCAATTTTTTCATCAGTTCAAGTTCTGAAAGCAGGTCCTGTCTATCTGACTCAGGAGCGTTTTCTATTTGGAGCAATTCAGTTAGAAAAATATCAGTCGATTGCAATCAATCAACTAGCCAACCAACCAACCGTCATTGCCGTAGCAAGGGTAAAATAAGTGTGTGCGTGTGTGTGTGTGTGTGTGTGTTTGGGGGGGGGGGCTTGGAAATGCTATTTCCAGCATTCTCCAAGAGCTATTTGAGATTTACTTATATCGCAAATTATTTACTTCCTATACCGGTCTCAGCAAACCAATGCACATTGAAGAGAGTATAACACTTGCAACGTCAATTACAAAATAGAAAACCGACTGTCTCTGTATCTTGAAACCAGCAAGTGTTTCACCTTTCAGAGTCATCATAGTAAGTTCTTAGTTATTAAACTGTCTGTCACATTATTGTCACGATTTCTGGTTTGTTTTAGTCGTTGGCTGGTTATCGTTGTGCATCACCCTACGTACATTAAAAAAATGAAAAGAAGTACAAATGTTATTGTTTCAAACCTCTCGGGAGATAAAATTTTATTTTCAACATTTTATACAGGTCTGTTTTTACTTTTTGGGAAAAAAACTGGGGGGGGGGGGGGGGGGCACGCCCCCCCGGCCCCTCCCCTTGCCCCTCCCCTAGGATAGGATAGGATAGGATAGGATAACTTTATTTATACACCGTTTTTCCATCAGTCAATTAAGTTACTGGACTATCTACCTATCTAACTAACTACAAAAATTTAATAACAACAAATTCAAATTAAAAAAAAAAAAGAAGTCTGCTTTTCATGGAGGCCGTGTCTAAAATTTACTTAAAATTAAGATATTACTTCAAACTGTGCCGACTTAATTTAGATTTGAAATCGGCCAGTGAAGATGCTTGTCTTAGGTCTATAGGTAAGTTGTTCCACAACTGAGCTCCGCTGTACGAAAAACTTTTCTTGAGATAATCAGTTCGAGGTTGTGGAAGAACTAATTTGTTTTCGGTATTCCTTAAACGATAAGCACTAACATCGTCACGATATACGAATCTTGATGTCAGATAATCAGGAGTCATACCATGTAATGTTTTATACATTAGGATAGACTTCTGTTCCAATCTTTGATAATAGAGTCTTCGCCACCCCAGTGTCCGGAACAAATCATCTAAATTACTATCATAGCTCGCAGACATTAGGGTACGAGCTGCGCGGTTTTGAAGCCTTTGCAGTTTTTCAGAAAGGCCCTTGTTACAGTTTCCCCTCACTACGTTGCAATAATCAAATTGTGGTTGAATAAGGCTATTATAAACTTTGATCAAAATATTAAATGGAGTGAGATGCCGAATTTGTTTAATTGCACCAATGGCACAAGCTATCTTCTTAGAAATGTTTTCAATATGACACTCCCAGTTTATATTTTGATCAACATAAACTCCGAGAGATTTAGCGGAGGTTACTTGTTCTATTGCGTTCTCATTTATAGTAAGAGAAGGACTTTCCGTAAATTGTGATAACTTCTGCCTTGATGCAATAAGCATAAACTCAGTTTTCGTCATATTTAGAGTAAGCTTGTTAGCAGACAGCCATTCGTACACATTACTCAGATCGTGATTAAGGCGATAATTTATATGCTCAATGTCAGTGCTAGCAAGTGTTAGGCTAGTATCATCTGCGTACATTCTGGGTTCCGAATATGCTACGGCACTGCAACCAACCAACCAACCAACCAACCAACCAATCAATCAATCAATCAATCAAAAAAATAGAACGTGAAAAAGAAGCAACAGTGTCGTTAAGAGTGAATAATGAGATAACCTTTCAGCATTTTCACAGCCACAGTTACATCTCCTTGGTTACCATCGATGTTCTTTGCCATTGCCTTGGCAACTTGGGAGAAAGCTCCCTTTCCGATGTTTTTAATGATATTGACTTGCTCTCGACCGATCTCCCAGCTTCTTGTTGATGGATGAAGCGGCATGTAATCACTACTGTTAGGAATCTCGTAAGTTGTGCTGGTGACGTCACTTGTTTCTACTGACTGAGAATCTGCTTCCTGCTGGACAGCAGTAGTCTAGGAATAAATAGCAAATAGGTATTGAAAATGACAAACTTTGAAACAACTGTTGGTATATTTAGCTGAACACGATGTTACCGAGGTGATAGGAACTAAGGCCTATATGCATGAATGATGGAAGAGTATTTTTGTCATATATCTCTTCAGTGCATTTACACCATTTTATTTCTGCTATTGTCATTTTCGTACACTGTGGGAAAAAAGGCTTTTTCTGCAGGCCTATACTGAAAGGTAACTTACCATTTGAATGGAATCTGTACGTGATGAGGATCTGCTAACACTGGAATAAGAAAACATGACCTTACTTGAAGTCTTTCAAATAATTTTATTATACAGTAATGTAAATAATCATGCTGTTGCTTACTATAGCTGCGGTTTAAATTCTGCAAGGCCTTTTACTAAGACAAACGAGAAAAAAAAAGATTAAGTTTTAGTTTATTTGTGATTTTGTACTTTGAATGTTATACTCACCCTTTTCCATGCTTATAGAGTGCTGAAAAACAAGGACGTGTTCTCAGAAAGACAATATTATAAAAACAAACTCTGATAACCAATATCGTTTCAAGCTTATTACATACAGCACATTTAACGTAGTGGCTAAAACGGTGTCATATAAGTTAGAGATTTTATTTGGGCTGGCACCCTGGGTATCTGAGATTTTTTATTGTGCGTGTTGGGATAGGCTGGAGGCCAATTTGACTTGGACCACGGGAGAAAAGACGTTGTCACCCAGAGTCAGGTTTTCTAAAACCCCGACTAAGCTAGCATAACTACTCGCAAACAAAACACACGATTCCAGATAAGATTATTTACGTTATAAAGCGGGGAACTAGTAGTGGACAACTTGACAAGTACCGAAAACTATGCTAAAAAAGACTTTGTTACTCAGGGTATTATACTTGAAATTAACCGAAGAAATCAATGAATGTTACTAGAAAAGCGCTCAATCGATAGTCGACCGACATATCGACCGACTCATGACGGATACTCGGTCGAGAGTCGACCGACTGTCGACCGATGTAGCGACCGACTGTCGGTCGATATTTCGTTGGCGATTCGCGACTAAGTATCGGTCATATGTCGGTGGTATATCGGTCAAGTGTCGGTGATATATCGGTAAACTGTCGGTGATATATCGGCCAACTGTCGGTCGTGTATCGCGTGTACATGTCGACCTAAATGTATTAGAGGTCTAAATTCCATTCGCGTGGCAGACTGTTGCCTAGTTTGAAGATAAGCCGCATTTCTTGGCGTTTTGTTGTTTGTTTCTGTCGCAGAGCATGATCCCTCGAACCTGTACATCTAGCAGAGATTGGCCATCTGTATTGAAATGTTCTGGATAGCCCGGCAGGTTCTTCTTGATGCTGCGGAGATCGATTTTCACCGAAGCGTTGCCTTGCTGTGCGGCCAGTCTCGCCGATGTAGTCAGCAAAGCAGGAGATGGCATATTAGACCAGATATGTAGCATTTGTAATCTTGCAAGATGCTGTCTGGAGAAATGCGATCACAGGTGCGGCAGCGTGCGTGCATACAAGGAGAGCCAATTCCCACGTGAAGACCAGGCTGGTTGCTATCGCCGGTGTGGAGATCATGGCGATAACCTACCAGCTATGGCTGAGGGAATATGTCTTTTATTTGAGGGTCACCAGACAAGTTGTTTAAATTGTGCAGCAGGATTTGCTTGATTCTTTCGTTTGAAGTGTGGTAGGTATTTAAGAACCAAGTGAATTTACTCTCTACTTGCGGATTGATGGTCTTTGATCATGTCAGGCTCAAAAGCTGTAACTGTTTGTTCGAGTACTTTGACGACGCTACACGGGAAATCCATGAATGGCAGTTAAAAACTTACTGAGTTGAACGACCAAGAGCAATAAAAATTATTTTTTTTCCGTTTAATAACGTTTTAAATTTCCTTCACTCTAATATAAATCAGTTGAACAGTGCTTTGTGATTACCGTAAAACTTTAATACATGTTTTAATATCGTGAAATGAAATCATATACATACATATATATATACATTTTATTTCACGTCCCCACGGGGCTTTTCAGTGAAATAGATAAATAATAAATATTCAAAATTAATTACAAAAGTTATATTCCTAAAGTTAAACTAAATTAAGCTAATGACAATTCATTAAAAGTGTCAGTCCTCAACTTGTTCTTGAATTGCGCTAACGACTGGCTTAACTTTAAATTTTGCGGCAGGGCGTTCCAGATCGATACTATTCTATAATAAAAGGTTCTTTGTTCAGCTGCAGTTCTAAAAAGAGGAATGTTTAACAACTGCGAGTTTCTGGTTTTGTAGGTTGATATGGATGAGCGCTCAGTGAACTGATCAGACAGGTACTCCGGGGCAAGGCAATTCATACATTTAAATGCTATAATTGAATCACGATAATATAAGTGTTGTTTTACTGGGAGCCAGTTGAGTTGCCTGAGAAGGGGAGTCACATGGTAGTATTTCTGGGCCCCACAAACAATCCTACAGGCAAAGTTCTGGACAGCTTGGAGTTTGGCAATATTAGATTGTGATGTATTACTCCAAAACCGAGGAGCAATAATAAAGTTTAGTAAAAACTAAAGAATTGATAATGAGAATTAAGGTGCGCTTATCAAAGCAGTGTTTGACCCGGTTTATCTGGCCTAATCGTGAAGCGACAGTAGTCGTGACATGGTCATTGAAAGTTAAGCTAGTGTCCAGGATAACACCAAGGTCTCTGGCGGCCTTCACTGGAGTAAGCTGTTTTCCAATAAGCGAAAGCTTGACGTTGTCGATCTTAGCGGCCATCAATCAACTTTGGCTCACTGGTGGCGGCATTGCTTTAGGTCTTTAGCGAAACTGAAGTGTACAAAAGTTTTATGTTATCAAACGTTAGTGTCACTGACACATTTTTGTAAATAAGTTTAGAATGCTGATGTTTCGCAAGCCAACAGAATTTCGGCATCCTTATCAAAGAGTACAGTATGTTGCCCCATTTCCCGGGCACCCCTATTTCCGTAAAAGTAAAATTAATTTTAAAAAACGTTCAGAAGTCTGAGCGATTAGTCTGCTTTCGTTTGCTCTGTTCTTGGCCGAACTGCGCTCCGTTTAGACGGGAAAATTCAAGTTTTCAATACCGAACGCCAACCACGTCTACTTGGTGTTCTGACAGAAAATAACGATGCACTTCCACCCAACTCATTATCCTTAAAGAAAAAAATAATACATGCTTAAAATTAAACATTATATATAGCCAGAAGAAGAAACACAGCATCAAGCTGTGTACAATAGGATCGAAAACTACATGCTCACTTTTCACTAGCGAGAAACCAACCTATAAGAATTCAGAATTTTCGATCCGCCGATCGAGTATAAAAACATAAAAAACGTGCCATTTGCCTGAGTGATATCGAACACCGGTCCCTATCGCTCTCCTTTATCGGCACCTGAAGAGATCCAGAAGGGTCGAAACCGCGGTATTGCCTGAGTTTAACGGCCACGAGACTGCTAACAAAACACGGACTGCTTAAAGAAGCATCGACCTCCAAAGAACACGACTTTAACATGGAGCCAGATGATGAGCTATCAGGAAACGAACTCCTAAGCAAAGATAACGAGAACCAGGACAGCAACGAGCGTACTGAGCCAGACAAAGAAGCGAGCGGCATCCGGCCAGGGTGAACGCACTAAAGACAATATTGGCAACACTAAATACACCGGCAAACGGAAACGTGACGAGCCCGTTCCACTAGGACAGCAAGTTGAGCAGTCAGAGCAAGCTATCAAGTCCTTGAAACGGCATCTGGAACGAAAGACCTGCCCGAAGTCACTACAATACCGAGCCAGAGCTCGTATAAGAGCAATGACTTTCGAAGGGACATTAAGCGTTTGCGCTCTAAGGCGGAAAGAGATTATGTGGAAGCCTTGATCAGATTCCACAATAGGAGAATCGAAAGCCTCCGCTCGGCTCTCAGAAACGAGAAACGAATTAAGTCTAGTACGCCGAACAGAAAAAGCACTGTAACCAATAAAACAACTTTAGGACGCTTAGCGAGTAGCGAGACTATTACAGCTGAAACTGTAAAGAAGGCAAAGAAAACGATCTAGGAACTCCAAGAAATTGTATTATTGTACAAAGCGAATAAAGAGAAGAAAGATTATAGTATACATGTCTACTCAATGACTCCCATACTATAAGCAAGGGGCGTGGGAATACAAAACCATGTCGCGTACGAAACAAAACGCGCAAAACTCGCAGAAAAAAATAATCGAACCGACCGATTACATGCACAAACAGAGGCGAACAAAGGACACATTAAAAACCTCTCAAATGTAGAACTTACAACAGACCAGATTAATTTACTGGCGAAAGGGTTAAAATTCATCCCCACACCAAAAGAGAAAGAAATACAAATTAGGCGGCAATTCCTAAAAGACTTCGATCAATTCTCTAGAAGAATGCGCCTACAATATATTTTTAATGGGGAAAACAACGAACCGCATCCTTTCCACGTCAAATCTGGCTGGATACCACCGGTTCAACCATTAGTGGCCCTTGAAAGCTATCTCGAAAAAAACGAAAGTTCTACTTGCAGAAACACAATTTACAAAGCCTAAGAACAAAAAGCAGAACAAAAAGCGGTTGAAACGCTTAGAAAAAACACCAACCGATCTTAAGAAGGCAGATAAAGGGACCCGAACTGTTGTCTTAAACACTGAGGACAAAATTCAAGAAGGACAAATCCAGTTAGACAACATTGAACACTACAGGCCCCTCGAGAGTCCTATGGTTGAAGAAACGTCTTCTAGAGTTAAACTACTACACTCTTTTTTTCTTATAAGAACCTTTTTTATAAGAACGTTGAGGCTGAGATTTACCCAAATTTTAAGAACATGCTAAGAACATACCCCAGGCTGAGAGTTGGAGAACATCTTTATTTTGCACATTTGTTTTAATATTTTGTAAAATGAGCTGTATAAATAAATGCAAAACTGTGGTCTAACAGTAGTTAACTGAATGCTTAAAAGGAATTTGTCCGCGGCACCATATCACAGGGAGCAGGCCGCGTAAGCATGTCAAGAGCAACTTGATACACCACATTCGGTGAACAATGCTGTTCAATACGTTTTCTGGTTTCATCCGCATTGAGTTAATGAAATACTACAACATATAACTTAAGAACGTCTTAAGAACATTTTCAGCCTCAAATCGTGAAAAAAATAGGAACGCTCAGCCTCGGCCCCAAAATTAGACGTTCTTATATAAAAAAAAAAGTGTAATAAGAGAACTCCATCAACACAACCATATTGACGACATGACTAACCAATGGCTTTGTCAAACACCAAACCCGCCTCGCATACCAGTATTCTACACGCTCACTAAAATACACAAACCAACTCCAGTCGGAAGACCCATAATATCTGGGTGTGATGGTCCGACTGAGAGACTGTCATCATTTGTAGACAGACTACTTCAGCCCATAGCACAAAAACAAAAGTCGCACCTAAAGGATTCGACCGACTTTACCAACTTTATAGAAACAACGATAGTCCCAGATAATGCTATCCTTGTCTCGGTGGACGTCACAAGCTTATACACGAATATACCTCAGGAGGAGGGTATAGAGACAGTGTGCAAAGCATACGACTCTTTCTATAAAGACAGCCCTCCCATCCCTACACAATATCTTAAAAGAGCACTCAAACTTATCCTTCAAGAAAACTCGTTTGAGTTTAACGGAAAAAAAAAACGACCTCCAAATACTTGGAACCGCCATGGGAACCAAGATGGCGGTCGCTTTTGCCAACATCTTTATGTCTGAGGTAGAAACACAAATCCTCAACCAAAGCGCTCTTAAACCACTAGTCTGGAAAAGGTGTATTGACGATATATTCTCTATCTGGAATGTAAACAAAGACGGAGTCACGCAATTCATCGAACAACCAAATAACCACCATCCGACTATCAAGTTCACGGCTGAAATATCCGAAAAAGAAACAACGTTCCTTGACAACAACGTTTTCAAAGGCGAACGATTCGCAAATGAGTCTATATTAGACATAAAAACGCATTTCAAACCTACTGAAACATTTCAGTACAAACATTTCTCCAGTTGCCACCCATCAGGGGTCAAAAAGGGCTTCATAAAAGACGAAGCACTCCGACTTCTCCGAACAAATTCCTCAAAAACGGAATTTAAAGCTAAAATCTCACAATTCAAAGCACATCTTATGAAAAGAGGATACCCAGAAACTCTGTTTTCGGCAATCCATTCAGAGATAAAATATGAAGACAGAAAACTTGCCCTTCAAAAGAAATGCAAAGAAAACACGCGAATCCTGCCTTTCGCTACACAATACCGTCCGACGGTGCCTAACTTAAAACAAATACTCATGCAAAAGTGGCATTTAATCCAACAACAACCACGACGTAACGAGATATTCAAGGATCCCCCAATTGTTTCGTACAAAAGGGGCAGATCCCTAAAAGATACACTCGTTCAAGCCAAACTCTAAAATGGCTATTACACGTGGATAAGAGTTGTGTAGGCCTGTCACCCCATTGTTATCACAACTCGGAGGAAAATTTCCCTCTTCCAGGGGCATAGCCACGGGAGGGTCCCAGGGTTTCCGGAACCCCCAAGCCCATTTGGGCTATAACAATGGCTTAATGTCGGTAGAAAAAAATTAGCAGAGCCCCCCTTTCTAAATTTCCGCGGAATGAGATTTTAGCTATTTGGAAAAAAAATTCAAATGGCATCACATGCAAGGGTTACAATATTTCATAAATTAACTGAGACTACACGATCTCTAATTGGTCAAAACCTATGTACTATTGTACCAGTAAACTCCTGCTTTCCGACATTGCAGCACCATGCTTGACGAAGCGTAAAGAGGAATAATTGCTTAACGTTATTTTAATTTCTTGGTCTGGTCTATCTGGTCACAATCCAGGAAATGCCATTTATGAGGACATGTTACGCAAACAGTTTCCGTACTGTAGATAGTCTCGGTCGATATATCGGTCGATAGTAGGTCGATAGTCGGTCGATAGTCGACCGACATATCGACAGACTCATGACGGATACTCGGTCGAGAGTCGACCGACTGTCGACCGATGTAGCGACCGACTATCGGTGAAGTATCGGCAAAGTATCGACGAAGTATCGGCGAAATGTCGGTGAAGTGTCGGCAAGGTATCAGTGAAGTATCGGTGAACTAAAAAAAATATCGGCCGACATACACCTCGACAGATATATCGACAAACTAACGACCGAGTGTCGACCGACATATCTACCGACTATCGATCGACTATCGGCCGACTATCGACCGACTCTCGATCGACTATCGATCGAGAGTCGACCGAGACTCGACCGACATATCGATCGATGTATCGACGGATGTGTCGACCGAGGGTACCTAAAGTAAACATGATCCGAAAATTCTATTTTTGACTTCTGTAGGTGTTTACTGAGCGAAGATTTAGTGGACACCAAACAAAATACAGATGAAAGTGGAACGTAACATCTTTATTGCATGTGTAATACAAAGACTCACCTGGATCTCGACGCATTCTCCAGTGGAAAACACTGATTACAACAGTAATTACCACCAATAGTATTATGACACTGAGATAAACGGCATGAAGAATCTCCACTTCCCTGTCGCATCTAACAACTGTAGGTTATAGTATTTAAAATTAAAGCTAGAAATGGGCACAAATTTTAAGTAAAACGCCTTACCAAGAAAACATTACTACACCATGCAGTCAGTCTAAAAGACACCAAATTCTCTCATTACCTATTTGATTCTGGTTTGGAGTCAACCCAGAGGACCCTAAAATGACAAGAAAAAAGAGACAAAATTAGGCTGTAAGAATGTGTAGAAGTTAGAGGATCTTTTGTCGAAAATACAAACCACAATTCTCTTAGACTCTTCAATATTAAAATCTAAGTCAATCTATGTCTTGGAGTATGTTGCTCATAAGTTTTTTACGAGAAAAAAAAAAAACAGAAAAAATAACTAGTTAAAGGTAAATAATGAATATGGTGCATATTAAGCTCGGTGAATAAAATTAACAATTAAGATGATATGCATTGCATTGTGATGATATATACATTGTATTGTGTGATGTCCGCTCCATTGCTGATCGACTTTGTCCATTTCAAGGCCACTTCATCACTTTGTCCACGCTCGTGAGAAATGAACATATTATCTTTATCATTAATTAAAAATAATCCGCAAAAAGAAGAATAATTTTTCCATTACATTACCTCCTAGAACTCTGATCCTTTTTATGTTTTGCTGTTCTTTCAAACTCTCTCCATATTTGTTTGTTGCAGTCACAACGAACTCATACTGCTGGCCCTTTTTGAGTGTGATGACGTATTCCCGAACAGAGACATCATGAATGACGTCAAGTTTTCTCCAGTCTCCTACCGTACCGTTACTACTAACATTTCGTGTATACACAGTGTATTGTGTGATGTCCGCTCCATTGCTGGCCGGCTTAGTCCATTTCAAGGCCACTTCATCACTTTTCACCTCCGCAGGCATGTCTATAATGTCAGGTGTGTCGGGAATTCCTGATTGATATTATAAAAAAAATTGTTTATTTGTAGGCGGATCAAATTAGGAATTCATTACCCCTTTTTGATGGTTTGACGGATGATAAGCGCGTAAATTTTACGAGTTACGTAGAACAATGCCGACAACGAGTAAAATGTCTGCACGTATTATCTGTGACATTTGTGAACGAGTCAAGGAAGGGATGAAGTATTCGAGTACCACATTTTCCTTGTACTTATGATATTTTTTGCCACCTTTTGTCTAAAATTCGTTCATTCTTTGTCCAGGTGGAATGCTTCGTCCCGTCAGTGGACACATCAAATTTAGTTTGCATTCGTTTTGATATAAACAGGTCAAACCCGGGATATAATACAATCCCATGTTACGGGTCGTCCTTTGATACTACACAGTCAAATGATGTCATTCGAGTTAAAGTAAAATTTCGAAGATTTAAGATTTGTGCTACTAGTTGAGCATACATTTAATGGAAAGTTGCAGGACATCTAACCTTTGATCTTTGTCCTAATTGTTTTTCGCGTAGCTGCACCCTCAAACACAGCATTTCTTGCAAAAACCATCACGCTATACTCGGTATCCCTCTCCAGACCTCCAACAGACAGACTTGTTGCACCAGGGTCAGTTATATTAACATTCTTTTTCTCAGTGCCACTCTTTAGTATGACCACTCGGTATGCTGTGATTGGACTTCCACCATCATCAGCTGGTGCAGTCCACTTCACTGTCAGTGAAGTGGCCTGAATGTTTGAAGCTGAGGACATGATGGCCGGGAGGCTTGGTTTCTCTGATGAAGATAAAAAAAAAATCGATTTATATCATTTTACTATTGAAATGGAGTTCCTTCTACCCGGCGTGCCTTATATAACTCTCACTCTTACGGGAAGTTAAAAATAGAAACAAACGAAAATACTAGCTCTTTTTTCCCGAAATAAGGGCTAGCCACCTTAATCAACTTAGAAACTCGGGATAACTGGTGGTTAAAATCTGCCGGATTTAATTCACATTCACATTCTGTTGCTTCAACGGTTTTGAAAAAGTGATAGATATATGTGATTAGAATGACAGCTAATAAATTTTTCAGTAATTTAGATTTATGTTAGTTCGTTAACTTCGTTAACTTCTGGTTCTTTTCTACAAAATAGGTTATTCTATAGTAATGACATGTAGTCACTATGTCCCTCTTGTTTAAATCATCTCCTCTTACAACAACCTTTCCATATATTTCGAAAACGCATACTTATCTGTTGCAGAGGTATTATGGCGTCGTTTAAAGGATCAAGGCCATTGTAAGCGGCACATTTGTATTTCCCAAAATCTTGACCATCATCTAATATGATCTCTACTGTGCTTTCTCTAGCTGTGACTGTGATAAGCTTATTTCCATCAGGTTTGTACCAGATGAGTGTTGGTGTAGGAACACCATCTGACACACACTTCAACGTCACTGTCTGACCAATCCAAGAATTGGCAAATGATGAAGAAACGCGTAGTATTTTTGCTGGGTCTGTAAAAAAAACAAAAGTTCGTTTCCTTCGCAATGGAAAAAGGAAACGCCTCTCCCCCCAACCCCGCGTCGATTTTGCTTGTGATCAATGTTTTATTTAAGAAACCGTTTTAGTTTGTTTCGTAATTTATGCACAGGAATTGAAAAATTTTTGACTCACAACGAACCACCAGGATCTCTTCGTGAGTTTTTGTCCCTGCTGAGTTGTTAGCACTACATATATACAGTCCATCATCTGTCCTCTTTATTTTGTCGAAGTTCAAATATGCTATTTTACTTCCGGAACTTTTGATTTGTCCACTTCGCATCCATGATACTTCCGGGTCTGGTTTTCCAGTCGCTGTACAACTGATATTGACTGAGGATCCCTCAATGTAACTTCCGTTTATTGACGATGGGCTGATAACTGGTATCTCTGTAATGAAATGAAAGTACAAAAGCATACGCTCTTTTTGTTAATTTCTACTGAAAATAGCTCACAATTAAAACGACCAAATCAAAATGTTAAAGGGTACACGACAAAATTAATACAGACATTTCAAACAAAGGGCTTAACTTAAATTATGACAACGGCGATGACGACGACCACGGCAAAGTGATTAGGCCGCGCAACAATCGGATAAAGTGAAAATTATTATCAGTGTATATATGGAAGGGCTGGCGAGAGTACGGTCATCAGCTCCCCGACATTGGCTAACAGGGAATACATGCAATGCGTACTCAAACTGGCCCTTAAAGAGGATTACAATACAGATGCTTTTTACACTTATTAAGTAAGAAACACATGAAGAAAAACAGCGATAAAAAGAAATAAATAAAAAAGTGATAATACAGAGTCACAATGTAACCTAGTACATTAATTGATTGACGAAAGAGCGAACGAACGAAGTATCTACCTAACTAAATGAATCGGAAGATAGAAATACCGTAAAATTCCGCTTATAAGCCCCCCCCCCCCTCCCCCGTTATAGGCCTGTCTACCTGGAAACAAAAAATACACCCGGTTATAAGTCCCCCGGATATAAGCCCCCTTCAGCTGGATGACAGTACTGAACAGGGCTAAATGTTGCTTAATTATGACTTTTTAACTTAAAAGCGTATTTCGATCAACACTGCGGTGGCTCGTGTCAAAACGTTTTTTTATTCTGCTTATAACCCCCCACCATAGGCAAATAAACCCCTTCTTTTATAAGCCTACCCAAAACTCTTTACGAAGTTGTACAAGCCCAGGGCTTATAACCGGACTGCCGGAATTTTACGGTTTAGTGCTTCTAAAAATTACTATTTTACTGTTCCGATGCTCATTAATTCACTGGTTAAGATAGCATTTGTTAATATTACTTCCCCCTTAACATTGACACAAAGACAAATTCATCGAGCATTTACTTTGTTTGCATAAGGGAACAAAGACGTTTTGGAATTTGTTTTCGTCTTGGCTAATTGTCAACTGGAAAGAGCTCATGCATTTTACAATCTTAAAAATTATTTTCGGATTTTTGACTTAAGGATTTTTACTTATTGATTCATTTAGTCTTACTTGCGAAATATTTTATATCTAGATGTAAATTAAACAACAACTTGCTGTACATTTGTTATCTTGCTCCAACAAAATACATAATAAACATATGCAACAGTTACTAACTGTGTGCAATTTAAAGGTTTGTCACGAATTTTAACGATTTTTGAACGTGCAAAATTTATATTTGCGCCTTAGAAAACCTAGAAATAATGGTCCATTTTTAATAACAATTGCTATATTAGAGCACTGAAACTGTTAAAAAGCGTCTTTGGCTGTTGATGGCTTAGATGGAAATGGATTGCAACGTTAACTTGAAAAATTAAGGCTAAACTTTTCAAGTTGTTTCCGAGCGTCCTAAAAAAAATAACTATTTATAACCTTAGTTTGGTTTCTATCCGCAAATTAAGGTCATATCTTCCTTTAGATGTTCAAAGATAATGTTTTTCATGGGTTAAGTTGTTTACCACTAATTTCAGAACAGTTGAGACCAGAAATCTGCGAAATCCCCGTGACGGGTTTACAATGCTAAAATTAACTATACGTGATGCCATGAACACAAACGAAAAGTGACACAGAACGGGGGAAACACACAAACATTAAATTTTGTAATAAGAGGATATTTAATTTTTCTTGGGTGAAATTAGTTTTTCCTTTACGTGTATTTTACAGTATGTACCTGACACAATAAGTTGAACTATGCTCACGAGGTCTTGACCAGCACCAGGCTCGGCAGATAGTCTACACTGAAATCGGGTGTTGTCTTGAGGAGATACATTCGCAATGATAAGAGAAGCACTTCCTTCAATCCTAACTCTTCCTTTGTAAGCAGCAGGTATTTGTGGATGTTCGACAACAGTTCCATTTTTGAATTGCAGTAGCATACTAACATAGTGACCACCAGAGACTAGTACACTATAAACAATGCCTTGTAGCTCTTTTTGTTTATCATCCACGCTGTAGTCCCACTCCAGTTTAGCATTGCTTCCCTTTCTAGCGTAGCTTGGATCAGAAGGTTCCAAGGTGAACTTAATAACTCCTTCTAGTAGACAGGAACCATGAAATCATTAGAACGTGTCTCACTGCTTCCCTTTGCGTGAGTGTAGATGTCCTTTCAGGACGATTGATACATAATTTATGATATATATATATATCTGATATTGTGGCAGTTCGTTAATTTAAGGTCAATAGATTCTATTCAAATGCTTGGCATCATGCTGACTTGCACCTATTTCTAGAACTAGATTAAGAATAATTTGGTTGCCCTCAAAAGAAAAGAAAATAAGGGAATGCTACTGGAGTGACTAATTGGGGATGGTCGGGAGAAGTATAGGAGACGTCATTTGTTTTCTTACACATTCTTGTTTTCCGGCCATTTAAGCTCAATTAAAAACAAAAATCAAACGGTGGTCCTGAATTCAACTCATCCACCTTTTGTCAGGAATAACCAATTAGTCAGCATCCTGCCATTTGGGAATTTTAACAAGTTTCTGCTTGATTTGCAATATTGTCTCCTCAGAATTAGTGTCCTAAATTAGCAGAGCAGTGCTAAATATAATTACACTTACTCCTTGCGACTACTCCAACCAAGGCCACCCAAGCATCTTTTTTTTTCAAATTGACCAATTGCATTGGCGTGTTGAAACGATAAAAGTTGTCACAAATGTATTAATTCTGTGTGTGCAACTTGCTTGGATCGCTTATTGTTAACATCCGAGATTTTCATTCGTCAATTTTGAAAGAATTTTGTCGGATTGCCTTGGTTGAAGAAGCCGCACTGTAACTAAAGTGTTTTATTTATTTATTTATTTATTTATTTATTTATTGCAGCTCTTACAAAATTAACAGCCTACTTCGAGCCAATAATCGAAACGCAGTTTTTGATTGGCTGGTCAGCTGCCGAGCGATTCTCTTGATAGCAGCTTTGCGAAGAGCTGTGACTACGAGAAATAAAAGGCTCCTGTGGCTCATGGTGGAATTTCATCACAATGAGATGAAAAGAGAGCAAGTAATCAGAGATCAACTGATGTAGTTTACAAGTGCTATTGGAAGGTTCTTCAACGAACACTTGTAACACTTCTAAAAATATTTTTGGTTGTATGCGCAAAGCATATAAATATCGGCTCATTGATTCTTAAATTGTTATTATAGTTGAAATAAATAAAATTAAGCGAAATCAAAACGAAACAGTAAAATGTTGGAGTGTACCTTCCTTTCGTCGGCCTGTCCAGTGTATCGCGCTGGTAGCAGAGTTTTCCCTTTCAAAGTTTTTTGCGACAGTTAACCAAAAGTAAAACTAGCGGAAATGCGGCTTTAACGTTGGCCGCCTATTGTCGTTATAAAGGTTCAAGACAACCTTGATAATTTTTCCACCGACTAGTCACATCGTGAGTCTGCGATCCCTGTGGTGTTGCCTTTGGAAAATGAACTTGCTAAATCTGGATATATGCCACTTATGGCCCAAGTCATTTTTACGACTGTTTCGCAGAATGCAAAATAGGAGTATTGTAGGTGAACGGATGACGGTCGGTCGATCCTTGGGTCGTAGACTTCTGTTTGTGATTCCGCTGACCAATGCATAACTTAAGTTGACGAAGATGAAATTAAATGTCTACAAATGAGAACCTTAGTGAAATAATGATGAGATAGTTATCAGCTTTGTCAAGAGTATGGGGTGCGAGCATTTTCTTGTTTGAATTGTTTCAAAACATCACCTAGAAAGCGTTTGGTGTCCTTGTTATAAAATGAACGCGGGCTCCAGGCAAGAGTGGGTTTAATAACATAATGCTGAATGCATTCAATGCATGAATATTAAGCAAAATAATAAATGGGAAGCACTTATTAGCTTCTTGGGGAAAAAAGACAGAAGCAACACGTCCGAGGAAAAAAAAAGAAAAAGAAAAGATCGTACTCGTGCTCGCCCGTGCGTTGAACTCTCGCCCTCCCTGCTTCCTATTACAGTATACTAACGCATTGAGCCAACTTAACACATAGGTCCGCAACGCGTACATGTGTCTAGAGTGTTATGCATTATTGTATTGCGGATTCGGGGCGGCGATTTAGTGTAATTTCAAGAGGTATAAAGAAGGCACAGAAGAAAGAAAACTAGTTTTGGAACAGTACCAAAATATTTTCATCTTTTCTGCTTATACTGCTGTTCAAACATGTTCTTCGTCATGCGAAATAGTCATAGTCTCAAAGAGACCCTTGATCTTTGACTGTGATGACGTCTTTATATTGCGCAGTTACTCATGCTTTCACAACTGAACGTCAATTCCTTGCACTCATTGCCGTGTAATCACTTTTTTAAGTAGTTGGAAGAAGGTTAATGTAAATTTCGGTCGAATAAGTCTTGGTGCTCGATAAACATTGAGACAACTGATCCGTTCTGACCACAATGGAAATTAACCTAACTTAGTCGAACGTAGTCACTGAGCTGCCTTGACCCGTCTTGTTATAAATTCCTACGATGTTGTCCTGTGATTACTCTACAATTATTTAAAAGGTCTTGCTCATAATCTCAATCTTCCACGACGCTACTATTACTACAATTTAAACTGTATACCTAAATACCCCTCCCACTACATCACATTTTCAAAATCAAATGAACTAAACGGGTAATATTAATCTCTTGAACGTACCTGAATGCGGAAGTACAAACAGGATTACATGTAAGAGGCAGCGTAGCAAAAAGAAGTTTTCACCCATCATCAGTCTGAGACAAAATGTTATTGCCTAAGTGTTGTTATCAGGTCCACTCGAGGAAGCAATTTCTGCCAGCGCTTTTATAATGCAGGTTACAAACAAACTCAGCCAATACGTTCTTTATTTGAATAGAGTCACACTTCAGTAGCTTGAGTCACACAAGTCACACTTCAGTAGCTTGAGTCACACAAGTCAAGTAAAAGCAACTCCCTCGTCCCAGGACGTCTCTTTAGTGAACATTGTATGCGGAACAATGAGGAGTTATTTTGGAGACATCTTCAGTTTTCTCATTATATTTGCAACGACTGACGACGAGTCAGCCCGAGAGACGAGTGCTCAGGAATATCTCGTTTTGTTTGTTTTCTGAGAACAAATTTATACTGCTTTCATAGTAGCCAAGCATTCAAGATCAATATAGCTTTTACAGCTATTTCAATTAACGTTGTCGGATCGAAGCTCAAAGCTTAAAGACAAGACCGAAAGGTAGTATGGGCGAAGAAAGAGTGTTCCACGCGTGCTGAATACTAATGAGATACAGCGATATAGCAAACGAGACGTTTTTCGTTTCCTTTCTCTTCAGACATGTGTAGAAAAGATCCTTTTTCGCCTCATTTCATCTAAAAAGAATAATCCAAACCACATAACGGCTAAAGAAAAGATACAAGAAAGGTTTCACGGAAAGAAAAACAAAATATTCCACGTGCAAAAATACAAACTTGTAGATTTCCTCAATGGTGATATGCAAATTGCAGTAAATACCCATGGCACCATTCGGTCTTGACTTGTAGGTTTGAAGATTTAATCCGACAACGTTAATTGAAATAGCTGTATATTGCTTTCGTCTATTGTAGTTATGTCAATGGCAATAAAATATGAAAACGGAAACGCTTGCATTCATCCGTAAACCATCGTTATTTTACTGAATATATATAACAACAAAAAATCAGAAACGTATTGCGATTAGAAATTTTATCTACAGCAATAATCACAGATTAGTGGAGTACATACACCTTATTCGATGGTTTAACATATAATACGCGCGAATAATTTGCTAGTTACGTTGTATTTACGAGTAATGAGCAAAATGTCCGCTCGTATTATTTGTTAAACCATCGAATAAGGGATTTATTATTCCACTAATAAAATAAAGTTTGGTTCGGCTTTTTTGGTGGCTCTGCTTTCAGTCCGTATTTTTGCCCTGTTCTACAGTGTAATAACGTGGCATATTTTGCGCGTTTTTTTGCCCTAATATGGTAAAATGGCGCAATAGTGGAATAATAAATTTATTTAACGCCTTTAATTATTGGAAGTCTATGGACTACGCAATTAGGCGATTTCACTGTGTCTAGAAAATGCGTCGCGACATCGTTTGCTGCGGAGTTTTCTAGTTGCGTGACACCGCTCTGTCTATCGCATACACATGTAAACTAGCGTCATCCACCATGATTAATGAGTACCTTCGAGTATTCATTGGTAGGATTGATAGGTTTCCAGAAATTATCTAAAAAATATTGGCAAAACACGTGAACTTTTAATTCATGGTGACTACACGTAAAGTTTACATTAAAAAAAGGGCTTACAATGCTCTCTCGAGTTAGGTCACGAATAACAAAATATGGTACCTTCAAAGAATCGATAAAACAATTTTGATCCTTATTCAAACTATTTTTTTTGGATAAAATACTGACAATCTGGAAGGAATATCGTCATTGTGTAAAATGAATTACAATGTCCCTTACTTTACTTCCCTGGATGATACGCCTGAAATACTCTCCATGTCATGTTCCGCATCCTTTAAATTTCGGGCCCACGTTTTAAACATCGCGACTTTTTCTGCTACGGCGGAGGCTTCCAAGGTGCCTCCTCGGGTTTTGGCTGTCTGGGCCTAAACCCTACAGGGGGCAAGAACCTCTTTGCAGAAGAGCAGTGAGAATATATTTGATAACTGTATAAAAGAAATACCGTAAAACCCTAAGGTAATCCAGCTTCATACGGCGTTTTATCGGAGAGGTTATATCCAGCTGACTTATAAGGAAGTATAACCGAACCGCTTCCAAACCAGCTGACATTTGTTACTTAGAGACCCGACTTGCGGATTCCGAAAAGTGATACGCTATTATTTAAAAATGCCAGTCTGATCAAAGGTTTTAATCTGCACTCTAAACTAATTTAGTACCTACTTTTTACTTCAGGTGCAATTTTCTGTTAGGACGTTACAAAGTTAATTTCAGAAAGTTCGACGAAGGAGAACTTTTCCTCGCCTGGACCTCGTGACTGGAATATTGTTTATTTTTCGTTGGCAAATTTATGTGCTTATAACTATAGGGGTGCTGATAGTTGGGATTTAAATGTTACTGTAATTTCTGCTATTAATAGCGACTTTTATTTAATATTGACTTTAACACCCAAGTAAGAGTGCAATGTCGTCTGTTTCACTACTTGTTATTCAGCTGTAAGATCCTCCATGTTGGCGTACAAGCTGTTGTCATACTCTCTAAGGTTGATGTATGTCTGTAAGAGCACGATATAGAGCAGGTTAGCTGTGTAATATATTATTTCTTAGTTTTGAGTGAAGATAATTTTAACTGCTTTGAACCTATTGCGCAACTGAGCAAAAATCAAATCTTAACTGATCAGAAATAGAGAATAATACATGGGCGAGCGGAGATATGAAATTATCTTCGAGTGTTCAACTCGATATCTCACGAGTGAGCGCAGTGAGATGTCGAGATTGAACACGAGAAGATCAATTTCATAGCTTCATGGCGTTCGATTAGTTGAGCAGCAGTGCGAAAAAACGGCGCGTGAAAAAAGGCGAGAAACCTTCGCCTTTTACTCCACTCATCATTCTTCGCGCTGCTCCCCAACTGACAGAGCAAGAAAATGCTATCTGTGGCAACACTGTGCATTACAAAAGCGTGTTTAATTCTATGGCGTTTACCTTGTGGTTTTTCTCCATTTCTTTCATCGTTTCTTTTAGTTTAACAAAGGTTGGTCGATCACTTGGGTTTTGTTCCCAACAATTAAGCATAATCTGATATCTAACCAACAGAAAACTATTAGCAACAACCGAAGGCAATGCATTATGTAAATATTATAGTCGCGCTGTAGTATATTTAACAATTATCCTGCGAAATCGCCGTAGGCCGAGTTGGCTAAAATCAGACGATATTCCGCAAGATTGAGCAGGACGATTGTTTTATTATTCAACAAATTGTCAACGAAAAGTATTTTACGGCTAAAAACACTGTGGTTATGCAGCGGTTTGCGATAATTCGGACGAATTGTAGCAACTTACGTATATCGCAGGATATCTGTTATGTACGGATAACGGATAACAAGGACGTCCAGGCCATATATGGGCATCGCGCGAACTTGTTGAATAATAAATATTTATATGAGCCTATTTTTAACTAGATTACAGAATGGTACTCTTCCATAAATGAGCGGCTGCGAAAAATGCGGCCTGATGGGAGACTGGAAGTTTAGAATTTTGGAATAAACATGATAAATATAAAATGGAGATTAAAAAGTAAAACAAAATTACAACTAAACAATTTATTTACAGTTTGTTATCCACATGTTTTGGTTTTGGCATTCTGAATCCTTCTTGAAGTTTCCTGGCGATTTGCCGAGCGATAATTCCCGGATATGGAGATCCACCTAGATGAGACAATCGAGGGTAAGGTGATGGTTTACATGATGTATGGTTTAATTTTATTATGTAAATAGTGTGTATCTGAACTTACCTATAGTAAGAATCTCGTACAGTAGAACACCAAAACTCCAACTTTGAAAAAAGAAAATATTATTATTACCCATTTTTTTAACAATATAAATGTTAAAGGAAGGAGTTGGGGGCTGGGTAGTGGAGAGGAAACAAGGACGTAGGTTTAGCACCTTTTTCTCTACCCTCATTCTTTTGTGCATTATTTCGTAGTATCCCTTCCTTTTGATAATCGCTTTTTAATTAGCAGGCAATAAATATATGTTATTTGCCGACTGGGGGGTCAGGTCACAGTTTTTCATGATACGGACCGACCCAAAGCCGGTAAATAACTATTTTCTTCTTACTTGGTTAAAAAAAAAATCTAAAAAGATTGTCTTGCAAAATGTAATTGTATTATACGCGCGCATCCAATGTGCATGTTGAATCGATCGCTAAGCTACGGCTAAAGTGAAGAATGATTTGTTTTCCGCCAAACAAAATAAATTCGCTAAACTGAACAGTACTCACGGAAAAGGTCATCAGAAAAAAAAAAAGAGAAAAGTAACTTTAATAATAAAAAGAAGCACAGTGTAGCAGCAAAAGAGAGCATAGAAAAATCTCGAGTCACGAAAGTGAAATTGAATGAAGTTTGTGCAGTTTGGTCGTCTGCACACGGCACAATTTCGCGAGAATTAATTTGACTGTTTTTAATCAAAACATCTCATTTTCTTGAATGGTGATAAGCAGTATTCGGATTTGGGGAAAAGTAGCAGAAAGGCAAAGCGTTTAAAAGGATAAATCGAGTCTATAAACCAGCGACTTGCAGTAAACCGCATTACGGCGTGAAAATCAATGCGAATGCATAAACAACGATCGACAAACTATAACTTGATTTTGTCAATAAATACAAAAAATACCCGCCTATTGGAGAACTTCAATGCCTTTAATTCCGTTACTAAGTTAGCATTTGAAAGAATCAATCGGGTATGTAAGCCGGTGACTTGCAGGTAAGCGCAATGGCGTGAAAATCAGTGCGAATGCACAAACAAAGATCGACAAACATCCGCCATAAAACTTGTACAACTTGATTTTGTCAATAAAGAGAATCAATACTCGCCTTTTGGAGAACTTCAAGACCTTTAATTCCACTGCTTACTTTTCCTTTCACATTTACAACGGTTGGTGAGCAATTACATTAATTTTGGAGAGCAAAACTTTCATGGTTCGTTCGTCTCCTCGCGAAATGAAAACACAGCGAGCTAGCCGGGAGGAATCGCTCCGTGAGCGGGCAGGATGGGAGAATACCGCCCGCTCCCGGAACCAATCAGATTCCAGGATTTGTAGAATACCGCCCGCTCAAGAACTGAGAAAAAAATAAATCTTTTTTATATTACGTCTGTCATATTAAAGCACGTTTCATTATCGGAGAACGTTTCATTATGGCTTTCAGAATCATCGCATCAAATCACTATGTCATTATAAATTTGTTTACTTGAAAAAAATGTTCTTTTTTTACTTCTACTTAACGGACGCGTTTTGACCGTCAAGGGTCATATTATTCAAAATCAATATTTAACCCAATATTCAAATTAGCAAAAAGATTGAGCTACAATTAAAATTTACTTAAATGGTCCCGCGGGAAATATCATATCCTCGTATTCATCGATAAGCTATATTAATCAGTGTCCCCCTTCGCTCTTTCTCTTCCTCTTAAACATCACTTTGGTTTGATTACTTCAAAGTTCGATCAACCTTCCTGTCCCCTTCTCTACTATATTGTTACTTTTTGCTAAGCATCGCTTCTTTTTGTGACACTCGTGTAAAAATCCTTCTGTTACGTCAAAAAATATTATTTTACCGAAACAGCAGAATTGCCCTACATGACAGTTATAAAAATGGGCAGTTAGTAAGTAAACTGATAAAATACATAAATATTGTCTAGTTGTTCAGCACTTACACATCACTTTGTGTTGTGTATGTTCCATATAACAAAGCTTCATAAGCAGTCCACTTAACAGGCAACCGGCCCTGAAAGATAAACAGCCTAACCTGTCTTTTGATCCCGTATCACAGGCTCTAGAACAACAATTTCCTTGGAGGAGGAGAGGGGGTGGAGTTCGATGGAGCGAAAACATATGATACTCACCCGACTTTGTTTGGTATAAATATCATCCTGCTGAACATTCCTCGCCATCCCAAAATCCGTCACCTTACATTTCCCTCCTTCACCAACAAGGACATTCCTAGCCGCCAAATCACGATGGATTATCTGAAAGAAAACGCCAACATTTCAGATTGCCGTATTTGTTATTTAATTAGTTTCCTCTTTTTTACCGCTTGTTGAATTTCTTTTATTATTGATGCTTACCTTCCTTGACGACAAATAAGTCATCCCATCAGCTATCTGCCATGCAAACCTCATCAACTGTTGTGAAGTTAAATTGGTTTTCGGTTTCCTATCCGGGTTATTAAAATACGTGTCGTTGAGCCCACGGCTCTTCCTCAAATAACCCAGCAGATCACCGTACGGCACATACTCAATAAGGACCAGTAACGGATCTAAAATAAAATAAATTGGTATTGTCATATAAGTGTAAAAGGAATCCAGAGACGACTTTAACGAACTGATGAGAAAGAGAGATCTGAACTCACTTTTAGGATTAAGAGTTAACGACTTGAGGAAGTGCATGTGAATTTTAAAACATACGCACGTATCGTTCATTTTACAACCTTCAAAACCTAGACATTTATTTATATGCTATGGGTGATAGGGTGCTCTCGTACATCGAATTTGACGTCTCTTTTTGACTTAATCATGTACTCACCACAGAATATTGCATCTCTGAGCTCAAGTGCTTATTATTAAAGTTAATCAGTATTTCATTTACCAGTCTCTGTTACGCATCCAATCAACTTTATCACATGAGAATGAGGTTTCAGGTTTTTCATCAATTCAAGTTCTGAAAGAAGATCCTTTCTGTCTGAGTCAGGAGCATTTTCTATTTGGAACAAATCAATTAAGAAAAATATCAGCCTATTGCTGGCAATCATGATCAATCAACCAATCAACCAACAATTCAATTAATCAATTAATCAATCAATAATGTTGTCATAATATTCGCTGAGAAGGTAAAATTATTATTTACAAGGCTAAAAAGTTATAAAATTTTAAAAAGAAACCGAACGTTTTCGACTTGTTGTCATCATCAGGGTTAAAAGCCGTCCGTGATTTAAATCGTTTTTATACTCAAGTTATTCCCGAAGGGAACAACTGCGCAACATAGCAATTGACTTGTTTGTTCAAAGTTGGGCTCCTTTGTTGGATAATTAGTCCCTCGATGATCTTTCTCTTAAAGTACGATCTTGCAGAACAAAGGACTCTCCACTGGAATGGGTGGCTTGGGTTTTCGGAAAGGTGGCGTGCTGGTTCCGAGGTGTGGCGGGTGTTAGAATGTTCAGTTATTCGCACTTCAAGATTTCGCATTGTTTCACCTACATAGTTTTCTCCGCATGAACATTCTCCTTCGTAGATGACGTGGGACTTGTGAAGGTTTTTGTCCTTGAGACTAAAAAGGCTTTTAATTTGTCGAGTTTGCCACAGAATTATGAAAATATACTTGAAATTGGTGAAAGAGTTCAGTTTTGAAATAAACTTTTTGCTTGCGATTTCATTCTTCTTGCAGTAGGGAAGTTTGATGCAAATCTTTTTCCGTTCTTCGAAAAGAAAATCGGGAATCAAGGGCTCATCTTCAGATGACTTGCTCAATGTGAAATTGTCGATGGTGCAGGATACAAATTTCTTTGGGTAACCAGCATTTAAGAAAGTGGTCTTTATTTCTTTTATATCGCGGTCAAGATTTGTGGAGATGTTTTTGGCTCTGTGTAGGGCTCCTGTAATACAATTTCTCTTCCATTTTATTGGTACTTCTGATGTCCAGTGTGTAGGTAATTTTCCCGGTTTTTTGTAGACTTTACAGTCAAAACCGTCGTTGCCGTAGGTAAACGCAGTGTCCAGAAAGTGATCCGGATTTTCTTCAACAGTGAAGTTAATGTTGGGATGGTAGTTATTTAGGCGGTCGAGAAGTTTGTCTGGTTCGTCCTTTCGTTTTTTCGAGAAACAGTCATCCACATAGCGATCGTAAAAGGTGGGATTATAGGGGCGGACTACATCTGCTTCAAGTTTTGACATAAAGATGTTGGCGAGGACCGGGGATAGTGGGTTGCCCATGCCACAACCATCTATCTGTCTGTAAAGCCTGCCATTGAAACTGAATACAGTGTTCTTGGTGACATTGTTGAGGAGGCGACGGAAGATGAGTTTAGAGCTTAGCTGAGGCAGCATGTTTTCCTCATAGATTGCGTCGATTATGTAGTTAAAGGTTTCATCAAGTGGTACTTCGGTGAAAAGTGACGAAACATCATACGAAACTAGAATTTCATTTTCATCCAGAGTGCGGTTCTGTAATCGGGCAGTAAAATCAGTAGTGTTTTTGATATTGTACTCATTCTCTGTAAGAGGCATAAGGTATGAAGCAAGAAACTTAGTTGTGCCGTAGTAGAAGGTTCCGCAGGTACTGACAATCGGCCGGAGTTTTAGGTTTTCGTTTGTGATTTCGCTGTGATTGTCAAACTTGTGTGTTTTGGCAGTCCCATAGAGAAACGCTGGCTGGTTCGAAGTTGGTTTGATCTTGTCCAGGGGAAGTGATGACTTGAAGTTACGGACCAAGAAGCTTTGGAAAGACTTGAGGTCTTGGAGTGTAGTGTCCTCAGTCTCGGTGTATTTTCCGTTAGATATGCCTTCTTTGATCATGTCTTCGAGCTTTTCGACATAGACTTCGCGTTGCATGATGACCACAGAGGAGTCTTTGTCGCCAGATAATACTACAAGGTTAGGATCAGACGCAAGTTTTTGGAGAACTTTATAAGTATAGTCAGGAGTACTGTGTACGTTTTGGTGGAAAAGATTTGTTTGGGTGCGAAGGAAATGTTTGAAGTCTTCAAGATGGTGACTGGAGACGTCTTTGTTCACTAATGTGAACAGCAGTTCAAATTCTGACGCAAGGTTGAGTTTGATGTGTCGGTTTTTGTTGACAAAACTGTGGTTCAGTCCAAAACGGAGGTAGTGTAAGGTAGATTGCGAGATTTCTTGGTTAGATAAGTTGATGACAGGGACTGAGTAGTTATCCCGCTTGTGCTTAGGTCCTAAGAGGTTGGAGAGTTTCTTGTTCTTCGTTCGGAGAGAGTCCAATCTCTCGGATTTAAGAGATGTCGAGGCACGGCGCTGGAGGAATTTGAGAGCTCCAATTCCATATTTCTCAGCAATAGTTCTTATTAGGTGAGAGTGTTCAGCGTTTACGTGTTGTATTTTCAACCTTTGTTCTTGAAGGTTGGCTTTCAGAATGGTTTTCACGGCAGCATACCGATCGTTATCCGTAGCAAAGTTTCCATCAACTTTGGCGAAGGTGGGAGTTAGACGGTGCCATATTGCTTTCTGGACAAAACCGATGTTGGCGGCGGTGCGCTGTAGCTTGGATGTTGTGTACAGCAGCTTTTTATATAAAATAGCGATGCCTTGAGGTTGATTCGTTGTCATAATATTCGCTGAGAAGGTAAAATTATTATTTACAAGGCTAAAAAGTTATAAAATTTTAAAAAGAAACCGAACGTTTTCGACTTGTTGTCATCATCAGGGTTAAAAGCCGTCCGTGATTTAAATCGTTTTTATACTCAAGTTATTCCCGAAGGGAACAACTGCGCAACATAGCAATTGACTTGCTATGTTGCGCAGTTGTTCCCTTCGGGAATAACTTGAGTATAAAAACGATTTAAATCACGGACGGCTTTTAACCCTGATGATGACAACAAGTCGAAAACGTTCGGTTTCTTTTTAAAATTTTATAACTTTTTAGCCTTGTAAATAATAATTTCAATCAATAATAATAATTAACATTTATATCGCGCAAATTTCATGTGAATATGATCAAATGCGCGTTACAAACAAATATGAAACAAATTAAACATGACATCTTAAGAATCCCTACTGGCAGGAGGCTGACCAGTTGGCTATTTACAAAGCGTGGTGGAGTTGAGGTCTGGGCTACAGAAAACAAATCCAGCTAGTGGCAGGGAGAAGGATTTGAACCCGGGACCTCCGGGGTTCAAGTCTAGCGCCCAAACCACTAGGCCACGCCGCCTCCTTAATCGACTCCGTAGTATTGTTTTGTAATGTAGTGTATGTGGTGTAACCAATAGTAGTATCGTGTTTGTAAGATAGTTTATCTAGTGTCAGTAACTGTATTGTAATGTAGGGTGCAAGTGTGCAGGAATAGTAATAAAGAGCTACAACAACAACAACAAAAAAAAAACTCTGAAAAAATCCACCGTGTCGCTAAATGTTTTCAATGCACGAGATAACCTTTCAGCATTTTCACAGCCACTGTCACATCTCCTTGGTTGCCATGGACTTTCTTTGCTGTTGCCTTAGCAACTTGGGAGAAAGCTCCCTTTCCGATATTTTTAATGATATTGACTTGCTCTCGACTGATCTCCCAGCTTATTGTTGAAGGATGAAGCGGCATGTAATCACTACTGTTAGGAATCTCGTAACTTGAGCTGGTGACGTCACTTGTTTCTACTGACTGAGATTCTGCATCCTGTTGGACGATAGTAGTCTACGAATAAACAGTAAAAAATAATGATAACAAGTTAATAACAAATATTAATAATTAGAAATTTTGTCAACGAACATTATCCCCGTGATAGGAGCTGGCGTTGATATGCGCAAATCATATGGACACGTTTTATGCCAACCTACTTCCTCTTGTAAAAACTTGTTTTGCGTGAAGAACGCCCTTCTCTGCGCGCCCATAACGAAAGATAAATGAAAAGAAAAACTTACCATTTGAACGGAATCCGCACTTGATGAGGATCTGCTAACACTGCAATAAGAAGACATGACCTTATGTTAAACTCATTGAAATATGCAGTATTGTTAAACGAGCTTTGTCACGGGTTTTAACAGATTTTTTTGAATAGCCAAAATATATATTTGTGTCGCAGGAAACCTAAAAATAATGGTCCATTTTCAATAAATAAGCAATAGCTTCCATTTGGCGCAAAAATATGCACGGATATTTGTCCGCGGACATTATCGTTCCGAGAAGTGAACAGTTTTCTAAAAGCGAATCTCGAGGAAAATAGCACAATATGTGCGATACGAAGTTTAGCATATATTTGTATTCTGTGCGTTTCGGAATCCGTACATGCGCATGTAGTCGTGTAGTCTCTTGGGTTTCTGTGTTAAGAGTATTTAAGCGGGTGTTTAGTATGAGTTCGTTTTCTCGGCGTGTTACCAGCACTGTTTCAGTTAATTTAGTAATCGAATGTCTTTCTTGCTTCTTTAATTCAGCGTTGGAGTTTTGGTCAGTTGTTTCGTAATTGTTCAAGAGTTCCGTCAACGCCTCCTCCTCGGATCGTCCGCTTAGCCGCGGATGACTTGAATCTAAAGGCTCAGCGTTTGATAGTGAAGTGGATGTTGTCCAAACTGATGAGTACCCTTTGATTGCTGATTATTTAGGAAGCGGGGTAGAGTTTGTTCAAGGCTCCGCGGGTGTTAAGGGTCGCCTGAGAATCTGCATTGCCTTTCTGAAGTTTTTGAACAGAACTTTTGGTTTTTTACCTGGGATCTTAAATCAGGGTTTCATCATGTAGATATCCACAGTGATCATCATGAAATTTTGGGGGGTTTGCTGGTCATTTCGCGGCAAGGTTCGCTTTTTCTTCTTCAAAGTCCTTCCATTCGGTTCGAATTCAGCCTGTTTCTGCTTTTAGATTTTGCCGCGTCCGTTTTGCCGCGTCCTTTAGCGTTCGATGGGCCAATGTTGCCTTGTTTTCCTAGACGACAGAATCTCGAAGCACCTCGAAAGGGTTTGTGCGGTGGCTGCCAGTTTATTGCATCAAGATTTGAAATTGAGTGGTTTGAAGCTTAACAGAGAGAAATCTATGTTAGAGCCTATGCAAGTCGGTCAGTGGCTGGATTTTGTCATTGACACTGTTAAGACGCAGTTTCCAGTCCCGCCAATGAGAATTGCCAAGCTTAGGAGCAGCCTCGATCCCATGGTTTCTTCTGGGAGCGCTACTTTTAGGGAGCTCGCTCGAGTGGCCGGCTTTATTAATTCACTGTATTTAGCTGTCGGCCCTATTGCCAAGTTATTCACAAGGCAGAAGCATGCAACTATTCAAGCTCGTTCGTACCGGGATTGTTCTTTTTCTCTTTCTTCGCCTTTATCGCAGGAACTACGTTTTTGAGGAACTTCGTTTTTAATATCGAGGCCTTTAATGGATTTGAAATTCAGCCCAAGTTTTCTCCAGCAGCAGTGATTTTTTGCGATGAAGTGTTTATGCCTTTGGAGGATATCAGATCATCAAGTTCAATGATCAGCCTGTCAGCGTTATGTTTACCCCTTTTGAAAGTCAGCAGAGTTCAACATTCAGAGAGCTGAAGGCCATTTTCTATGTTATCAAGGCGCTCGAGGCTCAAGAAGGTTAAAGATTTTACTGATAACGAGAATGCCTCTAGGATTGTTTCAGCTGATTGTTTCAGAGTTCAGCGCTTGATATTTTTCAGCTGTGCCTAGTGGATGCCACGGTTACCGGGCGGCGCGACTTGCGTGTTTTGTTGCAGTCGTGCGGTTTAGCGTGGTTATAGTTGTTTACCATGTGTAGCACTTGATGTGCGATGCCGGTCTTACCGGAGCTTCATGTTGCCTACATTAGGCGGGCTTAAGGCCAACTGTGTTTTGCAGTTCGTCCGAGATCGATTCGAGAGGTTGCGCTTGTCATGGCTTGTTGCGTCTCTGACAGTGTCTGAAGCAAAAGAAGGTTAAAGTTTTACTGATAACGAGAATACCTCTAGGAATGTTTCAGTTGACAGCCCCAATCAACATCTTTAGGGTTTAGCGCTTGATATTTTTCAGCTGTGCCTAGCCGTGAATGATATTTATTGATGCGCAGTGGATTCTTCGAGATGGAAATGTTAGAGCTGATCATCTGCGTGTGGCATGCGTTTTGCCACGGTTACCGGGCGGCGCGACTTGCGTGTTTTGTTGCAGTCGTGCGGGTTTAGCGTGGTTATGTTGTTTACCATGTATTACTATGCACTCTATGTGCGATGCCGGCCTTTCCGAGCTTCATGTTGCTAACTTTAGGCGGGCTTCAGACCAACAGAGTTTAGCAATTCGTTCGAGTACGATTCGAGAGGCTGCGTCGTCTTGCGTTCTGTTAGCTTCTGTTGTATAGTTTATTGTTGCCCCCTGCCTCGTTTATGTTTACTTGCTTAGCTTGTGAGGCGATGGTTTGCGGTAATATTTGTTTTTTAATCTTTTTTTCTTTTTGTTGTTTCTTTAAGGTATTTTGCAGGTTGCTGTCTCCGAGCCGAGTCTCTGAAATTGATGGTACCGCACCTGGTTGACATCTTACTGGAGTCTTCTGCTGCAATCATTGTGCAGAAGTACAAACGTGGGAGCTGTCTAAGCTGGGTGTTTCTGTTCCATTAAAAGTGGCCTTGTATCTGACCGATCTCGTGGAATGGTCCAGTATCCGATAATGGCACCGTCTTGCTGTTAGTGAGGGCGTCGTTGAGGGTGCTCGAAGGAAGTTAGCAAGACCCGTCCAGCCCAAGCAGCCGTTGCTAGTATTACCTTAAGCTTGAACTCTGCATCTGCATCTTTAGTAGATCTTCGCTTTTTGTTTATACTTTTAGTACGGATATGCAGCTGTTTTCCGTATAAGCCAAGTTTTGAGTATTAGAGTGCAAGATGTCTCTATTTTTGATGATTTCATTCATGAGTGTTTATTTGGTTCAGCATAAGAATATGATCAGTACAAGATGGGCTCGTTTCAATAATAGCCAGATCTCGACAGCTTACTTGTCCCGTGGGAATAGCTGAGAGATAATTGACTTTCCTTCCTGATTCCAAGTATTCTAGCAATCCAATAGTTCGTAGGATCGTAAATTCTAAGCATTCGAAGGAGCGGTTTCATGAGTCTCTGGGTATAAGTTTTAAGTCCTACTTTTCACGCTTGGTTTCTGATGCCAGTCTCTATACGGTACTCAAAGCATTAGGGTTGCCGGGGCCAACGACCCCGGTTTCTAATCTTCAAGGCAGGCATTTCTTTTGGAAGAATCTGAAGTCTAAATTCCGTTACATAGTTGCTGTTCCTGAAGACCTTATCAGGGTTAACTCGCTCCGTGAGCATTTAAATTTGTTCGCAGGGGTCCAGTAGGAGGGCCCGGCAGCCATAGCCTACTTTGGTTCCTACCCAGATTTCCTGCGCCAGTTGGTGAGGTTTTTTCTGACCTCGAGCTCGGAGTGTCCACTGCGGTGGATACGCGCTCGGCTTGCCATTTGTTGCAGAATTCTCAAACTATTTTCTTAGTTGTTTTTGCTTTACTCCGATTGTTGTAACCTTGAGGAGTGTTTATTTGCTTGTATTGTTAGTAATTGATAGTTTTAATAATGTATTGATTAATAATTATTATATTTTGATCTGCTTGTATTTATAATTGTTGCACGAGCTGGGGTACCCAACCCGCGGGGAGTGTCTGTAATAAAAAGCAGTGCTAGTTACCCGCGGCACACTGCAAAATTCTCCATATCATTTGTGTCTTGGTGTTTATGGTAGGGCAGAATAGCACAGAACAGTGAACTTCGAGAGACAGATAATGTCCAAGGACAAATATCCGTGATATTATTGAAGCCAAATGGAGGCTATTGTATTTATTATCCTTCAAATATTTTAACACACTACAAATTAAACGTCAAATTAATTCTGTCGGCGCTCAAAGTATTGTTAGTCTATTCAAAATGTTTAGTTCTATTCATTTTAATAATTTATTCGGGATGAAAACGAAACGGGCGAACGTAAATCGCAAAATGCAAAAACTGGGGAATATCACATGGGAATATTTAACAATATTATTATTCGCCGAAGGCGAAGTGAAACTTGGTGAATATTCCCCGAGACGAAGTCGAGGGGAATATTCGCCGAGATTCACTGAGCCTTAGTCTAATTTTCAGAGGTGAATATCAAGAACTAAAACACGGAAACAATAAGCACTTGTGCTCGCTTGCATACGTGTAAAGACTGTAAACAAGTTTAATTCATCGATGTAAATTAGAGACGTCATTAGAATTTGCACTTTAGTTTCAGCAATAAAACCGAACAACAAACACTGCGAAAAAGACAGATATCTGGTACCTCTTTTCAGTCTTGGCGACATCTGAACAATTGTGTAAATCCTCTTGAAATGAGTCGAGCAGCTCTGGTCTGAGGAGAACTGAATAATTTTGGGTCAATCGATCAATTGACTTTCTCATGGCCGCGTGCAATCTACAAAACCGCCGTGTTTACCATCAATTCTGATGCCTTGCGAAGCATCTCTTGAAAATATTTTCGGTCCAAAAGCCTTGGTAAACAATTTTTAAAATTCCAACTGTGTTGAATACTCCGGACTGGGAGTGGTTTCTTTTGAATGAACGAAAATTTCATTCAGTAAATGCCGCCATGTGTACTTGCCTGGATGGCAAAGGTGGCGTGGCTGAGTAACCAAGCCCTCAAATGCTATATTCACTTCCTAGCGAGGTGAATATAGCGTCATAAACCAGAGCTTTTCGACCAATCAGAATGTCCCATTCTAATATTCACCTCTGGAAATAGGACTAACATCTGATATTCCCCAGTTTTGGCTGCATTACGTGGCGTGTTTAGACCAATCGCGCGCGGGAAAAATATTTGATGGACTAAAACAGTTGCTATATTGGAGCACTGAAACAGTTAACAAGTGTCTTTGGCTGTGGATGGCTAGGAAGGGAATGGAGTGTGGCTTGAAAAATTGAGGCTAAACATTTCTATTTGTTTCCGCGTGCCTTCCAAAAATCGATATTTAAAGCCGTTGCTTGATGTCTCTCTGCAAATTTAGGTGTTATCTTCCTTTAGATGTTCAGATATGTTTTTCATAGGTTAGGGGGCCTGCCCCTACTTTCAGAATAGTTTAGACCAAAAATTCGCGAAATTTTCGCGACGTAGCTCCTATAATAGCCATTAATAGCTTCTGTCTTCTATAGCTGAGGACGTTTCCTGAGAAACGGGATTAAAAGTGGTTAAATATAAGTTAATTTGTTATTATTTGCATGATCACCAAATTTTGACTGTTGTACTCACCGTTTTCCACTCTTAAAGATTGCTAAAAAAGAAGAACGTTTCCAGGAAGGCAATAATATTAATTAGTAGAGAAAACGAATAAGCTATACGATAACTAATATCTTTTGACGCGTTAATAAATGATTCCTATCAGCCTATTCGGCAAGGTTATGAAAACGGGTACGGTTGGAAACAGTTCAGTTAGCTACCAGAGGTTTTTTTCGTAGAGGCCAGAGACCAACTTCAGAGGGAGCGAAAATCGCCAACCCAGGGTATAAGAATAGTTGTTGTAGATGGCATCTAAGCAAAGCGGTACCTTTCAATAGTAACAAGAATCAATGAGGAAAAGAGGAACATTCCATTTGCCCATTGGGTATATTGCCACTGAGCCAAGCTTCAGTTGTTCACATTAAGAATACAGACAGACGAGGAAGTACAGTTTAATTTGACAGCTTAACAACTTTGTTAAATTTTATTTTAGTAAAGCATATGTAAAGAGTGAATGCAAAGAATTACCTGGAATTTGACGTTTTCTCCAGCTTATAACACTGATTACAGCAATGATTATCACCAACAGGATTATGACACTGAGATACACAGCATGAAGAATCTCCATTTCCCTGTCGCATCTAACAACTGTTGGTTATAACATTTGAAATAAATATTTGTTTCCGCTCTTAATGTGGCATGCCACCACTTGTCTCGAAGCTAATTGTATGACGACAATAAAAAACATTTATATTTGTAAATTTATGTTTTTCTATTAGGTTTATATTAGATATATGTTTATTAGATATGTGTTTTCAGTTACACGCCTTACCAAAATAGTCTTGCTAAAAGAGTCAGTCTAAAAATATAGACAATGAATTCTTTAAATACCTGTTTCATTCTGGTTTTGAGTTGACGTCGAGGACTCTAAAGTGACAGGAAAACAGACAAAATTAGTCTGTAAAAATGTGTAGAAATTTGAGGACATTTAGTCGAAATTGCGAACCACAATTCTCTTAGGATCTGCGTGTTTCTCACTAGTTTTTACGATAAAAAAACAAACAAACAAAAAACTGACTAGTTAAAAATAATCCGAAATAATAATAATAATTTTACCATTACATTACCTCCTAGAACTCTGATCCTCTTTATGTTTTGCTGTTCTTTCAAACTCTCTCCATATTTGTTTGATGCAGTCACAACGAACTCATACTGCTGGCCCTTTTTGAGTGTGATGACGTATTCCCGAACAGAGACATCATGAATGACCTCAAGTTTTCTCCAGTCTCCTACAGTACCGTTACTACTAACGTTCCGTATATGCACAGTGTATTGTGTGATGTCCGCTCCATTGCTGATTGGCTTTGTCCATTTTAAGGCCACTTCATCACTCTGTACCTCCACTGGCATGTCTATAATGTCTGGTGAATCGGGAATTCCTGATCGATAACAATGTTAAAAATTATCCTATAAGTCGGATGAAATGAATTTCACGAATTCATAACGGTGACATTTAGATTACGTCATGCTTTATGACCCCACTATATATACCTCGGGAGCACAAAATAGGATATTTGTTAAACCGATAAGTTGACAGCTTGTATTCTTTTATACATGTATCTGTTGTTTTCGAATAAATTCCTGCGTTTCAATAATAATAATGTTACACCCCTTTGCACCAATGAGGAAATTGCGTAAAGCGGATGTTTAGATAGTTCTGTCCCTTTTGGTTGGACAGAAGAATTAATGGAAAACAGTGGAAATTTTACCTTTAATCTTTGTCGTGATTGTCTTTTGCGTAGCTGCACTCTCAAACACACGATTTCTGGCAAAGACCATCACATCGTACTCAGTATCTCTTTCCAGACCTCCAATAGACAGACGTTTTGTACCAGGGTCAGTAATATTAACATTCTTTATCTCAGTGCCAGTCTTTAGTATGACCACTCGGTATGTTGTGATTGGACTCCCTCCATCATCAGTTGGTGCAGTCCATTTAACTGTCAGTGAAGTGGCCTGAATGTCCGAAACTGAAGATATGATGGCCGGCGAGCCTGGTTCCTCTGATGAAAATTAAAAGAAGAAATTTGATTTATAACATTCTGTTGTATCATTTCATTGTATCTCTGTTCGGAGATCACTCTACTCTTTCTCTTATGTTGAGATAACATTGCAAACGAACAAAAATAGCCTTTTTTGCCTAAGCGACGGCGTATCAATCTGGAAACAATTGTTGACTAAAATCTGCAGCTAGTTTTCGTATTTAAATCTTGTAAAAAAATATGAAGAACAATTTAACATCCTATTTTAATTAAAAAAAGTTCCCAAAAAAGTGATTAATTTGTGATTGGAATGTCAGCTATAATAACTTGTTTAAAAAAAAAAACTTGTTTAGCAATATAGGACTGTTTAAGCTCTGGTTGATAGGTTTTTCTATAGTTGAGACTATGCCCTTTTTAAATCTTCTCCCCCAACAACAGTTATTCTACACTGTATATATATTTTTGATAATACATCTACACATACTTATCTGTTGCAGGGGTATTGAAGCGTTGTTTAAAGGATTAAGGCCATTGTAAGCGACACATTTGTATTCACCAAAATCTTGTTCATCAATCACTGTCACCTTCACTGTGCTTTCTTTAACTGTGGCTGTGCTTAGTTTATTTCCATCAGGTTTGTACCAGGTCTGTGTTGGTGTAGGAACACCATCTGACACACACGTCAACGTCACTGTCTGACCAATCCAAGATTTGGCAGCTGATGAAGTAACGCGTTGTATTTTGGCTGGGTCTGTAAGGGAAAGATAAAAACCCTTGCTTTTGCTTTAAGTCGTTTAACGAAAAAGGAAATGTAATGGTAAAAGGGAGATGCATCTCTTGTCGATGTTGCTTGCATTCAATGTCTAATTAAGAAAAAAAAATAGTTTGTTTTCTATTAGTCGGGTACACAGGAACCCAAAATGTGTTACCCACGGGCATTTTTGTCTGATTTTTGGCAACATAGCTATTTCTACTAATTTGAGTACGCCGATTTCGAAAATCATTGTTGCCAAGCTCAATTCTTGTGTTAAGATGGTGTTCTAGGGTATTTCATTATGACGTCATTGTCTAAAAAAGGAATTTTTATCCTTTAGTAATTTTAACTTAAATAAATCTAGAAAATATTTCAGAGTGTTGTTAGTGCACTCTTAAAATGATTCTGAGAATTTCTGACAGATTTTACGCTGTTTCTATGAATATAACCTGTCATGTGACAATTGACCACGCCCTCTTATATAAAACTCACCTCATCACGGGTATAGTTTTGCCATTTTGTTGAAAAGCGAACGTAATTCTTGAATTCGTAAAAAGTTAATTGAAGTAAGAAAGAAACATATTGTCGGTATGCCACGCTGAAGCTACAAGCTAGCTCGCATTCATATAAATCAATATTCAAGTCAAGATATGATTTCCATATATCGACTTCTCCCTTCTTTTCTTCTTCGTTTTCTTAATATTTTTTGATTAAAGATACAAAATACAAAAATAACATTAATAATAAGTCTTAGGTTTATAACAGGAAAGTGGAAATATCGTCATAGTTGTTACAGTAGGCCTAGGAGATAAAACTTTATTGTTTGTCTCGTATATTGCCGAAGTCATTTTACGATCACTTTGTTTGTCAAGGGCTCATGATGGTGACTCCCTTTGAATTTATGTAAAATTAACTAATTCAAAATAATATTGTTAATCCATATTTTAAATATTGTTAATAAATCTTCTTAACTCTCTCAAGAACACTGAACTAATATTGCTTTTCATACAGTCAAGCGTCTTTAAAGCGCTTTAGCGAAGGTTGATGCAGCGATTAGCGTCCGTCTTAGTGCATCCACACAGCCCAGTACACACGACATGCGACTTTCTGCATTTACACCAAAGAGTCGCGCAGCTAGTGGTGCATCAGCATGAAAGTCATTTCTAGCCAAACCTGGGGGATTGGATCTAATTTCATAAACGCAGAGACCAGTAGATCTTCTGTAGCGTCCAGCCTGTCTCCTCCGGGTTCAGAAGCACCGGTTTCTGAATGTGGTAATGGCATCTCTTCAAGACCTTCAAGTGTTGCTTGAACGCGTCGCTAGTCGATGGTAACCTTTCTGATTTACTGATTTTGCCAAAAAGCACAACACGAGCCAAGTCCAATTCGACAAACAAACTTCCCTGTAGATGTGATGGTGTCGGCATCGAGGACGTCTTCACCCACTGGAGAGAGAAGATTTAAAGTTCTCTGTGAAAACCTTCAACACATTCTTATTTAATGTCCACAGTTGAACGAAGTGCTGTCACAGCCGGTGATGGCGTGAAATGGTAACAATGCACACCTCAGAAGATAGCTTAGCACGGTGCACCAGGGAAAGTAACAGCTCATCTGTGTCTCAAGAGGAAACTACTACGTTGTCGACATGTCTATTAAGACTAACTTCATTTTAAAGAACAAACTTCGCAATGATCCGAGTAGAAAACATCCCCTTCGATTAAACAACCATCAGGTACTATGATTTCTGAGAGAAGCCGTGCTAACTTTAGTCCACTTTGTTGTCTCCTGGTGTCAGAAATGTTTGCCAGTTCATCGGCAACAGAACCTCTCTTCCTTCAATATCCGTGCGCACAGGCGGCACCGTGCTCTTGGAGCATCAATGTCTTGTTGTTTCCTTGATCGCATAACACATCGATTCAGAACCTAGCTTTTGGTAAAACAGTGTCCACGTAGCAGTCCGCAAAGCCAATGAAAATCTTTGCTTTTTCTACTCTTCCAAAGCTGCTACTAGAGCAAGGCCGTCGATAAACAAAGGAGCATTTCCTTGAAGTGTAACTGACTCTGGGCAAAACAAAAAAGATCTCCAGAACAATAAATATCTCCAACATGCATGACACGTACGCTTCAAATAACTCCACCCTTTGTCTTTTTGTTAGTTTTCACATCTGAATTAGCCGTAAAACGTTTTACTTTACCTTGATAAGTGCAGGCACGGAAAAGATTTGGATTTGCCAACAACTCGTGCTACGAGCGTTACATTCGCTTTTCAACAAAATGTCAAAATTATACCCGTGGTAAGGTGATATAAGAGGGTGTGGTCAATTCTAACATGACGTCTTGGTATTCACAGAAACAGCGTAAGAATTTTACACTAATAGTACACTAATAGCTTAGAAATTACACTAATTGTACACTAATAGCTTTGGAATAATTTCTGGATTTATTTAACTTAAAATTGCTAAAGGAAAGAAAATTCCTTTTCTGGACAATGACGTCATTATGAAATACCCTAGAACACCATTTTAACAAAAGAATTGAGCTTGGCAACAATGATTTTCGAAACCAGCCTACTCAAATTAGTAGAAATAGCTATGTTGCCAAAAATCAGACAAAAATGCCCGTGGGTAACACATTTTGGGCTCCTGTGTACCCGACTATATGGAATTTTAATTTTATATGTAGGAATTTAAAGATTTCTGACTCACAACGAACCACCAGGATCTCTTCGTGAGTTTTTGTTCCTGCTGAGTTGTTAGCACTGCATGTATATAGTCCATCATCTGTCCTCTTTATTTTGTCGAAGTTCAAATATGCTATTTTCATTCCGGAACTTTTGATTTGTCCATTTCTCACCCATGATACTTCCGGGTCTGGTTTTCCAGTCGCTGTACAACTGATATTGACTGAGGAACCTTCAATGTAACTTCCGTTTATTGACAGTAAGCTGATAACTGGCAGCTCTGCAATGAGATAACTGTTTTTGAGAAGTGTCAAAAAAGGATTACGGCTGATATTATTCACCGTGTTGATTGCTTCCCGTTGCCTAACATTAGCCAATAAACCAAATGGGCATCTCATGTAAAACTATAATTTAGTTAGGCTCCTGTTGATTTATGACTTTGTTACGTATTGGCGTGAAGGTATGAAACTGCTGCGGGAGGGTGAATTCTGATCTCTTAGAAAACCTACAAAGGAAGGCAGCGCCTGCGATTGATCGTTAAGGCCTGGCTAAACAAGAAAACATTGTTGTCGAAACATTGTTGCGGACGCAAATGTTTCCCAGTTTAGCCACGCGGGAAACATATGTTGCGGAACCCAATTTTGCTTCACGGCAACAAAAAATGTTTCTGCTTCAAGTCAAAAACATTTTTGTTCCCCGGACACAACTTTTGCTTGCGAAACATATGTTGCCCAGTTTAGCCACCATGGAAGCAATGTTGCCTTGTTTACGCTCATGCGTGACACTTTGTTCCCGGAACATTGTTTCCTGTTTATCCACTCGGGCAGGAAACATTTTTCTTGTCTCCCGCTAATTTAGCCATCCAGGGCAGATGTCAAGGAATAATGTTTCGGCAACAGTGTTTCCTAGTTTAGCCAGGCCATGTATATCATGTTTTTCTGTGTTTTGGTACATCCCTAGAGTTGGTATAGAGTTGGGAACACGGCACAAACCACTCTCGACTTCTTCCATGTTAAGTTACTTTACACTACGAATCTATAGATATTTTTAAAATTTTTTTTACAAGGATCTGCCCAGTATTGGTCTTCAAATATAAGCATTTACACATTTGTAATTGTTTTAATATTGATGCATCGTAATAAATTTGTGTAAATTCAGCAAAAAACATATTCTGTCAAGAATTTAGCATTTTTTCCCTCGTTGTGGTAAAAATGTTTAAATGGACTCCGAATAGTGTGTCGGATCAAACGCTGACGGAGTTACTTCATTTTCTGAAGCAAGGCACATTCTTAATGTCCCTCTACACCCATTTCTAGTATGTTCCCGGCGCTCTGAATCGCAAAAAATAAGGAAAAGAGCTCAAATTAACGGAGGGGGATGGAGAGACTGAGAAAACCCTTATTGATAATGTTTTTTAGTTTCAACATAATAATTGCTTAAAAAATAGTGAAAATACAGTGTGTGTGCAATGGCCTTATGTGTAAACCCCGACCGGGGTTAGTGTGTTGTTTTTCTTTTACAGCGTGTCTCTCCGCCTTGTAGTAGAAATAATGTCGTTCTTGGCAACGTGATAGAATACATACACCGTATTCGATGGTTTAACATATAATACGCGCGGATATTTTGCGAGTTGCGTAGTATTTTTCCGAGCCCCGAAGGGTCGAGGAAAAATACGAGCAATGAGCAAAATGTCCGCTCGTGTTATATGTTAAACCATCGAATAAGGGATTTATTATTCCACTTAAAATAAGTTTGGTTCGGCCATTTTTTCGCTCCGCTTTCAGTCCATATTTTTGCCCTGTTCTACTGTGTAATAACGTGGCATATTTTTCGCGTTCTTTTGCCCTTATATGGTAAAATGGCGCAATAGTGGAATAATAATGGGTTGTAACCCTGCGTTGGATGAACGTCCCATCCAGGGGGGAGTGGGGAAGGGGGATGCAGTTTTACTTTTCGTTATAACTGAAGAGCGCAATTCGAATATTCCACATAAATAATCGCATTCCTTTCGGAAATAAAACGCATTTTCCCCCGTCAAGTATGGAGTACCCATCTTCCCCTCGAGCCTAGCCTTCTCTGAACATCTCTGGATCAGCTATCGACAGTGCCTCTCTCACCACTAACTTACTCACCGTTAACAGCCAAGTACACAGCATCAAATTTTGGTTGAATGAAGCCGTCAGTCGGCCTTATCACACAGCCATAATATCTTTCATCACTCTTTCTGATTGAGCTAAGAGTGAAGATGACCAGACCAGAGGATGCGTCACCACTTCCACTCACACGTCCACTGTACGCTGAAGGGACTGCTACTCCTGACACTGGACCATTCTTTATAGTTACCAGCATTTTATCAATATCATTCAATCTATCTTTCTTCAGTCCCCAGTTAGCAGAATAAACACCATCAGAGAAGCTCCAGGTGAAGTTGACAGACGAGCCAACAATCCCAGTCACCGTTTTTCCGTCATACTTTGAGGTGAAACTAATCTGACCTCCTGAAAAACATAAAACCAGCAGCAAAATAAT
The DNA here is from genome assembly GCA_963693305.1 of Meandrina meandrites. Classification (NCBI taxonomy): domain Eukaryota; kingdom Metazoa; phylum Cnidaria; class Anthozoa; order Scleractinia; family Meandrinidae; genus Meandrina; species Meandrina meandrites. The sequence goes on along the minus strand of OY855911.1, from coordinate 15,680,845 downwards.
TCTTTATGCTCAAGAAAAATATCTTCACAAGACGCGCATTGTATTCCTCGTGTTACTTTGCCAGCACAACAATTCGAGATTTTAGAATTTAGAATTTTAGAACTTTTCAGGATGCTTCTGAGAAAGAAAATATCATTAAAAGAATTAAAAACGTTGCACTGGTTCAAAAAAGTGTCGAATTAAAATCCCAATGTTTCGGCTGGAATTACAGTCTTCATCAGGGGAAGGAGATAAAATGAAATTCGAATGGGCAGTAATATATTCATTTATTAATTTCCCCGTTTTGCCCCTCCTAAAATCAACGCTTTTAGAAAATGAACGAACGGCCGAGGAAAGTCTAGACAAAAACCATACGCGCATGTATGCATAATTATCTCCAAAAGTAGGGTCACTTAGATAACAATTTCAAAGTGGTTTTTTAATCAAAGACGCCAACAAAGTTCGCGTTAATGCAGCGATTTCGTCCTATATCCTACATGTGTGTTTCACAAAACGGAAGAACCTTTTAATAACATCGCTTTGAAATGATCAACTCAATGGAAAGCAGTGGTGTCAAATTGGGGGATGCTTTTTAATTGCAAAGATGGTATCTTTACTAGTGCATGGAAATTCGAATTATTTAAGGAAATTAAAAGTTATTAGGGTGATTCTCAATTTAAAGATGGTTACAGGTGTATAGAAATTAAATATTGAAAATGGAAATTTACACGGATAAAGTTTTTATAATGCGGTGGTTAAGCTGTCTTTCTATAACTGGGAGTGATTGTTTCTTTTAAATGTCAGAGAAAGCAAATTAAAATTGGTTTCGAGTGTTTTCTATTTCCATTTATGTTTTTTGAAGTTAACAGGTTTTAGGTTTTGTTTCGTTATAGAGAAAGTACCTTTACAGCTGTGGTAAATTGCTCTATGTCCTTATTGTGATGCGGATTGTAAATCTATTAATTATTATTAAATTATTATTAAAATTATTATTATTGTTTTTTATTATTATTATTATTATTTATTTTTCTTATATATCTCATCTTTTTAGTTGTTAACGTTTGTTGTTTGGGAAACCTTAATAAATAAATAAATAAAAATAAATAAATAAATCAACGGATTTTTTAGTTCTTCCTTATGTGTAGGGCGTTTCTGAAAGAATTGGTCGCGTTTTGAAACAACAACAGGTTGGAGTGTCGTACAGACCTCAAGTAACTACCAACAGCCTATTTACACGTCTTAAAGAGGAAGATGTTCCTGACCGTCAAAAATCAGGCATAGTAAACAAAATCAGATGCACGCAGTGCACTTTTGTATGCTACGGCCAAACAGAAAGACCACTTAAAAGACCCGGATTGCGGAGGACAGAAAGGAAGTCAACTTTCGACGACAACTCTAAAGTTGTTGCCCATGTCCACCAATTAAACCACAACATGGATTTTGAAAACGTTAAGGTTGTTAGAATGGGGAAACTGGAATAGTTCGGAATGGACAGGGATGAGACGGCATGAAACAAGAATGGAGAATGGGCAGGAAAAGAACAAAAATCGACCAGAATAGAGCTAAATGAGACTCGCATATGCAGCAAATGTTCTTTTAATACATGCATGCTAAATAGAGCTAAGGGATTTCAAAAACAATTATGCGTTTGCATGTTTTTACATTTAAATTCTTTGTTGTAGGTTAGGAGGGATTAAGTCGCTTTTGCAAGAACGTAAGGTAAACATTGGATTGGCTTTACACCATGTTTGGAAAATCACGAGAAAAAAATGAACCAATGAAAATTGCAATATTTGGATTAAATTCACAGTGCGCGCTAGCTCGCGCTAAATGGCGTTATCTTGTTTTTCAACAATTTTGGTTGAATAAAGTTGGTTAAATTCTTCTGTTTCTTCTGTTTCCTCGTCATTCTGCAGTCTGGAGAACTTCACTTGGATACTCTTCAGGAATTTCTTTACTTTAATGTCTGTAAGCAATTTACGGCCTTTAGGGCGGAATTCAAGTTAAAATACCTTGCGTTCATAACTTTGAAATTAAAGAATTAAAGAATCAAAGAGTACGGGGATCATTTTGGGGTGAAAATGTGCTAAAGGTGAAATGAACGGCTTCCTTTACCTACACAAAATACTCCCAGAAAGTCAAGATAAGGAAATCTATTGATTTTCTTAAAGGAAGAAATAACCCTAGTCAGTTACGGGCGATTTTTCCACAAAGCAAAGGAAAAACTTGAAAAAATCAGCCTGATGTTTTCAAGTTGCAGCCATTCGCATCCTGACGATCCGCAGCCAAACACACTTAATTATAGTCGGCGAAACTGACCAGTATTTTTGGGTCTTCTGTGATTATAATGTCCTTTGGATTTTCAAAGTTATCCTAAATGTTTTTTTTACAGTGCCCCCCCCCCCCCCCCCCCCCCCCTTAAACAATGATATCGTTGCCCATTCATGCTACGTACAAATCCTTACAATTTTACAACCGATTAGTCACATCGTGAGCCAGCGACCCCCGCGGTGTCGCCTTTGGAAAATTAACTTGCTAAATTTAAATATAGTTATGGCATGTATGGCTCAGGTTACTCTGCCGTAGCAGTCTTTACATTGCGCGGTCATATCATGCATGGTTTCACAGCTGAACGACAATTTCCTCAGGTCATCGTTGTGTAATCACTTTGTTAGTAGTTGGGAGAAGTCTTATGTGAATTTCTGTCGAATAAGTATTGGTGCTCGACAAACCTTTGAACCAGCTGATGTATAATGCAAATAAACGCGACTTAGTAGAACGCACTTTACTGAGCTGTGTTGATCTGTCTTGTTATAATTTCCATCGAGTGTTGTCTTGTGATTAATTCTCAATTATCTGGAAGGCATTGCTCTTGATCTCAATCTGAACGGAGGCTATTCTAAGTCCCATTTAAAATTGTAAATAACTTCTCCACTACATGACCTTTAAAAGCAAAAGAACTAAACTGAATCTCTTGAACGTACCTGAATGCGGAAGTATAAACAGGATTACATGTAAGAGGCAGCATAACGAAAGGAAGTTTTCACTCATCATCAGTTTGTGGCAAAATCTCGTTGCCTTTTTTTGTTATCAGGTCCACTCGAGCAAGCAATTTCTGTCGCCGCTTTTATAATGTAGGTAGCAAACGTACTCAACCAATAGGTTCTTTACTTGAGTCACGCTTCGGTAGCTTGAGTAACTTAAGTCACGCATTAACAACTGACAGCTCGTCCCGGGACTTTTCTTGGTGCGGGATGACGAGAAGACATCACACCCGGACCCGCGCCTTTCAATTTTCTCGTAAACGAAGACAAGGAACGAGACAGCCCCAGAGAGACGAGTACTAAGGAATATCACGTTCTGTTTGTTTGTTGAGAAGTAGTCGGGCGCTCTATATCTATATTGTACTAAATATATTGAACAGATAATATATAAGAAATATATTTGAACGCCAACATAATTACTTTACGCTAAATGGAGGCTCATCAATATTCCTTTCGCCTTTCTATTTATGTCTATGGCAATAAAGCACGAAACGGATACGTTTGCATTCATCCGTGAAACATCGTTCTCAATACGAAATATCACAGTAAGGAATTGATATTTCTATTTTAGATACATTTCTCTGACTGAGACATTTCTCTTGACCCAGACGCTGTTTTACAGTATAAGGAAAATTAAAATGTGATCACCGCACTTTGTGAGATTGCTCTTCACAAAGTGCGGCGATCAGATTTTAATTCTCGGGTTGTAAACCTTTCTCCGTAATAGTTTGACTCTACCATAAAGAAGATTCAGTTACAGGTAGTGCTGTTGTTATGATAGTAAACATTTTTTGGCCACGTATTTAAAAATGTGGCTGCTCGGAAGAAAGTAATTTAGAGATATTTTCAACATCAATTAACAATTCGTCTTACCATTTTAAAGACCATTTAGTCGGGAAACATAAAGAAAACTTGTCTTTAAAGTGATATTCTGTTTTCTTTAGGTAATTGTTTTAGTTCTTTTGTTATCTTCTCAAAAGGAAACCGACTATTTTTTTTAATGTGATTTGTTTTTTTATAGTGTACATCAGAGGTGGTGAGTTTGTAGCTTTTCTTTTGACAGAAAGTAAAACGTTTGAAGTACCAACAGTCCGTGGCAAAATAAGAGCATTAACAAAATGAAATTACCTGCCTAATCTTACCATTTTAAAGACCATTTAGTCGGGAAACATAAAGAAAACTTGTCTTTAAAGTGATATTCTGTTTTCTTTAGGTAATTGTTTTAGTTCTTTTGTTATCTTCTCAAAAGGAAACCGACTATTTTTTTTAATGTGATTTGTTTTTTTATAGTGTACATCAGAGGTGGTGAGTTTGTAGCTTTTCTTTTGACAGAAAGTAAAACGTTTGAAGTACCAACAGTCCGTGGCAAAATAAGAGCATTAACAAAATGAAATTACCTGCCTAATCGCTACACCCCCCCCCCCCCGGGGGGGGGACTCCCATTTGAAAGGGACGGGGATTACTCGTCGTTTCGCTTAGGGGTGTAAATTTCAGATTTTGGTCTCGCTTTGGGTGCGCTTGACAAAATGTCATTATTTTTAGCCCTCAAGGTCTCGTATAGGGTTGCACACGAAGAAATAACTACATACAAAGAATTTTGATCCGTTATATGGTCTCTTTTAGGGGTCTGCATTAGCTTCGGCCACGCCCAGATTGGTCTCTTTTAGGGGTTAAATTCAAAATTTCCGACGAGCATCCCCGTCCCTTCCATATGGGAGTCTCCCCCCCTCCGGGCGCTACACATTACTATTTTTTCTAATATTGTAAACCTAGGACAGCAGCAGAGAAAACATATGTGATAAAACCGTATAAAAGATCTACCATAAAACCCAAAGGTAATTTAAGTCCATAGCGACTTTTATCTAATCAAGGAACTAACATCCAACGGGCTTATACCAGCATTATAGACGAACAGCTTCAAAACCAACTGACACTTGTTATTTATTTAGAGACACGAAAAGCGATATGTTCTATGAATGCCAGTCTGGTCAAACGTTTTGATCGGTACGCTTCTCGTAAACTTACTAAGTGGCTCCTTTATTTAAATTGCACTTTTTTATTAGGACGTTAGAAAGTTAACGAATTAATTAATTACAAAACATTCGACGAAGGAGTGCGGTTACTCGCCTGGGCCTCGTTAACGGAATATTATTGTTTCTTTGGCACATGCTTGTGCAGATAACTATAGGTGCTGATAGTCGGGATTAAAAGATCGCTGTCATTTCTGCTTTTAATAGCGACTTTTCTTTTATATTGACTTTAACATCCGAGTAAGAGTACAATGTCGTCTGTTTCACTACTTGTCATTCAGCTGTTAGATCCTCCATGTTGGCGTACAAGCTGTTGTCATACTCTCTTAGGTTGATGTACGTCTGTAACAGCAAATTGCATTGCAGGTTAGTTGTGTAATATATTACTTCTTAGTTTCGAGTGAAGCTGGTTTTTACTGGCTGACTTTCAGAGCCGCTCTGAAGCTATGGCGCAAGCGATGAAAAATCAAATTTGGAGCGAAAATGATGTTTCCCCAACCACTGGCACTGCACTGGCTCGCCTACTTATTTTCGCTGCTAATTTAATGATTCCGCCATTTTAGGACCTATAATAAATGATGTTAAGCCATTGGAAGAAAGGGTCCTTCTTTATTTTCAGCCAAGAATGTTGAACGCAACTGGGGAATGTAAGTGGAAAAGAAAAAGCTCAAGTCCAGTTTTGGTAAGGAAAATTTAAGTTCCTAATTAGTGTAGCTTTAACAAAGGTATTCTGTTAGTTGAACATTTTACATTACAAAAACTTGCGTAATTCTATAACGTTTACCTTGTGGTTTCTCTCCATTTCTTTCATCGTTTCTTTCAGTTTAGCAAACGTTGGTCGATCACTTGGGTTTTGCTTCCAACAATTAAGCATAATCTGATATCTAATCAACAGAAAACTATTAGCAACAACCAAAGGAAATGCATGGTGTAAACAGTATAGAGGGTTAGTTTAGTCGCGCTGAATGCGGACTGACGTGGTATTGGAAGTTTAGAATTTTTGAATAAATGTGTTTAATATGAAATGGCGATAAAAAAAGAAAACATAAACAATATATTTACATTTTGCTGTCCACGTGTTTTGGTTTTGGCATTCTGAATCCTTCTTGAAGTTTCCTGGCGATTTGTCGAGCGTTAATTCCTGGGTACGGAGATCCACCTAAATGAGACAATCGAGGGTAAAGTGATGGTTTACATGATGTGTAAGCTAAAAGGTAAAGTCTGTGTTCGAGCCAACTGGCCCAAGCAGCCGGAGCTTATACAGGTTTCTGTAGCATTTTAAAAGCGACTAGGAGTATTTCTACTCCCCCTGTATGGGATGCTAGTCCACCGCAGGGTCAGCCCCAGCATTAGTTCGCTGGTACCCATTTATATACACCTGGGTTGAGAGAGGCACTATGAGAGTAAAATGACTTGCCCAAGAACACAACACAATCAACCCTGCCAGGGCTCGAAGCCGGACCGTTAGATTCGGAGTTCAGCGCGCTAACCGTTAAACCACCACGCCTCCAACTTACATGATGTATGGTTTACCTTTATTATGTAAATGATGTGTATCTCAACCCACCTATGGTAAGAATCTCGTACACTAGGACACCATAGCTCCAGCTTCAAAAATAGAAAACATTATTTAACAATATAAATGTGAGAGGAAGGAGCTGGGGACTGGGTAGTGGAAACAAGGAAGTCGATTTAACATGCACTTCGTGGTTCTCTACCCTCATTATACGCGTACTCTAATTAACAATTATTCCATGAGCCCGCGTTGGATACGAGGTGGTAAATAGCCAACGAGGCGCGAAGCGCCGAGTTGGCTATAACCACTCGTATCCAACAAGGGCGAATGGAATAATTGTTTTATTAAATTCTTCTTTAGTATAAATCAACTGGACATTTCATTTTGATGTAAACGAAGTGATAGTATGAGGAGGCGGGAAAATTTGTGGCGCGGTGTTCACTTTTTGAGTTGAATGAAACATGCGAGGAAAGTGAGCGAGAGAGTTTTCTTCTCAAGATTTTCCTCGGAAAATCTCCTCGTAAATCGTCTTTTCATCCTGGAAAATTGTGACAACAATTAAGGTCTACGGGAAGATCCGAAGCAATAGCTTTTCTGGAAATTATACGCCTTGTGCAAGACGAGCGAAGCAAGTGTTTACATATTGTACTTGTTTACGGCTCCACGGCTGTCATCAAGACTACTTCATGCTGAAACGAAATTGCACTCAGATTCGATGAAGTTTATTGAAGTATAAAAGGACAAGATCAAGATTGAAAGGTAACAAACTCAACTGAAGTGCTGAGCCACATTTACGTCTAACACTGAATGAAATTGTGTCAGTTTTCTGGTCTTCCCGTAAATTATTTTCTGCTTTTCTTCTTCGTTTAGTCGCTCTTGTTGTACAATGACAAGTATTTTTAATTTAGCGTTTCGCATCAATCCTTTCCGTTTTTGCATTTTGTGGTATTTGTGTGGTTTTAGGGAAGGCACTGTCGATTATTTCTTGTATAAGCTTATAAACCTCGCAAAATTTGCCATTTTTCTGATGGAACTTTCGCTTCCCGCAGGAAAATTTTTAAACTGAGCGGCACTTGTCGCACTCGTTTCCCATATAAGGTCAAACGTAGGTATAATGGCTGATAACCGAGATCTAGTGAACCAATCAGAAAGCTAGAATTGCATTATCCGAGGTTGAGAATTTAATAATTCCTAGAATTCCTTCCTTTTGAGAATAATTCCTTCCTTCCTTTGAGAATAATTCCTTCCTTTAATAATTCCTAGAATTCCGTCCTTTTAATTAGCAGATTTTAATCTTTTTTTCATATCACGTCTATTATATCGAAGTTCGTTCTATTATCAGAGAACGTTTCATTATGGCTTTATAAGAATCATCGCATTAAATCACGATATCGTTAATACATTTTGACAGTCAAGGGTGATATTATCCAAAATCAAGTGGAAGAGGGTGTGAAGTCCAGACGACTAAACATAGTTCTAGACAAATGTCTATTTTTTACCAAATATTCAAATTAGCAGAAAGATTGAGCTACAATTAAATTTTGCTTATGGTTACTCGGTGCTTAGCATTACTTCTTAGTGGCACTCGTGTAAAAATCCTTCTGTTTTTAAAAAAAGGATATTATTTTACCAAAACAGCAAAATTTGCCCTACACGTCAGTTTGCGAAATGGGCAGTAAGTAACTAAACTGATAAGAGAAGTAAATATTGTCTAGTTGTCAGCACTTACACATCACTTTGTGTTGTGTATGTTCCATATAACAAAGCTTCATAAGCAGTCCACTTAACAGGCAACCGGCCCTGAAAGATAAACAGCCTAACTTGTCTTTTTATCCCGTATCACAGGCTCAACAATTACAACAGGTTAAGGCGGGGGTTCACCTGAAGCCTGTTTTTCCACCGCTAATCTTGGTTTAATGCGAATATCTCGTCTGCGTTTCAAGTAATCCAGAAGCTCTATGCTCATTTCACAAAGCTATGTTAAGCGATGTTTTGTAAATTTTTTGGTGATTTTTGGGGATGTTTGGAAAGAGGATTAGTAAAATTTGGAGAAATAAGAAATATTAAAGATTTAATGTGATTTTAAAATTAGAATTTGAAGTTAAAAATTAGTATATGGACACCGGGTTGGTGTTTCAAAAATAATTTTCTTTCTTTTATCCCTTCCTTAAACCTATTACAATTTCACTCAAACTCGGGTATACCCCAACCTTAAGGTGGCTCGAAGGGGTTTAGATATTCCTGTCTTTGGCATTCTATTGCAGCTACACCAACAACGTTGAGGTTAAACTTCAAGTACAACTTTGTAAAGATTTTAACCAATGAACAAATTGTAGTTGCTATGACGTCAAAATTCGTTGCCATGGCAACGTCATATGAGGTCAAAGATACCTTATTTTTTACCTTTTGAGGCTAATAACTTAAAAACTAGACGGTGAAAGTTTTTGTTTTTCATATATGTTTGTCTACTGGACAAAAGAAACAATCTAACAATGTAAGTTTAAAAAAATTCTGTAGGTAGGGTTCGGAGCCACCTTAAATTAGTGAAAAAATGACGTATCTTCGAATCCTACCTAGTAGTTCTTGAGTTATTAGCATCAAAAGGTCCAAAATAGGGCATCTTTGACCTTAAATGACGTTGCCATGGCAACGAATTTTCACGTCACAATGACCTCGATTTTGTTCATTGGTAAAACTTGTACAAGTCTGTACTAAAAGATTTTCCTAAAAATTATTGGTATAGCTGCGATAGAACACTAAACCGGGCATGTCTAATTCTGACTAAACTGTTATGAGCCACCTTAACATAATTTCTTTGGGGGAGGAGACGGGGTGGAGTTCGATGGAATTAAAACACATGATACTCACCCGACTTTGTTTGGTATAAATATCATCTTGCTGAACATTCCTCGCCATCCCAAAATCTGTCACCTTACACTTCTCTCCTTCACCAACAAGAACATTCCTCGCCGCCAAGTCACGATGAATTATCTGAAAGAAAATGACAATATTTCAAATTGTCTTGCTAGTTTGTTTTCCTCTTTCGTTACCACTCGTTGAATTTCTTTCATTATAGATGTTTACCTTCCTTGACGACAAATAAGTCATCCCATCAGCTATCTGCCATGCAAATCTCATCAACTGTTGTGAAGTTAAATTGGTTTTCGGCTTTCTATCCGGGTTTTTATAATACGTGTCATTGAGCCCACGGCTCTTCCTCAAATAACCCAGCAGATCACCGTACGGCACATACTCAATAAGGACCAGTAATGGATCTAAAATAAAATAAATTGGTATTGGTAGTGTATAAAAGGAATGCAGAGACGACTTAAGCGAACTGCAGAGAAAAGGAAATCTGAACACACTTTCCGGATTAAGATTTAACGAGTTGAGGAAGTACATATGTCGCAGCCATGTGACTTTTAAACTAACAACATATGTACGTATCGTTCATTTTACAACTTTCAAATCTAGACATTTATATGCTATGGGTGATTGGCAGGCTCGATTTCCGCCGCTTTCTCGGGTTCGGTCTTCTTTGGGGTCATTCCCCAAACAGCGGCTGGTACGGCGAGCCTAGGCTATTGGGTGCTCTCAAACATCGAATTTGACGTCCCTTTTTGCCTTACTCACCCACAGAATATTATAATTCTGAGCTCAAGTGCTTATTATTAACGTTGATCAGTATTTAATTTACCAGTCTCTGTTACGCATCCAATTAACTTTATCACATGAGGATGAGGTTTCAGTTTTTTCATCAGTTCAAGTTCTGAAAGCAGGTCCTTTCTGTCTGAGTCAGGAGCATTTTCTATTTTGAACAAATCAGTTAAGAAAAATATCAGCATATTGCTGGCAATCATGATCAATCAACCAATCAGCCAACAATACAATGCAATCAATCAATCAATCAATCAATCAATCAAAAAATCAATCAATTAATGGACTCTGAAAAAATCCACAGTGTCGCTAAATGTTTTCAATGCACGAGATAACCTTTCAGCATTTTCACAGCCACTGTCACATCCTCTTGGTTACCATGGATGTTGTTTGCTGTTGCCTTGGCAACTTGGGAGAAAGCTCCCTTTCCGATATTTTTAATGTTATTGACTTGCTCTCGACTGATCTCCCAGCTTCTTGTTGAAGGATGGAGAGGCATGTAATCACTGCTGTTAGGAATCTCGTAACTTGTGCTGGTGACGTCACTTGTTTCTACTGACTGAGAATCTGCTTCCTGTTGGACGATAGTAGTCTAGGAATAAACAGTAAAAAGTGATGTTGAGAACTTTAAAACAAATATTAATAATTAGACAATTTGGCTAAAAATGGTGTCAACGAACATTATCCCCGTGATAGGAGCTGGCGTTGATATGCGCAAATCATATGAAGGACACGTTTTATGCCAACCTACTTCCACTTGTAAAAACGTTATTTTGCGTGAAAAACGACCTTCTCTGTGAGCGTATAACGAAAGAGAAATTAAAAGAAGAACATACCATTTGAATGGAATCCGCACGTGACGGGGATCTAACACTGCAATATGAAGACATGTGTAGTATTGTTAATAGCTATTCATAGCTTCTGCCTTCAAAACCTGCCATGTAACCGAAGGACTTTTCCTGAGAAACAGATTTAAAAGAGGTTAACTATAAGTAAATTTGCTACTATGTGATCACCACATTTTAACTGTTGTACTCACCATTTTCCACTCTTATAGATCGCTGAAAAACAGGAACGTGGCAATAATATCAATTAGTAGAGAAAACGAATACGTTATACGATAACTAACATTTTTCCGCAAGCTTTCTGCCTATCTAACTACCCGTTAATAAATAATTTCTCTCAGCCTATTGGTGGTTTTCACTGTCACGCAATAAAAAAATAAAATCGAAACCATTCAACGACAGACGCTATGAATTTCAGATATTATAGAAGATAAATAGATAAACGATTTGTCCAAATCTCAGGTCTGTGCGGTGCACCGTTTGCGAGTTATTTGCCGAAACTTTCCACGCAAATTTATAAAGCTCAGTATGGAAGACGCCATATTTGTGTCCTTCCGAGGGGCACAAACATGGCCGCCGTGAGTCAGAGAAACCATCTGGAACATAATTTTCCTATTAATAGCGACTACTTTTGGCTCATGATCTATTACACTTTCACATAAACAGCACTTAGTACATTAGGAATGTTCGATCTGCAAAAATGGAAAGGAAAGGCCTTTTTTGAATCAAAACAACTTTGTCACGGCACTCAGCTTGATATCACATACGGCGGAGAACTCGAATATTCAAAATGCTCTGTTTTTAAAACGAAGGGCACAACCAAGCTGGAAATTTGCGAAAAGATATATTTTTAGTTTATCTTACACTTAGTGATATCAAAAGTTTAGCAGGCCTATTAAATTTTGATTTCAGAATTTTATGACGTAACATGAAAACCAAGAATTCAGCAAAGTAATTAAGATCTGTCTCTGTAAATTCGCGCAATTTCGCAAATTTACGAAAAAAAAATAATTCTGTTTGAAACTCACTTAAACATATTGGTTTCATTCAAAATGATTTTCTGGCCGCGTTTTGAGTCCTAAAAGATTTTGCCCCTTCCGGGTCCGCCGCAACGTCTGAAAAACTAAAAAGCTTATTTTTGAAAATTAGGACGTAGTTGCTAACTCTATCCTACACAGCCGTAAAGAGTAGTCCTTTATCGGCCAATATTTGAAAAATTCCATGTACGTTTTCAGTATTTCAAATATTATGGCAGTTTGTATCAGCACACGCATGTACGAGTATTTACGATTTTGTCGCCTATACCGAAATCGACCCATTTCGGCATTTGCTGGATTTGTAATGGAACTCAGCTATCTTAAAGATTGGAAAATGGCTATAAAGGTGCAATAATTGCGATCTGCGAAGCAGGTAGGCCGTTTTTATGACAAAATCTGCTAAAATGGGTCGATTTCGATATAGGTGGAAATGTCCTAAATACTCGTAAGTGTACTGATGCAAAAGGTCATAACTTTTAAAATACTGAAAACGTACATGCGATTTTCCATAATTTGGCCGATGAAGGACCACGCTTTCCGGCTGTTTAGGGTAGGTTTAGCAACTAGCTCCCAATTTTCAAAAATTAGCCTGTAAATCAAGGTCATTTTCAGCCTTTGATCGAAGCCGAATTGTAGTGCTCATAATAAACTCAATTTCGCATTTCAAGATAAATTGAGGAAAATTTTGCTACTTTCGTAGTAAACTAGAAATGCTTATGAGCAAATCGATATAAAATTTCTTGGTAGATGACGCGAGTAAAATATTTGACAATGACTTGAAAATGCCTATTTTTTAATTTTTCAGACATGGCGGCGGAACCGGAAGGGGCAAAATCTTTTATGGCTCCTGTCGCGACCAAAAAGTCACTTCGAATCAAACCAAATGTATTTTAGTTCTAGCCTGGATAAAGCCTTTCAGTTGCCAGAGTTTCAAGCAAAATTATTTTTTATGCGAATTTGCAAGTGGGTGGTTTATACAGAGACAGACTCTCAAAAAGGTTGCAAACATTTTAGTTAGCTACCAGAGGTTTTCTCTCTCTCTTATTTTTTCGTAGAGGCCAGAGACCAACTTCAGAAGGACCGAAAGTTGCGCAACCCAGGGTATTAGAATAATTATTGTTGCCAACGAGGCAGCCGAGCCAAGAGGCGAGGCTGACGAGGCGGCAGAATCATAGAGCCGCGCGTATACCACAGATACCAGAAAAAATCTCAACTTCAGCGTAAGGGACTTTTTTTTAACCATATTTGGGTGTAAGTAAACACTCCATATTTGGGTTGTATTGTTCTTCCAAACAGGTCCCCAGTCTCTCTCTCCTTGCTAAAGAGCAAATGGCTAAAATGGCGTCCACACGGCTCGCTGTTAAAATTTTCAATGTGCTCATTCACTCCTTTTACGATAAATACACCTTTATGGAACTCTAAATGGAAAGAGAATACCCTACAGAATACTCGACCGCCAAAAAAATGAACATCAAGGTATTCAAAGCGATGAAATAATCTTTCGGCTTTGGAGTCCTTTGACTGAAGATAGACACGAAAATCAAAATGGAGTTTTCTTGACTTACGAGAATGCCACGGTCGGTTAAACACTACCTTTAAGTGTTGCTTTTGTTTATAGCAATTGTTTAACCGATGATTTCATCCCAAATCAAATAACGTTTATATTTTCGCTCAAAGGAATCAATACCAAGCGACACTCACTAAAATTACTGCATGTCATACACGCGAGAAAATTGAAAGTTTTTTGCTGCTAACGGCAAATGTAATGTTTACTTGAATATATTAAAATTCTGTCTCCACATATTCCCTCAGTGTCCGTTTTGGTTTTGTTTTCTATTCATTTTTTCGCTTGGGAATTGAGTTTTGCGTAAACATGACATCGAATGACAATTTGCATGCAAGACTGAAATCTGTGCCGTCATTGCTTGTTTGGGTTGATTTAATACTGAAAAGCGTCTGCAGAATCCTAGCAGTTTTGATTTTGGGATTCTATTTATGAGAAGTTCTTGAAATGCAACTATCCCTTTAAGATTTGTCAAGAGTTATCAATCTGTCAAACCCGTGTCATTTGATATGAACACCAGAGAAAGAGCACTTTTTTCTCGTATTACCTAAACTACGATTTACCATATTTTAGTCATTTCAAATTATTAAGTTCTATCGAAAACCATTCGGTATCCGTTCTTACGAACAAACATGAAATTTTCGCTCGTTGGTAGATAGTATCTAAGCAAAGCGGTACCTATCAATAGTAGCAAGAATCAATGAGGAAAAGAGGAACATTTTGCCCACTGTGCATGTTGCCACTGAGCCAAGCTCCAGTTGCTCCCATTAAGAATACAGAAAGAAGAGGAAATACATTAACCACTTAATGACTTAATAGCTTTGATAATTTGTATTTTAGCAAAGCATGTGTAAAGAATAAATACAAAGAATTACCTGGTATTTGACGCTTTCTCCAGCTTATAACACTGATTAGAACAATGATTATCACCAATAGGATTATGACACTGAGATAAACAGCATGAAGAATCTCCACTTCCCTGTCGCATCTAACAACTGTTGGTTATAACATTTAAAATAAATATTTGTTTCCGCCCTTGATTTGGAATGTGGTACACCACTTGCATGAGGACGATAAACATATATATATTTTTTTTAGAAATGGGTAAGTGATTGTTTTCTGTTAGACGCCTTACCAAAACAGTCTTGCTGACAAGTCAGTCTAAAAATATACAAACTAAGTTTTTTAATTACCTGTTTCATTCTGGTTTTGAGTTGACGTAGAGGACCCTAAAGTGACAGGAAAACAGACAAAATTAGGCTGTAAGAATGTGTAGAATTTGGAGGAAATGTAATCGAAAATGCGAATCACAATTCTCTTAGGACCTGAAATATTAAAACCTAGGGCAATTGATGCCTTGAGGCTTGTCGCACATTAGTTTTTAGTAAAATGATTAGTTAAAAATAATCCGCAATAATAGTAATAATAATTTTACCATTATATTACCTCCTAGAACTCTGATCTTTTGTATGTTTTCCTGTTCTTTCAAACTCTCTCCGTATTTGTTTGTTGCAGTCACAACGAACTCATACTGCTGGCCTTTCTTGAGTGTAATGACGTATTCCCGAATAGAGATATCATGAATGACCTCAAGTTTTATCCAGTCTCCTACAGTACCGTTACTACTAACGTTTCGTTTATACACAGTGTATTGAGTGATGTCCGCTCCATTGCTCCATGGCTTTGTCCATTTTAAGGCCACTTCATCACTCTGTACCTCCACAGGCATGTCTATAATGTCTGGTGACTCGGGAATTCCTGATTGATAACAATGTTAAAATTTTTTTCTATTAGTCGGATGAAGTGAATTTCACGAGCTCATAACGGTCACATTTAGATTACGACATGCTTTGTGCCCCCACGATACCTCGGCAGAGCAAAATACGATGCTTGTTCAACCGGTAAGTTGTCCGCATGTATTCTTCTATATCTGTTTTTTTCCAACAAATTCCTGCGTTTCAAAGCCAACTGTGTGACAATAATGTGTCACCTCTCTCTACGAAATAACAGTCAAAGAAATGGACAAGACCGTAATAAGATTATCGAGTTAGTGTGACATCTTTGCAACAATTAGCAAATTGCGTAAAGCGGATGTTACGGCTAGTTCTATTCCTTTTCGTTGGACATTCAATAAATGGAAACATTGGAAATCTTACCTTTAATCTTTGTCGTGATTGTCTTTTGCGTAGCTATACTCTCAAACACACGATTTCTGGCAAAGACTATCACACTGTACTCATTATCTCTCTCCAGACCTCCAATAGACAGACGTTTTGTACCAGGGTCAGTAATATTAACATTCTTTATCTCAGTTCCAGTCTTAAGTATGACCACTCGGTATGCTGTGATTGGACTCCCTCCATCATCTGCTGGCGCAGTCCATTTCACTGTCAGTGATGTGGCTTGAACGTCTGAAGCTGAAGATGTTATGGCCGGGGAGCCTGGTTCCTCTGATAAAAATGAAAAGAAGAAATTTGATTTATATCATTCTATTGTATCATTTTACTGTATCTCTTTCTCTTGTGTTGAGATAACATTGCAAACGAACGAAAATAGCCTTTTTTGGATAAACCAGTGCGTGTCACCTCTCAATCTTGAAACCAACTATTAATTAAAATTTGAAGTTTCCGGATGTAAACCTTGTAAAAAAAAAACAATTTTACATTCTATTTTAATTACAAAATGTGATTAATTTGTGATCGAATGTTAGCTATAACAACTTGTTTAGCAATTTAATTAGAGCTGTTTAACCTATCGTTGTTAGGCTTTTCCATAGTTGAGACTATGCCTCTTTTGTCTAAATCTTCTCCCCTTCAACATTTAATCATTCTATATATTTTTGAAAATACTTCTATACATACTTATCTGTTGCAGGGACATTGAGGCGTTATTTAAAGGATCAAGGCCATTGTAAGCGACACACTTGTATTCACCAAACTGCTGCTCATCATTTATCGTCAGCTTCACTTTGCTTTCTTTAACTGTGGCTGTGTTTAGTTTATTTCCATTAGGTTTGTACCAGGTGAGTGTTGGTGTAGGAACACCATCTGACACACACTTCAACGTCACTGTCTGACCAATCCAGGATTTGGAAGCTGATGAAGTAACTCGTTGTATTTTGGCAGAGTCTGTAAGGGAAAGATAGAAACCGTTGCGTTTGCTTAAAGTCGTTTGATAAAAAAGAAAACGTAATGGAAAAAAGGAAACAAATTGTATGTTGATTTTGCGTGTATTAGATGTCTAATTTAGGAAATTTGATTTTAGTTTGTTTCCTATGAAATTTTAATTTTATATATAGGAATTTAAAGATTTCTGACTCACAACGAACCACAAGGCTTTCTATGCGAGTTTTTGTCCCTGCTGAGTTGTTAGCTGTGCATGTATACAGTCCATCATCTGTCCTCTTTATTCTGTCGAAGTTCAAATATGCTATTTTCCTTCCGGAACTTTTGATTTGGCCATTTCGCAACCATGACACTTCCGGGTCTGGTTTTCCAGTCGCTGTACAACTGATATTGACTGAGGACCCCTCAGTGTAACTTCCGTTTATTGACGTTGGGCTGATAACAGGTAGCTCTGCAATGAGATGACGTTTCTTAAACAGTGTTAAAAATAGATTACAACTGATAGCAGTTACAGTCCTTAATTGCTTCCAATTATTGTCAAAAACTAGACAACAAATGAAATGGTCATATGATGTAAACTTAACTCCCATTAAGGTCGTGGGGGACACGTTAGGCCGTCATTATGCATTTACTTAAAGCGAATGCACGCAGCGCAACGACTGACATCGACAAGTGTACGGAATATTCACGACTGAAGAAAATGTGGCGCGTGATTTGAAGTGTTCACGTGTTCGACGCATTTTGGTTGTATTTTTTCTTTGTAAAACCGAGAGCATTCTGTCCCTCGATGATTTATAAAGAATCTTTTTGGAAACACATTGTTCTTTCCGGATGTCAACAGTAAAGCGTGGAATGTAAGTACCATAATAACTTCCCTTGGCACTCGTGTTTTGATCGGAATACGTTCGGAAATCTCAAAGTTTGGACTTTTGCGACAATTTTGTGTCCAAGAATTCAGCGCAGATTAAGAACTTCATGTGCTGGCACTGTAGAGAGATATACTAGGAATACTGTAGTGTGCCATGACAGAAGCTAGTCCAGTTCTGGCCCTCTCTCTGTCTCGCAACACCACGGGAGAGAGACATGCGACTAGGCACAGCGCGTCTCCCAGACACTTAGATTGATTTCTATCAAAGTAAAAGAAGGAAAAATAAGATAACCAAAGCGAATAGTAGGCTAACCGAAGCGCCCTCTCACTATAAGCTCTCGCTATACAATATCATATTACTTGCTCCCAGTCCCTTTGGAGCTTGGGTGACGCGCTGTCCTTAGTTGCATCTGGGAGAGAGGGTCCAGGGACAATTGTCTGCGCATGCCCGCGATAAACCAATCACACGCGACAAAAAGTCCAGAAGAAAAGTCCAGTCTGTTGGTGGATGTCAATCATCACCGCCTCTTTGCCAAAAGCTGCACGAAAACACATTAAAGATCATGTTTGAATACATCAGAGATGGTGCGATAAAAATTAAGACGTTTGTTGTATCAGAATCGAATAATTTTTTTAAACCCTGTTCTTTTTGTAACGGCATTTCTTTGATCGGCAAATACCGCTATTTCGGCGTGTTGCCACTTGCCGACGGCTGTTTAATTATAATTCCTACAAATGTGATCATGCAAAAAATAAAACAATATGAAATCTAAGTAAATAATTTCGCCCATCCACTAAAAATCATCACGTTTACTTATGGTGCAACTACCGTGTATTTGTTCAGTAAGTACATCGGAATTCAAATATTCCTACCTTCGAATTAAGAATGAAGAATTTAATTAGATTCTTCAACACCCGTTTACACATGAATGACCACGAAAATATCCTGTAATCTTCACCCGCGAACGTATTTTCTTGTGTATTTCGTTTGAGTCTACGGAAAACAAATTTTAAACGAACCTTAACCAGACGTATCGGATATTCTTGACATTTAACATCAGTCAGTAACAACCGAGTGTTACAACCGAAATCGGTTGTTAATTAGGTTTGAAATATTAAAAAAAGTCCTGATGTGGCACTTTCAAAGTAAAAGGAACATGCTTGGTTTTTCATAAACAAAATCAACATTTAAATGCAACGATCTTAAAAATGACTAACAAATACATACACCTATTTCGATGGCTTAGCATATAATACGCGTGGATATTTTGCGAGTTGCGTAGATACGAAAAAAAAATACGAGCAATGAGCAAAATGTCCGCTTGTATTATATGTTAAACCATCGAATAAGTGATTTATTATTCCACTAAACCATAAAGTTTTGTTCGGCCATTTTGTCGCTCCGCTTTCAGTCCATATTTTTGCCCTGTTCTACAGTTCCCGAGAGAAACAGTTAATTTTGTTTCCCGAGAGTTTCAATTTCAACGCCATAGATATAGTTGGCATGTCAAAACATGAAGTACGGAGTAACAATACTTGCGTTCAACGTGATAACGTGGATAGTAAATAGCACGAATAAATAAACAATAGCCTCCATTTGGCGCGAAAATATGCACGGATATTTGTCCGCGGACATTATCAGTTCCGAGAAGCGAACAGTTTTCCGAGAGCGAAGTTCGAGGAAAACTGTAGGCTTCGAGGAACAGATAATGCCCAAGGACAAATATCTGTGCATATTTTTGAAGCCAAATGGATGCTATTGTATTTATTATCCTTCAAATATTTTTTTAGAAGGCCGCATTTTGGGAGATCTTTTCTCAAAGCTTTTAAACGTCAAAGAAATTCTGTCAGCGCTCAAATATTATTAGTCTGTTCAAAATGTTTAGTTTTATTCATTTTAACAATTTATTCGGGATAAAAGCTAAACGTGCGAACTTAAATCGCAAAGTTCGAAAACTGGGGAATGTCATTTGGGGAATATCATCTAAATATTCCCCAGTTTTGGCTGCGTCACGTGACGTGTTTAGACCAATCGCGCGCGCGAAAAATATTTGATGGATTATAATTAATAACAATTTATACAGAAGAAAATATATTTATGTATGTTATTTGCCGACTGGGGGGTCCGTAAAGTGAACAACTGTGAGAAAATGCTGCCCGAGGCCGCAGTCACAGTTTTACCGTTTACGGACGGACCGAAAGCAGGTGAATAACTTTTTTTCTACTTGTTTGGTTAAAAAATGTGTTTGTATTATACGCGCGCCTCCAATGTTGAGTCGATCGCTAAGCTGGGGCAAGAGTGAAGAATGATCTGTTTACCGCAAAACAAAATAAATTCACTAAAATGAACATTACTCACGGAAAAGGTCATCAGAAAAAAAAGCACCTAAAATAATACAATGTAGCGTCAAAACAGAGCATAAAAAAATCAGAGAGTCACGAAACTCTTTTACATATAATAGTTAACGAGTCAATAACCTCTCTGTTCATTCCCACAGTATTTCATTTTAATAAAACGTCTGCAAAAGTGAAACTAAATGAAGGTGAAATGTTGCACAATGTTGCGAGAATTAATTTGACTGTCTTTTATCAAAACATCTCATTTTCTTGAATAGTGATAAGCAGTATTTGATTTTGGGGAAAAGTAGCAGAAAAGAAAGGCGTTTTAAAGGATAAATCGAGTCTGTAAACCAGCGCCTTGCAGTAAACCGCATTACGGCGTGAAAATCAGTGCGAATGCATAAACGACGATCGACAAACTACGGTCATAAATCTATTGCTTGATTTTTTCAAAAATCGCTTTTGGAGAACTTCACCTTTAACTCCACTGCTAATTTTTCCTTTCACGTTTACAACGGTTGGTGAGCAACTACTTTATTTTTTGAGAGCAAAACTTTCATGGGTTGGTTCGTCTCGCCGCGAAATGGAAATACAGATTACGGACTGTGGTCCGTATCGTAAAAAGCTGGACCGGTTACGGGCGCGCGATTAGCCAATCAGATTCGAGGATTTAGGATTCCGGCCAGCTGAGATGCTTCAGAAAAAGATACTAATATATTACTTCAATGGAAAGTGTGCGCATACGATATATTATGTTTTGTTGACGTATCAGATATTCGAAAGCGTGAGCACAGTCAGTGCATGAGATGAGAATTCCGCACTGGAAAACATGCACCGGTATGTTACACAGAAGATCTTTGGTGTGGATGATTTGTTTCACAACGAGTTTTTTTTAACTGTAACTTTCTAGTGTGGCACAAATCCGAAAAAAAAAATCCCCCAAAAAAAACGCTGTTGCCGTGATTTCCAGAACTCGTAAATAAAGTTTTGGTTACTCGGTAACACTTTTGATGAATCCCCGTATGATAAGACGCCGGATTGCAGTCTGTAGACTGTGAAGTGGTTTCGTTAGGGAAACAACATTCACCTTACTTCACTTAATTTAAATTTAAGTTAAAGCAAAAGTACCAGTCATGCAGGTTCGCATTTGGTTTTCAAATTATCACCCCATACAGCGTAAAACATAGTCAAAACAATAACATAAGGGCCCAAAGCTCAATGGTCCGTCATGGTATCGTGTAAAGGTCGTTCAGCGCACTCTATCTTCGGAGCACGATGGGGCAGAATAGACTGAAAAGTCCCGAGAAAAGCCGTACTATTTTCTCTTTTGAGCGTTCCTGTGGCAGTAAAGCCATTGTGAACAGTACGAAACACATGAAACACCTTCTTCACAACGACCGCCATTTTTCTCCTGGGTGAAGGTCGTCAAGCACGCGAAGACTCATGGTTAGTTTCTGCAGACATTCGTCGAACCTCCGGCGGAAACCGTGCTTATGACGAGAGTGGCTCGGAGTGCGATCAAGAGGTCTGGTTCAAACTCTTGCTGACGTCAATAATGTGTTTTGAACAATAAACCTTACACTCGCAGCGTCTTTCTCCAAAAGAAGTGCTTATGGGTAACAGTGAAGTTCTGAGTCAACCTGAAAGAATGTTGAGGAGTAACCTGCGATGGACAAGCATCCCTTTCAGGGGGAGTAGAAATAAGCACCGGGGTCGTATCAGCCACTAGGGTTAAAAAGGTTTACTTCTCTTATATGATATTAAATGGAAATACTGTACATAAATAACAGCATACTTTTCAGAAAGAAAACGCATTTTTCCCCTCCGGATCTACCTGTCAAGCAAGAAGTGACCTATCTTCATTTGAATGCTGATAGTGTATTCTATATAAAATATAAACTTACTAACCTTCAACTGCCAAGTACACTGAATCAAATCTTCTAGCCTCAAAACTATCAGTCGGAGTTATCTCACAGCCATAAAATCTTTCATCACTCTTTCTAATCGAGCTTAGAGTGAAGATGACTTGACCAAAGGATGAGTTACCAGTTCCCTCCACACGCCCGATGTATACTGAAGGGACTACTGTTCCTGACACAAGGCCGTTCTTTGCTAGAGAAACTAGTACCCCATTATCCTCTAAGGTAGGTAGTCCAGCTCTCTTTATCCCCCACGCAACTCTCTTAATATCACCAGTGAAGCTCCAGGTGAAATTAATTGACGAGCCAAGCAATCCTTTTACAGTCTTCCCGTCATACTTTGAAGTGAAACTAATCTGACCACCTAAAAAGTGTAAAAACGGAACCAAAGTTAATTTCTACGCCTCAAAGATATAGTTATTTTTTCACCTCAGCGAACATTTCTTTTATCTAGCAAAGTGAGTGCTTATAAATTTAAATTATCATTTAACCTAGACCATAGACAGTAGCCGAATTTGATGTAACTATACTATAGGAGGATGACCTAAAAGATCACAACTAATACATGTATACTCTTTTTGCAAAAAAGGACGTGTGTTGCGTTGTTAGTTATAAGATTTGTCTAGCGTATAGGCACAGAAGAGATACTGATCAGCTCTGTCGATAGGTGCCATTCTGTAGTGCGAGAGAGGAATCAATTCATGGCCAGGAAAATCGATAAATCGGATTTCAGCGTAAAACCTTTCGAGCGAGAGATATTCGCCGGCCCAATAAAGCGAGAAAAGTGAAAGCACCACATGATGAAACGAACGTAGCAGTGTCTGCGCTCATTATGCACTATTTAACAATTATACTTCGAGCTCAAACTTTCTTTGAGCGAATGTGTAGCCGAGTTGACTTGTTCTATCAGCGATTAGCATAAGCTCGCCGTCTAATTGCTAAATAGAAAGCCATGGGAGAACCCATCAGATTCGCCGATTTCCGATAAAGCATTACTGAGTTTCTACTTTACTTTACTTTAATCATTTTCTCAAAAACATACATATAGTACGAAGCAGAGGGGAAGACCAAAAACAGGAACAAGTTCCCTTACAAATGGTCACCCAAAAAAAAAAAAAAAGAAAAAATTTAAATCTAAATCTAATTAATGTAATAGCTCCTACTTGCAGTGCTACTTATAGAAAAATTAAGGTTGCTTTCGATTGACCCTATTCCGGAATAAGAATATATTCTGGATTATTCCAGAATAGCCATTCCGTCCGTACGTCAATGAAACGATTATTCCGTTTCAGGAATAATGCCCGCAACATTCTTTCAGTTCTTCGTACAATGAAATGAGGAGAAGCGTCTCTTCCAGACTCCAGGAGTATCCTTTACTGAGTAACGTTTGATGGTTGCCGGCGGTAGCCATTTTGTTTGTTGTTTTGAAAAAGACCACGAGGCGAGGACGCGGTGAGGTCATTATTCTGGACTATTCCGAGTGTTCTGCTCGGCCAGAGCAGAATGCTTGGAATACATTCCATGTATTACGGAATCGGAATAGCGACTCAATCGAACGCACATTCGGGGTTATTCCTATAAGGTCAATCGAACGCACCCTAAATTATCGCCGAGAGAAAAAGTCTTCGGAAGAGAATGGACTGATCGTTAAAACAAGGGCTCGGTCAATAGACATATATACACCCTATTCCCGCTTTAGACCCGTTTTCTTTGGCCGGTTCCACAACAAATGGAAAATCTGGTCGAAATGGTTTAAGTCCGTATTTTCACATTGCTTCCAGGATATCAGATCATAAACAAAGCAAGCAATTCTTCCCCATCTCGTCAGCCTCGAAGTCCAGGATGTGCTCGATTCGTTGCCGGACACTGGCGAATACTGCACTACTGCTCTTACAAAATTAACAGCAACCTACTTCGAGTCAAGGAAGAAACGTGCCATTCGAAAGGCATTTTTTAACCAGTCGGTTGTTCAGTTGCCTAACGACTCTCTTGATGTGTTGGCAACCCGTCTGTGGAAGTTAGCAAAGACCTGTGATCACGGAGAGAAATAAGCTAACTGAGAGCAAATGATCAGGGGCAAATTGGTGTAGTTGACTAGTGATGGCAAAAAGATTTTCGGCGAAGATTTCTACACGCTCGTAGCACTGCTAATGCATGGAAACATGATTTGTTTTGGTTGTTTGTGCTGATTGCCATCGGCTCATTCATTCTTAATATTATTCTTGCAGTTGAAATAAATAGAATAAAGCGAAACCAAAACGAACGGTTCAGCAAATTGGAGCTTGACTTCCTTTTGTCTGTCTATCAAGTGTATCGCGCTGTGGAATTGTGACCAAATGTGGCTTACCAATTTGTCACATTGTGAACCAGCGATCCCTGCGGTGTCACTTTTCGAAAATTAAATGCTTAATTTGGATATGTGTCACGTATGGCTCGGGTTATTTTCTGCGACTGCACAGCAGTCATAATATTGCACATCAGGTCTGTCATTTATGTTTTCATGTACTCACTGATGTGTGATCGCGCTGTTAGTTAGAAGAAGTGTGCGCGATAAACATTGAGCCAACTGATTCGTTCTAACCACAATGTAAATTATCCTAACTTAGTCGAACGCAGTTCACTGATCTGTGTTCCCCTGTTATATAAATTTTCTAAGACGTTGTTTGGAATTACTTTGAAATTATCTGAAAGGCCTTGCTCATGATCTTTATCTTACAGTACGCTACTATTACTCTCATTTAAAACTGTAAATAACTTTCCTACTACATGACCTTTAAAAACTGAAATAACGTACCTGAATGCGGAAGTTTAAACACGATTACATGTAAGAGGCAGCCCAACGAAAGGAAGTTCTTAACCATCATCAGTCTATGAAGAAATCTTCTTGCCTAAGTGTTGCTATCACGTCTACTCGAGGAAGCAATTTCTGCCTCCCCGTTTATTATGCAGGTAGCAAACGTACTCAGCCGATACGTCCTTTATTTTAATAGAGTCACACTTCAGTAACCAGAGTCACTCAAGTCACGAATAAAGAACTGACTCGCCCCAGGACTTCTCTTATGAGAAAACTGTATTTAAAACCGCCGGAATGATGAGAAGATTTTTGTTGGAGACATCACAGCTGCGTCTTACAATTTTCTTATTAGAGACGACTGGGAACAAGTCATCCCGTGAGACGAGTGCTCAGGAATATCACGTTTTGTTAGTTAATTGCTGAGAACAAATTTATACTGCTATTATAGTAGTCGGTCACGCTAGATCAATATAGTACTACATATTTTGAACAGATAAACAATATTTTTGAACACCAACAGAATTACTTTGATGTTTAACAACATCTGTTCCTAAGATCTAGAGACCGCAGTTTTTCTAAAGCCGCGGACAGTTTTCGGAGAGAGAAGTTCGGCAAAAGCTATCCGCTTCTCCGAACAGATAAGATCCACGCAGGTTTTGTTCGCGTCAAATGCAGGCCATTGTGTATGTCAATGTTGGCTTAAATATTGCTTTCGTTTATTGTACTTATATGTTTATGGCAATAAAGTATGAAAACGGATACGCTTGCATTCATCCGTAAACCATCGTTTTTAAAAAAGAAATATTACAATAGGAAGTATTTCTACTTGAGGTACATGTGTCCGTGATGATCACTCAGACATTAATTTTTGTCTTGTTCCAAGACTAAAGGGGTGTGTTTGCTGTTTCCGTGTTCACTAGCTTAGTTCATTGTTGATAGTTTTTTGTGTTCACTTTTGGGATTTACACTAATTAACAATTATTCACCTCAGGCTTAGTTAATATATGACAATTATTCGCCGAAGGCGAAGTGAATCTCGGCGAATATTCCCCGAGACGAATTGTTTTAGTCTAATTTTCAGAGGTGAATATCAAGAATTAGTATATACCACACAAGTGAATAGTGCTTTCGGCGCGCGCTGATTGGTTAACTCGGAGGTGATTAGCAAAGTACTATTCACCTCCAAGCAGCCGGAGGGAAACAAAATGGCTTCGCGCGTCGTTTTCGGTACCGATAGTAATGTTTTGGCCCGCTAGTTATTCAACTTGTGTGGTATAAACTAAAACAATTATTCACCTCAGTATCGGTGAAAGTGGTGGATATTTACCTCCACTTCGGTGAATAATTGTTAACTACAAAATAAAGAACTAAAACACGGAAACAAAAAAACACAAATTTCGCTTGCATACGTGTAAACAAGTTTAATTCATCGTAAATCAGAATTTACACTTTAGTTTAAGCAATAAAACGGAACAAAACAAACACTAAGAAAAAGACAGATCATCAGTATCTAGTACCTTTGATTAGTCGTTGGCGACTTCTGAACAATTGTCTAAATCCTCTTGAAATGAGTCGAGCAGCTCTGGTCTGAAGAGAACTGAATAATTTTGGGTCAATCGATCGCATTGGTTTTCTCATGGCCGCGTGCGATCTACAAAACCACCGTGTTTACCATCAATTCTAATGCCTTGGGAATCATCTCTGGAAAATATTTTCGGTCCAAAAGCCTTGGCAGACAATTTTCAAAATTCCAACTGTGCTGAATACTCCGGATTTAGAGTGATTTCCTCAGAGTGAACGAAAATTTCATTCAGCAAAGGCTGCCATGTTTACTTGCCTGGATGGCAAAGGTGGCGTGGCTGAGTAACCAAGCCCTGAAATGCTATATTCACCTCCTAGCGAGGTGAATATAGCGTCATAAACTAGAGCTTTTCCACCAATCAAAATGTTCCATTCTTATATTCACCGCTGGAAATTAAACTAATACTGAATATACCGTCTTGTTGACTTTGCCTTCGATAAATAATTGTTTAACAATTATATTAAAAAATATGAAGATAATTAAACCATCTTCTTTTTCTCGATTTCTCAGCTCTTTATTTTTTAGATATGCAAGGCGAGGAAGAACTGCATGTCGGTTTTGTTTACATCAACATGGCTTTCCAAGCGAAATTGCTATTAATCAAAGAAAATAAAAAGTTAGTGGACGACAAACTCTCCCAGGCGAAAACTTTATGACATTCATTACGTTCGCGAATCAAAACACTGCAGTGTACATCAGAAGTGGTGAGTTTGTAGCTTTACTTTTGACAGAAACTGAAAACAAAATCACCTGCGTAATTACTATACATTATTTCTCGAATATTTCAGACAAAGGCACATTTCAATAAAACACGTTACAAAGCACACTATACTTCTAACAGCAACGTAACACTATTTACAACAATACTAATTACAATATTACCACATTACAGCAATAGCAATAAGAGTATATTCGTAATTCTATTTCGTAAGGCTTTTAATCGGGGAGCTTATATCCAGCGGGCTTAAACGAACCGCTTGGAAACCAGCCGACACTTGTTGCTTAGAGACCCGACTTAGTGACTCTGAAAAGGGATATGTTCTAAGAATACAAGTCTGATTAAACGTTTTGATCTGCACTCTACTCGTAAACTTATTTAGTCGCTTCCTATTTATTTCTGTTAGGACGTTAGAAATTTCATGAATTTATTAATAACAGGAGGTTGGACGACGGAGGGCGTTTACACGCCTGAGCCTTGTGTCCGGAGTATTTTTTCTTTTTTGTTGACAGATATATGTGCTTATAGCTAGGGCTGCTTATAGTTGGGATTTAAAGGTTGCTGTCATTTCTGCTTTTAATAGCGAGTTTCTTTTACTGATTAACTTTAACACCCGAGTAAAAGTGCTTTGTCGTCTGTTTTACTACTTGTCATTCAGCTGTAAGATCCTCCATGTTGGCGTACAAGCTGTTGTCATACTCTCTAAGGTTGATGTACGTCTATAACAGCAAATTACACTGCAAGTTAGTTGTGTAATATATTACTTCTTAGATTCGAGTGAAGCTAATTTTAACTGGCTGACTTTTAGAGCCGTTCTGAAAGTCAAGTCTTTGAAACTCTTCGAAAATACTAATGCACTAACTATACACGATTTTAGGGCCTAAAATAAACAATTTTAAGTCTTTGAAAACAAGGTTCCTTCTTCACATTCAGCCAAGGGCGTTGAACGAATCTGGGGAATGTAAGTTTAAAGGAAAAAATCAAGTCCTATTCTAGTAAGGAAAATTCAAGTTCCCAATTAGTGTAGCTTCAAGGCGTTCGATTAGTTGAGCAGCAGCGTGAACAAACGGCGCGCCTTTTACTCCACTCATCATTCTTCGCGATGCTCCCCAACTGACAGAACAAGGAAATGCTATTTTTGGCAACATTTTACATTACAAAAACCTGTGTACTTCTATAACGTTTACCTTGTGGTTTCTCTCCATTTCTTTCATCGTTTCTTTTAGTTTAGCAAACGTTGGTCGATCACTTGGGTTTTGTTCCCAACAATTAAGCATAATCTGATATCTAATCAACAGAAAACTATTATCAACAGTATTATGTAAATAGAAGTATAGTCGCGCTGCAGTATATATATTTATATGAGCCTATTTTAAACGAGATTACAGAGCGGTACCCTTTTCGCAGATGCGAAAAATGCGGCCTGTCGTGGTATTAAAAGTTTAGAATTTTGCAATTAGCATGTTTAATATAAATCGGAGATTAAAAAGTAAAACAAAATACAACAACAACGCATTTACATTTTGTTATCCACATGTTTTGGTTTTGGCATTCTGAATCCTTCTTGAAGTTTCCTGGCGATTTGTCGAGCGTTAATTCCTGGATAAGGAGATCCACCTAGATGAGACAATCGAGTGTAAAGTGATGGTTTACATGATGTGTAGGTAAAAGGCAAAGTCTGCATTCGAGCCAAGTGGCCCATGCAACCAGAGCTTATCCCGGTCTCTGCAGCACTACGCGACTAGGAGTATTTCAACTCCCCCCTGGATGGGATGCTAGTCCATCGTAGGCTTACCCCCAGCATTATTATACACCTGGCTTGAGAGAGGCACTATGAGAGTGAAGTGTCTTGCCCAAGAACACAACACAATCACTCCAGCCAGGGCTCGAATCCGGACTGTTCGATCCGGAGTCCAGCGCGCTAACCGTTAGACCACCACGCCTCCCACTTACATGATGTATGGTCTAGTTTTATTATGTAAATGATGTGTGAACCCACCTATGGTAAGAATCTCGTACAGAAGGACACCAAAGCTCCAACTTCGAAAATAGAAAACATTAGTATTACCCATTATTTAACAATATAAATGTGCGAGGAAGGAATTGGGGGCTGGGTAGTAGAAACAAGGAAGTAGATTTAGCATGCACTTCGTGGTTCTCTACCCTCATTCTACGCGTAGTCTAATTAACAATTATTCCATGAGCCCGCGTTGGATACGAGATGGTAAATAGCCAACGTCGCGCGAAGCGCCGAGTTGGCTATTTACCACCTCGTATCCAACAAGGGTGAATGGAATAATTGTTTTATTAAATTCTTCTTTAGTATAAATCAACTGGACATTTCATTTTGATGTAAACGAAGTATATGAGGAGACGGGAAAATTTGTGGCGCGGTGTTCACTTCTTGTGTTGAATGAAACACGCGAGGAAAGCGAGCGCGAGAATTTTCTTCTGAAGATTTTCCTCGGACAATCTCCTCGTAAATCGTCTTTTCATCCTGGAAAATTGTGACAACAATTAAGGTTTACGAGAAGAACCGAAGCAATAGCTTTTCTGGAAACTATACGTCTTTTGCAAGACGAGCGAAGCAAGTGTTTACATATTGTACTTGTTTACGGCTCCACGAATGTCGTCAAAACTACTACATTATGCTGAAACGAAATTGCACTCAGGGTTG
Source organism: Meandrina meandrites (assembly GCA_963693305.1). Lineage (NCBI taxonomy): Eukaryota > Metazoa > Cnidaria > Anthozoa > Scleractinia > Meandrinidae > Meandrina > Meandrina meandrites. Next base: position 15,651,150 of record OY855911.1, on the reverse strand, counting down.
ATGAAGTTTACTGAAGTATAAAAGTACAAGATCAAGATTAAAAGGTAAACTTAACTGAAGTGCTGAGCCTAACTTTACATCGAATAGTGAATGAAATTGTGTCAGTTTTCTGGTCTTCCCGTAAATTATTTGCTGCTTTTCTTCTTCGTTGAGTCGCTCTTGTTGTACATTTACAAGTATTTTTAATTAAACATTTCGCATAAATCCTTTCAGTTTTACGTAGTTGAGTCAACTATGGCATTTTTGTGGTATTTGTGTGGTTTTAGGGAAGGCACTGTCGATTATTTCTTGTATAAGCTTATAAAGCTCGCCAAATTTGCCATTTTTCTAATGGAACTTTCGCTTCCCGCGGGAAAATTTTAAGCTGAGCGGCACTTGCCGCACTCGTTTCCCATATAAGGTCAAACATAGGTATATTGGCTGATAACCGGGATTCAGTAAACCAATCACAAAGCTAGAAATGCAATATCCGAGGTTGAGATTTTAATAATTCCTACTATTCCTTCCTTTTGAGAATCGCTTTTTAAATTAGCAGATTTTAATCTTTTTTATATCACGTCTATCATCTCAAAGATCGTTTCATAATCAGAGAACGTTTCGTTATGGCGGTAAGAATCATCGCATCAAATCGCTATATCATTAATAAATATGTTTACTTATAAAAATGTTTTTTTTTAAAACATACGCGTCTTCACCGTCAAGGGTGATGTTATTTAAATCAACGGGGAGAGGGTGTGAAGTCCAGACGACTAAACAGAGTTGTATACAAATGTCTATTTTTAACCCAATATTCAAATTAGCAGAACGATTGAGCTACAATTAAAATTTACTCAAATGACCTATAATGTAATAGAGAACATAATTGAGTAATCGTTGAGGTTATCCCTGGAAATATCATATCTTCGTCTCCATCGATAAGCTATATTAATCAGTATCCCCCGTCGTTTCTTCTTTTCCTCTCAAGCATCGCTCTAGGGGCGGCTGTACACAGGCTAGGATCGCTCTAGTTCGATCACTTCAAAGCTCGATCAACCTCCTCCCTGTCCCCTTCTCTACTGTATGGCTACTCGGTGCTTAACATTACTCCTTTGTGGCGCTCGAGTAAAAATCCTTCCGTTACGTAAAAAAAAATATTATTGTACCGAAACAGCGGAATTTCCCTACACGACAATTAGAAAAATGGGCAGTTAGTAAGTAAACTCATAAAATACATAAAATATTGTTTAGTTATTCAGCACTTACACATCACTTTGTGTTGTGTATGTTCCATATAACAAAGCTTCATAAGCAGTCCACTTAACCGGCAACCGGCCCTGAAAGATAAACAGCCTAACTTGTCTTTTTATCCGTATCACAGACATTAGAACAACAATTAGGACAATTAATATATTTGGAGGAGGAGACGGGGTGGAGTTCGATGGAGCCAAAACACATGATACTCACCCGACTTTGTTTGGTATAAATATCATCCTGCTGAACATTCCTCGCCATCCCAAAATCTGTCACCTTACACTTCTCTCCTTCACCAACAAGAACATTCCTAGCCGCCAAGTCACGATGAATTATCTGAAAGAAAACGCCAATATTTCAAATTGCCCTACTTGTTATTTAATTTGTTTTACTCTTTTGTTACCATTCATTGAATTTCTAGCGTTATAGAGGTTTACCTTCCTTGACGACAAATAAGTCATCCCATCAGCTATCTGCCATGCAAACCTCATCAACTGTTGTGAAGTTATATTGGTTTTCGGCTTCCTATCCGGGTTATTAAAATACGTGTCGTTGAGCCCACGGCTCTTCCTCAAATAACCCAGCAGATCACCGTACGGCACATACTCAATAAGGACCAGTAACGGATCTAAAATCAAATAAATTGGTATTGTCATATAAGTGTTAAAGGAATGCAGAAACGACTTCAGCGAACTGATGAGGATTAAGAGTTTTAAAACGAGTTGAGACAGTACATATGCCGCAGCCATGTGAATTTTAAACTGTAACAACAAATGTACGTATCGTTCATTTTACAACCTTCAAAACCTATACATTTATTTACATGCTGTGGGTGTTTAAGTACTCTCAGACATCGAATTTGACGTCCCTTTTTGACTTAATCATGTACTCACCCACACAATATTATATTTCTGAGCTCAAGCGCTTATCATTAAAGTTAATCATTATTTAATTTACCAGTCTCAGTTACGCATCCAATCAACTTTATCACATGATGATGAGGTTTCAGTTTTGTCATCAATTCAAGTTCTGAAAGCAGGTCCTTTCTGTCTGAGTCAGGAGCATTTTCTATTTGGAAAAAATCAATTAAGAAAAATATCACCCTATTGCTGGCAATCATGATCAATCAACCAATCAATAAACAATTCAATCAATCAATCAATCAATCAATCAATCAATCAATCAATCAATCAATCAATCAATCAATCTATCAATCAATCAATCAATCAATCAATCAATCAATCAATCAATCAATCAATCAATCAATCAATCATTCAATCAATCAATCAATCAATCAATCAATCAATCAATCAACCAATCAGCCAACAATACAATCAATCAATCAATCAATCAATCCATTAATCAAATAAACAGTCAATCAATCAATCAATTAATCAAGCAAGCAACTCTGAAAAAAGCCACAGTGTCGCTAAATGTTTTCAATACACGAAATAACCTTTCAGCATTTTCACCGCCACTGTTACTTCTCCTTGGTTACCATGGATGTTCTTTGCTGTTGCCTTAGCAAGCTCCCTTTCCGATATTTTTAATGATATTGACTTGCTCTCGACTGATCTCCCAGCTTCTTGTTGAAGGATGAAGAGGCATGTAATCACTGCTGTTAGGAATCTCGTAACTTATGCTGGTGACGTCACTTGTTTCTACTGACTGAGAATCTGCTTCCTGTTGGACGGTAGTCTATGAATAAACAGTAGAAAACGATGATACTGATAACTTAATAACAAAGACAAATAATTAGAAAATTTGGCTGAAAATGATGTGAACGAACATTATCCCCCTGATAGGAGCTGACGTTGATACGCGCAAATCATATGAAAGACACGTTTTATGCCAACCTACTTCCTCTTGTAAAACTTTGAAAAATGACTTTCCCCCCGAGCGTATAATGAAAGAGAAATTAAAAGAAGAACTTACCATTTGAATGGAATCTGCGCGTGATGAGGATCTGCTAACACTGGAATTAGAAGACATGGCCTGATCTTAAACTCATTGAAATATGCAATATTGTTAATAGCCACTCATAACTTCTGCCTTCTATGGGTGTCACTTAACTAATGGACTTTTCCTGAGAAACAGGTTTAAAAGAGGTTATAGATAGATTTGATGTTATGTGATCACCAAATTTTCACTGTTGTACTCACCGTTTTTCACGCTTAAAGATTGCTGAAAAACAAGAACGTGTTCAGAAAGAAAATAATAAGTGAAGAAAACGAATAGGCTATATTCATTGCAGATAATATCTAATCAAAGCGGCCACTATCAGTAGTAACAAGATTTAATCCGGAAAAGAGGAACTTTGCCCACTGTGCATGTTGCAACTGAGCCAACTCCAGTTGTTTCCATTAAGGATACAGAGAGAAGAAAGAGGAAATACGTTTGAACGACTAACAACTTTGTTAAATTTTATTTTAGCAAAGTATGTATAAAGAGTGAATACAAAGAATTACCTGGAATTTGACGCTTTCTCCAGCTTATAACACTGATTACAACAATGATTATCACCAATAAGATTATGACACTGACATAAACAGCATGAAGAATCTCCACTTCCCTGTCGCATCTAACAACTGTTGGTTGTAACATTTAAAATAAATATTTGTTTCCGCCCTTTATGTGGCATTTGGTACACTACTTATCTCGAAGCTAATTGCATGAGGACCATAAACAACATTTATTACTAAATATGTTTTTTTTTATTTCTATTACGATAGAAATGGGCAGATGTTTTCAGTAGACGCCTTACCAAAACAGTCTTGCTGAACAAGTCTGTCTAAAAATATAGAAACTGAATTCTTTAATTACCTGTTTCATTCTGGTTTTGAGTTGACGGAGAGGCCCCTAAAGTAACAGGAAAACAGACAAAATTAGGCTGTAAGAAAGTGTATAAAATAATCCGCAAAAATAATAATAATTTTACCATTATATTACCTCTTAGAACTCTGATCCTTTTTAGGTTTTGCTGTCCTTTCAAACTCTCTCCATATTTGTTTGTTGCAGTCACAACGAACTCATACTGCTGGTCTTTCTTGAGTGTGATGACGTAGTCCTGAACAGAGACATCGTGAATGACCTCAAGCTTTCTCCAGTCTTCTACAGTACCGTTACTACTAACGTTTCGTATATACACAGTGTATTGTGTGATGTCCGCTCCATTGCTGATTGGCTTCGTCCATTTTAAGGCCACTTCATCACTCTGCACCTCCGCAGGCATGTCTATAATATCTGGTGACTCGGGAATTCCTGATTAATAACAATGTTAAAAATTGTCCTATCAGTCGGATGAAATGAATTTCACAAACTCGTAATTGTCACATTACGTCACGCTTCGTGCCCACGTGCACATGCTGCTTGTTGATGCGCCATATTGAACGCATATTCCTTTATATGATGTTGTGTTCGAAAAAAGTATTTCGCTTCAAAGGTTATACCACTCCCTGTGAAAAAATAGAGCAATGGACAACACCGTAATAAGAAAATTGAGTTGAAGTGACATTTTGTCATAAATTAGCAAATTTCGAAAAGCGGATGTTAGGTTAGTTCTATCTCCTGTGGTTGGAAGTTAATGAAAGCCGCTGGAAATCTTACCTTTAATCTTTGTCATGACTGTCATTTTCGCAGCTTCACCCTCAAAGACCCGATTTCTGGCAAAGACCATCACATTGTACTCGGTATCTCTTTCCAGATCTCCAACAGACAGACTTTTTGTACCAGGGTCAGTAATATTAACGTTCTTTATCCCAGTGCCAGTCTTTAGTATGACCACTCGGTATGCTGTGATTGGACTCCCTCCATCATCAGCTGGTTTAGTCCATTTCATTGTCAGTGAAGTGGCCTGAATGTCTGAAGGTGAAGATATGATGGCCGGGGAGCGTGGTTCTTCTGATGAAAATGAAAGAAGAAATTTGATTTAATTCATTTTATTTTATATCTATTTTTATAAGTGCGCCTTTCATTAACACACGAATTCTTTCTGCTCTGATCAACGGCTACGTTTTTCGCTATCATCAATCATCTAAGCGGTCCCATCAGGGATCACTTAAACAGGTTCAAAAGGTCACGTCTTCCGGTTGAGATTGGTACATTTCGATCCATTTTGTTTGTTTCTGTTTTTTCATGGTTGGTTGGCTGTCGCCATAATTATGATTAACGACAGCGAAAAACGCAAATGATAAGTTGGATTTTCAACTTCTGTATTTGCGTGATATTTTATGGCGCAGTAAATTGAGGTCACCCAATGGTGTGTCATACAACTCTAACTTTTATTTCAAGGTAACAATAGAACCAAACAAAAATGCCTTTTGGAATAAATGAGGGCTTGCCATCTCTCCATCTTTCTTAATCTGGAAACAAATATGGATTAAAATCTGCAGTTTACGGATTTAAATCTTGTAAAAAAATTTAAAGGACCATTTAACATTCTGTTGTAACAGAAAAGGATTCTTTAAAAAACGCGATTAGTTATTAACTTATTTAATGAGAAATAAGGCTCTTCTATATTTGAGACTATGCTCCTTTTGTCTAAGTCATCTCCCCTTACAACAATCATTCTACATACTTTTTAAATACGTTTACACATACTTATCTGTTGCAGGGGCATTGAGGCGTTGTTTGAAGGATTAAGGCCATTGTAAGCGACACATTTGTATTCACCAAAATCTTGATTATCATTTATCGTCACTTCCACTGTGCTTTCTTTAGCTGTGACTGTGTTAAGTTCATTTCCATTAGTGTACCAGGTGAGTGTTGGTGTAGGAACACCATCTGACACACACTTCAACGTCACTGTCTGACCAATCCAAGAATTGGCAGTTGATGAAGAAACACTTAGTATTTTTGCAGGGTCTGTAAAGGACACAAAAAATAGTTTTCTTTTGCTTTAATTTGTTTGATAACAAAGGTTATCACATAGGAGGCAAAATTATTGAATGCTGATTAGATAAGACAGAGGGCAATTTTTCTTTATGACGACGGCACTCTTCGTTATCAAAAAGGCATGATTTCTGGATCCTGATTGGCTGAGCGGGCGTTATTAAAGCTCGTTCAAACACTTCGTTTACGACTTTCATCGATGCAGCATTTCCACGCGGTATAGCGGTAGCAAGCCTCGCAAACAAAGGTAAATAAAGTTAAACTGCAGTTTTCAGTTTATCTTTGAAGCATCTATTATGAGTGAATAATTGCACATGCTGTACATGTCATGCTTACTTTTCCCTTTCTGGACATGAGTTGATTGTTTGTGTGGTCATTTTGCTACGAGCGAATATTCTTGACGACATGGCGAGACCTCGTTCAAGCTTTCTTTTGAACAAGATTTTTCCCTTTCTGTGATATACAAGTAGTCGCAATGTACCCTCGTGCAATTAAGGGTTAATATCACTGGCATTTTCAACGTTTTCCAAATTTCCGTCGTCCCTTCGCGACTCAGGCAATTTTGTGAAAACTTTGAAAATGCGCGTGAAATTAATCCTTAATTGCCCTCGGGTCCATGCCATACAGCTATTTCAATTAACATTGTCGGATTGAAGCTTAAAGCTTAAAGACAAGACCAAAAGGAAGTATGGGCGAAGGTAGCGTGTTCCACGCGTGCTGAATACTAATGACATATAGCGATATAGCAAACGAGACGTTCTGCGTTTCCTTTCTCTTCAAACATGTGAAGAGAAGATCCTTTTTCGCCGCATTTACATTTAAAAGAATAATCCAAGCCACATAACAGCAAAAGAAAAGATACAAGAAAGGATTCACGGAAAGAAAAACAAATACTCGACGAGCAAAAATTCAAACTTGTACATTTCCTCAACGCTTATATGCAAATTCCAGTAAATACCCATGCCACCATTCGGTCTTGACTCGAAGGCTTGAAGCTTTAATCCGACGACATTAATTGAAATAGCTGTATACAAAACGTAATAGAACAAAGGAAACGCCTCTCTCGTTGATTTTGATTGTAGTCAATGTCTAATATAAGAAATGCTGTGTTAGTTTGTTTTCATAAGAAATGTAATTTATGTATAGGAATTGAATCATTTCTGACTCACAACGAACCACCAGGATCTCTTCGTGAGTTTTTGTCCCTGCTGAGTTGTTAGCACTGCATGTATACAGTCCATCATCTGTCCTCTTTATTTTATCGAAGTTCAAATATGCTATTTTCATTCCGGAACTTTTGATTTGTCCATTTCGCATCCATGATACTTCCGGGTCTGGTTTTCCAGTCGCTGTACAACTGATATTGACTGACGATCCTTCAGTGTAACTTCCTTTTATTGACGGTGGGCTGATAACTGGTAGCTCTGCAATGAGATAACTTTTTTTAATCAGTGTTAAATAGGATTACAGTTGACAGTATTCACAGTGTTGATTGCTTCATACTGCTTTACACTAGCAAACAAATGAAATGGACACATCACGTAAAACGTATTTCCTAAAATAATTGCCCCTTTAACTAAACAATTATTAGGCCGGAGGGGGCTCGTGCTTGCGGTGATGCCCGTATATGTCTCAGCTACTCTCGTTGATTCAGAGCAGCTATTTACACAGACGTAGGCAAATGCACTGGCATGAAACTGCCTGATTGCAAGTTGCCTTAATGTATTTTATCGACAATAAAAATTCAGAAAATGGCTTTAAGACGGCTTGCAAGTGACAACGAACTGCCTCTCGAAAAGTGTAAGGTATAAGGTACAAGGGTATAATGGTATAAGGGCGTGTCTAGTTTTAATATTCCGGCCCATTTCGATACATCAACATAAGTTCCAACTTGTGGGCCTCTTCACATCAAAATTTCTTTCCCACGGGCCTGTGGACTATCCACCGTCGACAAAAGCAACAGGCTTTGTTGCAAAAATCCCTTCACCCTAAAAGCCCCATAAATCGTTACAGATTGGTGATGATTATAATGGCGATAGTGGTAAGGATGATGATTCGTATGTTTCGGTCTTCCATTTCGTATTCTTCAATCGTTGACATTGCGGTGGTTATTCTGAAACTTATCGTAAGTATTATTATTAGGTTTCATTGTGCTGCAAAAAAAAAACACTGGAGGCGACGTTAAATGAACACAGGCTATCCAAAAAACGATTTATTTCTCACATAGTCAACAGCTTTTTAACAATTCACCGCAAGACCCGGCGTGATCAATCGATGAAACCGATAATCGATAACAATCGATGGCAATCGATAACAATTAATCGATTGATATCGATGACCAATCGATGGACAAAAAATTTGTGTTTTTTAATTGCCATCGATTGTCATCGATTGTCATCAATTGTCATCAATTGTCATCGATTTCCATATTTTTGGGGAGGCAATTAATAAACATTTTTGTGAAGATCATCGTTACCATCAACAACAGTAACAATAACTTTATTGATCTTTCTAAATGCGGACAAGAAAATTAACATTGTTAACACAAAATAAACTGGAATGAAAATGTTTGTACTCTTTCAAGTTACAACAGAAACCTTCGGTTTAAAGTTTTCTGGTTACTGGCAGTCCATGGGAAGAAAATTCTCATTGCCATCGTAAAAAAATGAAACAAGATTGATACTTGCGAACATGAAGCTTGCAAGTAACAATCTTAAGACGCGAGTCAGTACAAGTAAGAAATAGATTGACCCAGTTGACCGCGATCATCGATCACCTTCAACGCATTGCCGCGATCTCCCCTCGTCTTCTGAGCGACGAATCGCTCGCCAATTTCAACAGCGAAAGGGCATTCATGGTACCCTTTTACCACAACCTGGTTAATGGTCAAAATAGCTCGAGACATTATTGGATATTTCCGAATCAAGAGCAATAGACCAGGGCAATAGAACACGACCACGTGCAGAACTAACGCGGGTCGTATTGCAGGAATTATTGATCGGGCAATCGATGACAATCGATGGCAATCGATGGCAATCGATGACATTTGAGGACTCAAGCTTGTGATTATCGATTGGTCATCGATTGGCCGATAGCAATCGATAACAATTAACTAATTGGCATCGATTGGTATCGATTGATCGATTGGATTTCCGATGATCGGTTGTCATCGATTGATCACGCCGGGCGCAAGACGACAATCTGATCTCGAGTTTCCTTTTTGAAGAGCGTAAGACGATTTTCATCAAGTTCCCGTACGGAAGCGAAGGGCTTAGCAAAAATGTTATTTCAAAAATCAAAAAATTCACAAATTCCAAATACATTTTCATAATCCTTGTTGAAACCCTGAATTCTTTTCAGGCTTTTTTCTTTGCAATGTCTCTAATTGCAATTTCACTGCGAGGATCATTTCTTTACATAAAAACATTATCATTAAAACGTTTTAAGCGTCCGAAAGAATTGACTATTTTAGAATTTTTTTGAAAGCAAAACAACAAAGTTTTTCCGTCACATTTAACAGTACATACCTGTCACAATAAGCTGAACTGTATCTTCGATAGTTTGTCCTGAGACTGGAACTATTTCACACTTAAATTTTGTGTTGTCTTGAGGTGTGACGTTCTTAATGACAAGAGAGGCATTTCCTTCCATGGTAACTCTTCCCTTGTATGCAAAAGGCGTTTCTGAAGGGTTCACAACAATGCCATTCTGTTTTACCAATATCTTCTTGTAAGCACTTTTATATAGCACACTAAAGATAACACCTGCCAGCTCTCCTTGTTTATCCACGCTGTAGTCCCAAACCAGTTTGGCATTGCTTCCATTTCTAGCATAGCTTGGATCGGGAGGTTTCAAGGTGAAGTTTATAACGCCTTCTAGATTTGTTAAATAAAAAAAACATTAACACAGTGAACAACTTACATTTTGAATAGAAAATTAATGCTTGTATATATGTAAATTGCATTTCATTCGGACAGTATAAAATACATACTGTGGATAAAACATGGACTGAGATATAAAACGTAGGCTACAGACTTGCAAATATTTATTTCATTGTTTTAAATAAACTAAAAAACTTTGAAGAACACAAAAAAATTAATAAATTCATTTCACACGTAAGAGTTATTCGCGAAAGTGTTGGGGTTGAAGGCTGGTAAGGGGTCTCAGTGGAGTGTGCTGGTGCCATCAGGTACGCTTCAAAAATGCTGAGAAATTCCCACCGTTTCTAAAGGCTCTGCCAGCAAATCAGATGCCACACGTCCTCGCCGTAACCCTGGAAATGCAGCACTTAGTGCTACAGCTGAGTGGTAATGGTGACAGGCGAGACTCCGGCGCCTTATTAACCGGAACTTATAGCTAAGGGAAAAAACCCTAACAGAAAATACACTGGTCCTCCAGGTCTGGGAGTTTAGCGTTGGGTTAACAACCCCACCTAGTAAAAATTATATTGTTACAGAAACACAGAAGCACCAAACACACATCCGCTGTCTTGTAGGAAGGGGTTCATCTGAACGTATGACGCCGAACAGGGAAAGCCAACAGCAACGGGAACCTACTCGACCGATCCTTCTTCCTCCAAGACAGCACACGCTAATTGCAACCTGGAATGTAGGAACAATGCACGAACAAGGAAAGACGTCCATGATATCGATGGAAATGAGGAGGTATAACATCAGCGTACTAGGGATTGCAGAAACGAGATGGACTCAAACGGGTCAATTCCGTCTTGCCACGGGAAAGATTATATTGTACTCTGGCCATACTCACGATGGGGCACCACATACTAAAAGGAGTGGGATTCATGCTATCCAAGCAGGCACAGAAAGCCCTGGTAAGCTGGGAACCAATAAGCTCCAGACTAGTTACAACCACATTTAGAACTAAGCAGACCAGGATTCTTGCTAGATTTATAATGGGGTATGCACCTACCAACGATACAGCCGACGGGATAAAAGACCATTTTTACGATCGGCTTAGAAAGGTGATGGGCAACAACCGACCACAAAGGTAACTGACCATCTTAATGGGAGATATGAACGCGAAGATTGGATGTTGTAATGTCGACTATGAAGAAGTTATGGGTACGCATGGACTAGGTGAAATGAACAACAATGGGGAGAGATTTGCAGACTTATGTGCAGATCATGAGCTGGTCAAACGAGTGCATAAAGCTACTTGGGTCTCGCCTAACTATAGAACAGAAAATCAGATAGACCACTTCTGCATACCTAGGAAGTTTAGAAAAACACTCTTAGATGTAAGAGTAATGAGGGGAGCAGATGCCAGCTCAGATCACCATCTCCTAGCGGGTAAATTGCAGCTTAAATTAAAACGATCAGTTAGAGGCACAGTAAGCAGGGTGAAGTATGACACCAACCTTCTGAAAGACCCACTCATTTCGCAGCAGTTTTTCATTACAATCAGGAATAGATATCCAGATCAACATCAGACCAAATAGCCACCCTTCGTATGATCGTAGAACAATCACTTGAATGGAGGACCCCACTCTATATAAATTTTATAGATTATCAGAAAGCATTTGACAACCTGGATAGAAACACCTTGTAAGACCTGATGGCCAGCTACGGAATTCCTGGTAAGATCATATCATTAGTAAAGAACACATACGAGGGAAAAAGCTGTCGCATTTTGCATGATAGTGGTTTAAACGATAACCACCGAAAAGGCAGGGATGTCTCTTATCACCGTTCCTTTTCCTTCTTGCCATTGATTGGGCAACGAAGGAGACAACATCTAACTCTAGGAATGGCATACAGTGGACCCTTGTAGACCAACTCGAAGACTTGGACTTTGCCGATGACTTGGCACTTTTGTCTCATACCCACTCCCAGATGCAAGCGAAAACTTGAAGCTTGAAGCCATCTCATCAAAACTAGGACTCAAACGCAATACCGACAAATCATGAGGGTGAATAGCAAGTCAAATGAGCACATCAGTAAGGCTAACCGTGACTAGGAAAAGCACGTAACGCATTTAATATCCTAGGGAACATCTGGAGATCGAGGGAAATAACAACAGCCACTAAAATTAGAATATTCACTTCAAATGTTAAGCCCGTACTGCTCTATGGTTCAAAAACATGGAGAATGACAGAGAAGACCGTGCCAAAACTACAGACCTTCGTAAACAGATGCCTGCGCAGAATCCTCCAGATTTACTTGCCAGATACTATCAGCAATGCTACCCTGTGAGATACTACAGGTCAACTACCCGTCGAAGAACAGATTAAGAAAAGAAAGTGGACATGGATCGGGCATATACTTAGGAGATCAAACACCTGCATAGCCCGACAAGCACTGGGCTGGAACCCTCAGGGAAGTAGGCGGAGAGGAAGACCACGAAACACCTGGAAAGGAGACACAGAAAAGACCATCCAGTTAAAAGGCTACACCTGGAATCAGATTGAACAGATGGCCAGAGACAAAGAAGGGTGGAGGCGCTTCATCTGTGACCTATGCTCCGAGACGGAGTAATAAAAGTCATCATCATTAAATAAACTAAAACACTTTGAAGAATACAAAAAATAAATTCATTACACACTAAAGAGTTATTCGAGCGTTTTTCGGAAATATTGTTTATTTGCTCCCTTGTAGTGTCATTTGCGGTCCTTATTGAAGTCGCCTCTGCGTGTCACCTGATTGAAAAGCGCGCGGCAACTGGGTTGGCCCGTAAGCGGGCCGGCTGGAAAGAAAGAGAGAAAGATTTCCAGCTCGACTCTAGAACGGCTAGCCCGCCTTTTCATATATTAAACATATCGAATTTGTTACAAGGGAGGAAGAGAGATCACGACAAGTAGGCCATCCCGGTTGACACGGCTCATATATAGAAGACTTGTTATTAGGGGGATTTAAAGATTTTTCAATTTGTTGTAGCAGGCGAGGGAATAAAACTAGTAAAAAATATAAAAACTGTCGATCTCCGAAAATCTGAGACACGGTCTTGAAAACTTACAACAGAGTTGCAATCCTTTAAATGGCCGTTTAAGGTCGTTAAAGTAATAAGCTCTTTATGCAGTTTCTGTTCTTACTCTCGGGAGCAATAAGTTCAAAAGGCGAAAATGTTGTTGCGTGTGTCGTTACGTGTGTAAGTCATTAGCGTTCAAACCCTTTTGTATTGCCAAACATGGTACTTGGCAAAACTGAATATTCGAACGCTTTGAACGCGCGTTACACGTTTCAACCGCTAATGAGTTTCTTCTGTTAGTTACAGCGTACAACCATCGTATGCGACCATTCGTTAATAAAAATGCTAATAAACAGTTTTTCTCAAAATCTACACGTATGACCCTACGTCAAAGTGAAGGTCAGGCCAAGCAAGCAAAACAAAAATCTGCCTCCACGAGTCGTGTTCTGTTCGATCATTGCTTAGTTACAAAGATCCTTGCTTTGTGATTGAATTACGAGCGCCGCACGGAGGCCGATCTTTCAGCTGGCCGTTGTTTACCACATTATAACGAATGATTATCCATCCCTAAGTGGTCTCACGAGATTAATAACGGCTTTTCAATGTTGGTTGCATTGAGTTTAGCGCGCAAGCGCATTAGACTAAAAAAACTACTATTACTATTACGTTTTACGGTGTGAAAATGTGCTAAAGGTAAAATGAACTGCTTGTTTTACATCAACAGAAGAAAAGCTATTGATTTTATCAAAGGAAGAACAAACCATAGTCAGTAACGGGCGATTTTCCACAAAACAAAGGAAAAACTTGAAAAAAAATCAGCTGATGTTTTCAAGTTGCAGCCATTCGCATCCTGCACTAGGAAACCAAAACCCATTAAAATCTTGTGAATATTTTAATAGGAAAATCACGAGATTTTCATGAGTTTTTAACAGGTTTTTCATGGGCTAACTCAGGGATTTTTCATGGGGTAAAACCATGAAAAATGCCATGAAAATCCTCTTAAAAACATCCACTTCATGGCCCATGAAATTTACTGCCTGGGGGAAAAAATCATTAAAAATGCATGAAAAATGCATGAAAAATCCATTAAACTTTAATGGGTCATGAAATGTAATTTAATGGGATTTTAATGGCTAGAAAAGCAAGCCATGAAACTCACCACCAGATTTTCATGGTGTGAAAATTCATGGTAATTTAATGGGATGGAAAATTCATGGCCCATGAAAACCCTGTTAACTGGACGTTTTTAATGGCCCATTAAAATTTTCCCATTACTTTCATGGCCTTTTCACGACATTATTATGGCCCATGAAATCTGGTTCCCTGTTACTTTCATGGGGTAAATGGTTACTGCTGCACACCATGAAAGTTCCATTAAAAGTCCATTAAACAATATTATATGAAATAAAAACTTAGGTACTCATCCACATTGAAGTAATACATCCTACAGCTCTCTTAAACTGTTTGTTTTCTAGCTAGTAGATATTGTTTCATGGTAAATAAAATCACTCTATCTGCACCAGCGAAATGTTTTCTCAATGAAATGTTTATTGATTGTTTTAACAATCTATAATGATAATAACAGAAAACGTAACTGCTTTATAAGTTAAAGCTATTCTTGAAAGGAAGAAAACAATACAACACAGAATTGAATGGTTTCTAAAGAGAAGCTGATATTTCAAAAAATTTCTACCAGTTCAGATAAACACAAAATTCATAAAATCTGATAAAATTGAGTTTTTGTTAACAGGCTTTTACACTTAGCTTTTATATTAGGCATAAGCTTATAGCAGTTTGTTGACCAACTTCAAGTTTCAACTGTACTGTGTGCTATTCATTAGTTGTTCTGGTAGTACAAATGCTGTAATAAGACAAAAAGAAACACAGAATCAAATTGATTGTTTGAGGGGTCTGTAATACTTGTAAGTCTTGAAACATTTAATCATTTAATCGCTTAAAATCATTGTACGTTTAAATCAATTCAATCTCACTACAAAAGCATACCGCCCACCAGTGATTGTGTATAATTTTCTAATATGCCTTCTAAACATTCAAGGAGCAGGGGCATTTTTCTAGTCTTTCAACTAAATAAAAATGACAAGGAATCAGTACCAAAAATGTTGTTTCAAGTCGATCTGCTCCAGGGTATAAGCATGTCAACAGTTGAGCAATTTACATGTTGAACTACGAACATCACTAATGTTCTTACTTGTCCTTAACTTGCCTTCCTTTCTGTGAAGCAATTGTGATCCTTATTTGATCCTGTACATATCATTTTGAAGGGAATTACATGCCAAAAACAGCTGAAATTGCTGGGCACATATTGATTCAAACTGCACTTCAAAATATGCGCGCCCGAAAAAACGACTATTTGGAGTGGTAATCCGCTGGTCAAAAGGAGTCATTTTACCACATTTTCCAAAGCATCATGGGACAGAATCAATATGGCGGACCTAAGTGCTGCTGTATTCAATTTTCAGAAGAGAGAAACGCAGGCTTTCACTCATTTTAGACACTTTTTTAAGCTAGAAAATATTGAGAAATCATTTAAAGATGACCATGATTATTCCAATCAAATCAAATTCTTGTAAAGATGGAAGGCTTGGTGTTTCATTGGGAAGAAACCGATCATTGACCAAGAATACATGAAGAAATTATGATACCCCAAGAACTGTTGCGGCATATTCGTCTTCTTTTAGAGAAATGCTCAGGCTGCAGCTTTCCAACAGGTAAAGTGAAATCTTTGCACCTTGAATTACAAATGCTGTGAAACCTATTGACACTGAAAACGATTTTACCTATTCAATGGAAATCAAAGATTAGGATGTGGAGTTTCTTGGTGGTTCCTTGCGAACTGTACAAGATAAGACACTCGCACAAGAGTAATACTTCAAATCCGAATTGGTGAAAGCAATTAAAGCTCCTCCATTTAATTCCCATGATATTGAAGATATAAAACTTCAAAAACGAATATCTTTCTGTGTTTTATTTTCAGGATGAAGGCGGTCCTCAAGAGAGAAATTTATTTTAAGTTCTTCTTTTTTGCCACTAATACCAATGTAACACTCTTAGATTTGAAGAGACTGAATGTGTCTTTGTACACAGCGTTTGTCTTTTGTCATTCCATTTTTCAAATATAATAAAAGTTATCCACAACAGCAAAAGCATATTATATATTTTTAATAGAATATAGACAGAGTTTATTGATTCAAACTTATGAACATAGAATTTAAGTAGAACTAAGAATTAACTTCTATTTACTCTCTTCCTCCAGTTGATAAGAATATATAGTACATCTATTTTAGATGAAAACCTATAACTCATTGATTAAATAGACATTAAACTGATATCTAGTGGAATTTAATCAGAAGCATTTTGTATTTTAGTTAAAAACAAACTCAAAGTGGTACCTGGTAAACAGAAAAAAAAGATTATTTGTTTTTTTTTTTTTAGAGTGATTTTATTAACTAATGAAATAATATTACTCCAGGCCAAGATATAACTCACCTGTTTATTGTCTTATATCTTATCATAATTTTCATGACCCGTGGTTCGTTGATAATCATGGGGGCATTTAGAACATACATGGTGTCATGTCTAAAAGCATACTTTCATGGAAAATTCATGACCTGTGAAATTCAATACTCAAGAAGATCACATTCTTTTCATGTGTCATGAAATTTCAACTTTACATTTCATGGAAATTTCATGACCTAACTTTGGTGTGTTCCAAGTTTTTCATGGCCACGGATTTTTTTCATGGTTTGTGAAATTTATCTCTTCAGATTTCATGGAAATTTCACGCCCCATGAAATTTTTCATGGCCATAGAATGTTTCTTCATGGCCATGAATTATATCAATTCAAATTTTATGGAAAATTCATGGGCTTGAAGAAGACCATGAAAATGAAAATCTCTATTTTCATGACCATGAAAAATGGGTTCATGGGTATTTCACAATCTTTTAATGGATTTTTCATCAAACTGTGATTGGTAGTGCTGGCGATCCGCAGCCAAACAGACTTAGTTATAGTCTCAGAGAACTGGTTGGGTAGTTTCAAGCGAAACTGAACCATTATTTTGCGCTCTCCTGTGATTATAATGTCTTTTGGATTTTCAAAGTGGTTGATGTTGAGTTCATTTTCAAAGCATGCAGTTTCCCTTTAAACAATCGCTGCCCATTCATGGTACGTACAAATGCTTGCAAATTTTACCACCGATTAGTCATATCGTTAGCCCGCGACCCCCGCGATGTCGCCTTTGGAAAATTAACTTGCTAAATTTGGATATGTGTCACGTATGGTTCAGGTTATTCGGCTGAAGCTGTCTTCATATCGCGCAGACAAATCATGCATGGTTTTACAACTGAACGTCAATTTCTTCAAGTCATCGTTGTGTGATCACTTTGTTAATAGTTGGGAGAGGCCTAATGCGAGGTTTTGTGGAATAAGTCTTGGTGTTCGATAAACCATTGAGCCAGCTGATGAAAATAAACCACAATGCAAATTAACCCGATTTAGTAGAACACACTTCACTGAGCTGTGTTGATCTGTCTTGTTACAAATTCCAACGAGTGTTGTGTTGTGATTACTTGTCAATTATCTGGAAGAACTTGCTCATGATCTCAATCTTAACGTAGGCTACTCTTTGTCGCATTTAAAACTGTAAACAACTTCCCCACTAAATGACCTTTAAAAGCAAAATGAATTAGACAGAATCTATTGAACGTACCTGAATGCGGAAGTATAAACAAGATTACATGTAAGAGGCAGCATAACGACAGGAAGTTTTCACCCATCATCAGTCTGTGGCAAAATCTCGTTGCCTTTTTTGTTATCAGGTCCACTCGAGCAAGCAATTTCTGTCGCGCGCTTTTGTAATGTAGGTAGCAAACGTACTCAGCCAATAGGTTCCTTATTTGAATGGAGTCACACTTCAGTAGTTTGAGTCACTCAAGTCACGCAAAAGTAACTGACAGCTCGTCCCAGGACTTTTCTTGGCGCGGGATGATGAGGAGACATCACACCCGGACCCGCGCCTTTTAATTTTGTCGTAAAAGACGACAAGGAGTGAGTCAGCCTCAGAGACGAGTATTAAGGAATATCACGTTCTGTTTGTTTGTTTGCTTGCTTGTCTGTTTGTTGAGAAGAAATTTATGTTGTTTTCGATAGTAGTCGGGCGCTCTATATCTATTGTAGTAAATATATTGAACAGATCAGCAATACTTTTGAACGCCAACATAATTACTTTGGGCTAAATAGAGAGGCTATTGTTTAAGTAAAGGTTCGCTTCGATATTCCTTTCACCTTTCTATTTATGTCTATGGCAAAAAAGCGCGAAAACGTTTGCATTCATCCGTGAGACATCGTTCTCAATCAGAAATATTACCATCAGGAATTAATATTTCTATTTTAGATACATTTCTCTATGACTCAGACATTTCTCTTGACCCAGAAAATGTTTTACATAATTCAGTACGGATGGATTTAGTGAAGAAGCAAGGTTATCAGACACTTAAGAAGTGGCTCTAATTAAAAAAAAAATGAAATATTTGCTTGCGAATAGGATTTTTAGGTTTTCCCTGACAATCTATGGTTATATTATCTGATTTAATAGAGGTTTTCTCAGTTTCTTCTTGCTTCTAAACTCAAGTGAAAGTGAGTCGCGAAGCAGCGAAAAGTGAGACACGCGCGAAGCCGCGAAACTCGCTGCTACGCGACTCGTTTGTTGAAATTTTTTATGACTATCGATTAGTCATCGATTGGCCAATACCAATCGATATCAATTAACTAATCTTATCGATTGATATCGATTTATAGATTGAATTTCTGATCATCGATTTCATCGTTTGGTAACGCCAGGTAAACACCAATAAAAAAAGACTTGCAATGTAACAGTGTAATTTCGGAGGAAATTAAACAAACGTTTTGTTAATGCGCCAAATATCAATTATGGACGGACTTTTTACGGACGTTTCGAGACTTCTGTCTCTTCATCAGCGTAAAAAGGCCGTTACCGACAGCACGCGCTTGTGTATTTAAAATAATTCAAATGCGTCGTCGACATAAGCGTGCGGCTGTAGTCACACAAAGGCAAAGTCAATGTTTACCCCGCTTGGATGCAGGGTCTTGTGGTGGAAATTTTAACCTTGCCTCGGCGTGCATGGCGTCGATTCCGTGTGCTTCTAAACCCCTCGCACACTATGGACACCAGCATATCGATGACAGTGTTGCAAGGGGAAGAGAAGTGCTTCGCGACAGGGAGGTCTGCGCTGTTCCTCACCGATCGTAAATGTTCGCGAAATCTACTTCCGAGGCATCTCCCCGTTTCCCCAGTGTAAGACATAGGGCAGGCACGACAAGCAATGATGTAAACTAAATTGCTTGTCGTGCAGTTTTCCCTTTGTCGGGGTTTTATGGTCCGCGATGCGTTTAGCTGGTGTGGGGGCAGGTAGAGCAGCGTAGTCAGCCACAAGGGAAGGTTCCTGTTTCCTCATCTCTTGATTCGGTTGTGGAAAGACCGCTACGTATTGACCAAGGAGCCACGCAAGTTGCTATCATGGCGATAGGCACACAGGATTTTAGTTGATTGAAAAACATCTCTGGTATCACAGTAAGACTTCAGTTGGTCCCAGTTCTTGTTTAGTTATGATGTTTCTGACCTTTTCGTTGTTTGGATGGTTTGTGAGGACAAGAGGGATGGTTAGTTGTTCTGGAGGAGTAGAGGAGTCTGATCTCAGGGCCTCTTGGCGAACGACGGTGGTGGCACGTTCTAGCGCCAGTGTAATTTCGTCCTTGGCAGATGGACAAATTATTGAGTGGGATTGGTTCTTACAAAACAGTTCCTAAAGGACAACATACATTGCCTTGAAGGCGTCAAACGAACAATTTCTTCATTTAAAAACGCTGTTTAAACTGATGGAATACGGAGAACAACATTGTTGATCAAATGGCTTTGAATTCGTATTTTAAACATTTATAATACCAGAAAATACCAGTACGTGAAAACAGGCATGATCATTGTAATATATTTAAATTAAAAATACATGGCCCGAAGTTGTGTTAAGCTATTGCATCATCACTCCTCAGGCGGCTGTGATCAGAAACCAAATTCTGATTCGAACATTGATCTGCGCTTCCATAAATAATAAGATGAATGCATTCTTGAAATTGCTAGCATTAATGTACTCCAGGGGGGGGGGGGGGGGGGGTATGCTTTGCTGTAATATCCAGTTAACACTCTGAATTGAGATTACTTCAAACAAAGTGCGACGATCAGATTTTAATTCTCGAGTTGTAAACCTTTCGCCGCAATGGGTTGCCTCTTATCAATGAATAATCAACTGACCGTGTATAACATAAAGAAGATTCAGTTCCAGGTAAAGCTGTTATTCTGATAGTAAACGTTTTTTGGTCACGTTTTGAAAAACATGGCTGCTCGGAAGGAAGTGATTTAGATATATTTTCAACGTCAATTAACGGTTCGTCTTTAGGTAATTGTTTTAGTCCTTTTGTTATCTTTTCAAAAGTAAACCGACTATTTTTTGAGCAAGTTGTTTATTATAGTGTACATCAGAAGTGGTGAGTTTGAAGCTTAACCTTTGACAGAAGAGTAAAATGTTTCAAGTACCAATAGTCCCTGGCAAAATAAGAGCATTAACAAAACGAAATCACCTGCCTAAGCGCTACACCTTAATCTTTTTTTAATATTTTAAACGTAGGACACATTTCAATAATCAAATTACGCGATACATTACAGTAACCTCTTACATGCAGGATGACTATTTGCAACAATACTACTTACAACAATACCACGTTACCAGTGGCGGATCCAGTCCTTCAGCTAAGAAGGCAGCCCGGTTGACAATGAATGTTGAATTCTGCGAAGATAATTCCGGTACTTCAAAGGAAATGTGCTATTTCCGAAAAATAAGGTGGCGGGGAGGCCTCCCCTGGATTCACCACTGGTTACACTAGTAGCAGAGGAAACATACATAATCAAACTGTATAAAACCAGAAACCCATAAGGGTTGAAACGTGTAACTCCCTATGATTCGTATTGTACAAAGCGTCTGCACATTCGTTTCCATTAAGTACCATATTTGGAAAATCACGGGAAACAAATCAACCAAACAAAATTGCAATATTTGGATTAAGTTCACAGCGCGCGCTAGCTCGCGCCAAATGGCGTAATCTTGTTCTTGAACAACTTTGGTCGAATAAAGTTAACTTTGTTTAAATTCTTCTGTTTCATCGTCATTTAGTGGTCTGGAGAACTTTCCTTGGATACTCTTAATGAATTTCGTTAGCTTCTGTGAGTAGTTTACCGCGTTTAGGTCGGAATTCAAGTGACTTACCGCGAAACCGAAAATTTTATTGCATGTGTCGTTACGTGTGTAAATCATTCCCGTACAAACTCTTTGTGTTTCCAAATATGGTACTTGGAAAAACTGGATATTCGAACGCTGTGAACGCGCGTTTCACGTTTCAACTCCTTATGAGTTTCTGATAAAACCCAAAGGTAATTCAAGTCATAGCAGCTTTTATCTAATTGGGGAGCTACTATCCAGCGGGCTTATATACGTAGTATAAACGAACCGCTTGAAAACCACTTGTTACTTAGGGACCGGACTGAGAGACTCTGAAAAACGCCATGTTCTAAGTGGGTCTGATCAAAGGTTTTATCTGTACTCTACTCGTAAACTTATTTACTGCCTCTTCTATAAGTGCTTTTTTTATTAGGACGTTAGAAAGTTCATGAATTAATTAATTACAAAACGTTCGACGACGGAGGGCGGTTACTCGCCTGGGCCTCGTGAACGGAATATTGTTTGTTTACTGTTGGCAGATACTTGTGCTTATAACTATGAGTGCTGATAGTCGGGATTTAAAGCTTGCTGTCATTTCTGTTTTAATTTTTGAGTCTAATGCGCATGCGCTTTAGACTCTATGTAGTGGAAAAAGCTGTTAGCAATCCCAAGGGAATGGTTCGGGATCGATAATCGTTAGGTGTAATTGTGCTTAAACAATAGCCCGCTTCATTGCGGGCTTGGTGCGGTGATCGTAATCCAATCAGGAAGCAAGGATGTTGTTAACGGAGCTCGAGCACGACACGCACTTGTAAAAGAAATTGTCATGTATGTAATTGGAATAAATGTTTTACAGTGCAAAATAATATGAATCCTCGTTTTCAAGTGTGAAGCCACTGAAAATGGTCTCCATCCAGCGGCCGTCGATAAAACCAGGAACATGGAACATTCCGGAACATCCCGGAACACGAAAAAAAAAAAAAAAAAGAAGAAGAGAAAATAAAGGAGAAAATGAAAACAAAATAAGGGTGAATATATTTGAGAAAATGAAGAAAAATTCATATAAGAAGTAAGGAATAGGTACGGAGGGACGTTAGTATAAATGGGGTGATGTAACTGACCACACGAAATGAAGGCACAAGGGCTTTCCCGCCGTTTTCATCGCGTGTTTATCGTCGTGTCCACTGTGCCAGAAATGGATCAGTTCCAGCTCAGCTTCCCAAAATATCAATTTCCTGATGTTTGGAGTGGAACTTGAAGTCGTTCGCGCGGTCTTTTTTTATCAAAACCCCGGGCTCCCCGCGTCTTCGCTTAGGGCCTGTCTTTCCGTACTTGTACGCCTTTGTTGTTTGCTTGGGACTTAAGTTCGGGAGCTTGGACCCGTTTCTTGAACGAAAGCCACGAAAACTTCTCTGGCTTTCCATGCTATTTTCAATGGATTTTATCTTAAAACAAAGCAGGCCTAACTGGAATCTTTGTTCACATGAAAAATAATTATAAACGTTGAGAAGAGCTTTGTAAACTTCAGTTTTTGAAGAGGTGGATAACACTATCCACCGGATAAATCACTACCCTAGTGATTTATCCGGTGGATAGTGTTGTCGATAACACTATCCACCGGATAAATCCACCCTTTGAACAACCGGGGCCTGGGCTACACGAGCAACACCCAGTCTTCCAGCCGCGCCCGCTGTCCGATGAGGGTTTCGCGGGCGCCCCGACCGAAATCCAAGATGGCGACTTATAGCAACATTGGGTATTTCTTCGTATATGAATTTCTTTCGGTAAAATGTAACTTCATTTTATTTAATTACATAAATATACACACACATATTTTTTTTTCTTTCCTTTCTTTCTTTCTTTTTTCATGTTCCGGGATGTTCCGGGATGTTCCGGAATGTTCCATGTTCCTGATTTTATCGACGGCCCCATCCAGCTGCATGTTTTTTATAATCCTTGGGAAACGCAACGTGAAATTGACATCTTTCGATGAAAAAAATCCGGAAGTGACATTTGTGTTCATAAACAAAAGATAACTTTGAAAAAAATGGAAAATTAAATGAGATTGTAGTCAGCAATTGATTGTTCAATTCAACTGAAGCAGGATTTCATTCACAGAATGCAACTTTCATTAAAAAGAGTTTTGTTTTCACCATTCAAGATTCAATCTCGAGCTTGAAAACAAGACAGTGTAACCAAATTACATTTCGCGCGAAATTTGCATAAATAGTGAAACTTGCCAAAAAGTAGTTAAGACAGAATGAAAACTCGCTTTAATAGTTATTGAATTCTGATCTGATTGTTATTTCCATGTATTGACTATTTGAAAGCTGTTCTCTGTCATGAAAACAAATTAAATTCTTTCATTCAACTGCTTGCAGTGTTTAATAGACGTGAAAATATTTCGCTTAATTAAATTACATTCTGCACGCAATGTTTTCTTTGCTCTCCTGTGTCGAAACGTTTAAGGAAATTGAAATCTTTGTTGAGCAGTATTGCATAAATTGCAAAGGAATTGAACAAAAAAATATATTTTGGCTTATCTGGATGGGATTTAGGATATTAAGAATACTGAATAAGCGGCTGTATCTTGTCTATCTATGGGGCGGACCATTACTTTTTTGGAAGCTGGGGGATGAAAATTTTTCCAAGCCAAACAATTTTTTTTCTGTATCGTTGTCTGTGAAAACATTTTTTCCGGTGTCATCTTCCTGCAGACAATGTTTTTCATGCCTGCAAAAAATCTAGTTGGGCTTTTTTTGCTTTTGCAAACAAATTTTTCAGGATTTCCCCCCCTCTAAATCTGTACGATCTTCCTATGGTCTACAACGCACTAATCTTTTAACATGAATCGATGAACTCAAACCCTAAGTGACATGTTTTTCCTATTTCAAATATAACATTTCGTCAACTTTCTAAATATATATACTTAAGAGAACAAATATTATCGACTTCTTCTGAACCACTCTTACTACCAAATTAAACCTCTACTACACCTCTTGCTCTATGCCGTAAATACCGAAACTACTTCAACATATTTCAACCGCACTAACAATCCATTACGCATTAGACTCATGTACCCACTGGGTACTGTTTTCTTTTATATTGACTTTAACACCCGAGTAAAAGTACAATGCCGTCTGTTTTACTACTTGTTATTCAGCTGTAAGATCCTCCATGTTGGCGTACAAGCTGTTGTCATACTCTCTAAGGTTGATGTACGTCTGCAACAGCAAATTACAATGCAGGTTAGTTGTGTAATATATTACTCGCTGACTTTCAGAGCCGCTCTGAAGCTATGGCGCAAGTGACAAAAAACAAATTTGAAGTGAAAATAATGTACCCAAAAACACTGGCTTGCCTACTAATTTTCGCTGCTAATGTTTTGATTACGCCATTTTTGGGACCTAAAATAAATGATGTTAAGCCATTGGAATTAAGGTTCCTTCTTTACAATCACCCAATGATGTTGAACACAACTGGGGAATGTAAGTGGAAAAGAAAAAGCTCAAGTCCAATTTTGGTAAGGAAAATTCAAGTTCACAATTAATGTAGCCTCAAGGTATTCTATTGGTTGTACAGCAGTGAAAACAGGTGAAAATCCTTCGCCTTTTTATCCACTCATCATTCTTTGCGCTGCTCCCCAAACTACAGAACAAGAATGCTATTTTTGGCAACATTTAACATTTATAAAAATTATGTAATTCTATGGCATTTACCTTGTGGTTTTTCTCCATTTCTCTCATCGTTTCTTTTAGTTTAGCAAACGTTGGTCGATCACTTGGGTTTTGTTCCCAACAATTAAGCATAATCTGATATCTAATCAACAGAAAACTATTATCAACAGCCAAAGGAAGGTCGGTACTCTTTTCATAATGATCAGCTGCGAAAAATGCAGCATGATCGGATACCGGAAGTTTAAAATTTTGGAATAAATATGTTTAATATAGAATGGAAATAAAAAAGTGAAACAAAAATTACAACAACAACAATGTATTTACATTTTGCTGTCCACATGGTTTGGTTTTGGCATTCTGAATCCTTCTTGAAGCTTCCTGGCGATTTGTCGAGCGTTAATTCCTGGGTATGGAGATCCACCTAGATGAACAATAGAGGGTAAAGTGATGGTTTACATGATGTATGGTTTAATTTTACTATGTAAATAATGTGTATCTGAACCTACCTATGGTAAGAATTTCGTACAGTAGAACACCATAGCTCCAACTTCGAAAAAGAAAACAACAGTATTTCCCAATTTGAACAATATAAATGGAAGGGGAAGGAGCTGGGGGCTGGGTAGTGGAGAGGAAACAAGGACATAGATTTTGCATGTACCTTGTTTTTCTCCAGCCTTATTCTTTTGTGTTACGCGTACTTAAATCCCTAGTAATCCTTCCTTTTAATAATCGCTTTCAAGGCAATAAATCATTTTCTTATCAAGTCTATCATATCAAGGAACGTTTCATTATCAGAGGGCGTCCCATTAGGCTTTATGAATCATTGCATCAAATCATTATATCATTAATAAATTTGCTTGGTTGTAAACAAGCGGTTTTCTTACTCCTAGTCAAAGGACGCGTTTTGACCGTCAAGGGTTAATTATATCATCCATTCAAGGGGGAGGGTGTGTGAAGTCCAGACAACTAAACAGAGTTGTAAACAATTTATATTTTTGCCCCAATATAATAAACTTTAATAAAAAGTTACTCCAATGACCTTTAATACAATAGAGAGCATAACTGAGTAATCGCCCTGTGGTTATCCCGACAAATTACTCATTCATCAACAAGCTTTACTAAGCAGTTGCTAAGGGATTGCTGAAGACTTTATTTAAAAGCTAGCGATTTTAAAGCTTTTGGTAATGCTAAATGGAGAATTTTATTTGGGGGTACACCTGCTTTGAAAAATATATCATTGCGCGTGCGAAACTAGTGCCAGTCCCAAACCGCGTGTTAAAATTTAAAATCCCTAAAACTCCAAGGAAAAAAGGTAAAGTTCCGATTTCTTTTACGAATCAGATATAACGTCGCCGTCTTTAGAATCTGACGTATGCTTTTACCATTTACACGAAAAAAGGAGACGCTACTGATGAAAGTCTGTAAATATAAGTGTTTATTACGTCATAACTCTCATAATAATGCGAATTTCACAAAAACGATACGTCATATTACGCATGTGGACGTTCTTTATCTATCGACGCTCATTTAAATGAGTTTTAGGGATTTTTCAGTTCTGGTCACGTGACATGTTAAATAAGCCCGTCACTTGAAACCCTTGGAGGAATCTTCAATAGAACAAACTCATGCAAAAAGCTTATCCGTATGAGGTCTGATATCCAAAATATTGCAATTAGAAACCTGCCTTAGAAACAGAATGGTAGTTAAGAGTCACCCCCCCCCCCCCTCCCCCCCGCCCTTAATAATCAGCACAGTGTTCCCCTTCGTTCTTTCTCTTCCTCTCGAACATCGCTCTGATTTGATTACTTCAAAGTTCGATCAACCTTGACCCTGTCCCCTTCTCTAATGTATGGTTACTCTGTAGTTAGCATTACTCCTTGGTAGCGCTTGCATAAAAATCCTTCTGTTACGTTGTCAGAAACTGTAATTAATTACGTCACAACCCGCGCGAATGTAATTCCAGAGTTAAATAGCATTAAAGCGGATCGTCATTTTTATCTTGTCGCTACAGTAATTTTAACATTGGTGCGATGACCAGGATGACACCAAAAGCATTATGCCTCAATGACTGTCTACACACAGGTCAAAATCTGATGCACGATTAAAATTCAGAACAGATAGGATAGCCCTAACAGCTTTTTTATGGCTAAAAGACACAAACAAATCAGTTAACAGCACAGGCAACTTATAAACTTACAGATTTTGCCGTGTTCTATTTGGAGCAGCTCCCTCACCTTTTCTATTAATGCAACAATGCAATATCACCTTCACCAAATAGACAGCTGGGTAGGGCAAGACGTAAAATAGAAAATATATATGGACAAAACGGTCACTTGAACTGCCTGCGACGGTAAAGCTTTAGACTATTATTCACTAACCCGAAGTTATCTACAAGAAGCAGGAAAGAATCCACGCCAGAGTGCCTCTAACTCAACCGCTCTAAATCTCCAAGCACAAAAAGAAATCCACAAGCTGCCCGAACTATAAAAGTCTTAGGACTCACCTGGAATTCCGACCGTGACGTGCAATTACCTACACTCGAGAACTGATCCGAGAATCAAAGAGAATCACAAACGAACTCACTAAAAGATCAGTATTAAGCTTCGCATCAAAGTTATTTGACCCTCTCTGTTTTGTTGAAAACATTACGGTCAAGGCTAAGATTTTGGAAACAGAACCTTTGCTGGGATGGACATCTTCCAAACAAATGTAGCGTACAGTGGCAAAAAAAGGATCAGCTATATTGGCCATTTGACTTCAATAGAAGTTCCCAGACCTTACTTTCATACGAACATTTGAAAGAAACAACTACATAAGTATATACTGCGATAGCAGCTAACTGGCTTATGGAGCTGTGGTATACCTGAGAGGACAGGAGGACAACGAAACAAATACAGCCTTCATAATGACTAAAACTAAAGTTGCACCTGTCATAAAAGACAGACGCTACCACGAACTAAATGCAGCACAGTCGGGATCAAAATTATCTGTCTGTGAATATCTGGGCAAAACACTGCACCTCATAAACACCAAATATGACATCATATATTGGCGTGATTGTCAAATAATTATCTTTGTTATCGTCTAACAAACAACTTTAACCCTACGTACTCGAGACACCATATCATCACACACATGTAGATTTTGCCCGTTAGTTACAGTAATTGTAGCATACGTCAAAAAATATTATTTTACGGAAACAGCAAATCTGCCCTACACGCCAATTGGAAAAATGGGCAGCTAGTAACTAAACTGATAAAAGACGTGTTGTTTAGTTGTTAAGTACTTACACATCACTTTGTGTTGTGTATATTCCATATAACAAAGCTTCATAAGCAGTCCACTTAACAGGCAACCGGCCCTGAAAGATAAACAGCTTAACTTGTCTTTTTATCCCGTATCACAGGCTCTACAACAACAATTAGGACAGGGGGGAGGGGGTGGGGTGGAGTTCGGTGGAGCCAAAACACACGATACTCACCCGACTTTGTTTGGTATAAATATCATCCTGCTGAACATTCCTCGCCATCCCAAAATCTGTCACCTTGCACTTCTCTCCTTCACCAACAAGAACATTCCTAGCCGCCAAGTCGCGATGAATTATCTGAAAGAAAATGACAATATTTCAAACTGCCCTACCTGTTATTTGATACGTTTTCCCTTTTCCCAACACTCGTCAAATTTCTTTTATTATAGATGATTACCTTCTTTGACGACAAATAAGTCATCCCATCAGCTATCTGCCATGCAAACCTCATCAATTGTTGTGAAGTTAAATTGGTTTCCGGCTTTCTATCCGGGTTATTAAAATACGTGTCATTGAGCCCACGGCTCTTCCTCAAGTAACCCAGCAGATCACCGTACGGCACATACTCAATAAGGACAAGTAACGGATCTAAAAAAAAAAAAATTGCTATCGTCATGTTAAGTATAAAAGGAATTCAGAGACGACTTCAGCGAACTACAGAGAAATAAAGGTCTGAACTCATTTTCTGGATTAAAAGTGAAAGAGTTGAGGGAGTACATATGTTGTTGTGAATTTTAACACTATCTGCATATGTACGTCTCGTTGATTTTACATCCTTCAAACCTTATATGATATTGGTGATTGGCCTTTCTCATTCTGTTTTAACTTTATAATCTAAGCAGCTCAAGACCTTCTTACTGAGGTTAATCAGTTTCCTTTACCAGTCTCAGTTACGTATCCCATCAACTTTATCACATGAGAATGAGGTTTCAGTATTTTCATCAGTTCAAGTTCTGAAAGCAGGTCCTTTCTGTCTGAATCAGGAGCGTTTTCTTTTTGGAGAAAATTAATTAAGAACAATATCAACATATTGCTTGCAATCAATCAACGAATCAATCAATCAATCAATCAATCAATCAATCGACTCTAAAAACAGCCACAGAGTCGTTAAAATTGTTAATGAGATAACCTTTCAGCATTTTCACAGCCACTGTTACGTCTTCTAGCCTACCATGGATGTTCTTTGCTGTTGCCTTAGCAACTTGGGAGAAAGCTCCCTTTCCGATATTTTTAATGATATTGACTTGCTCTCGACTGATCTCCCAGCGTCTTGTTGAAGGATGAAGCGGCATGTAACCAGTACTGTTAGGAATCTCGTAACTTGAGCTGGTGACGTCACTTGTTTCTACTGACTGAGAATCTACTTCTTGTTGGACGATAGTAGTCTAGAAATAAATAGCAAACAAGTAATGATAACAACTTAATAATACATAAAAATTGGGAAAAAGTGATGATAACAACTAAATAAAAAATCGTAATAATTAGAAAGTTGATGTTGAAAAATGATGTGAACGAACTATCCCCGTGATAGGAGCTTGCGTTGATATGCGCAAAAAATATTATAGACACGTTTTATGCCAACCTATTTCCTCTTGTATTAACTTTGTATTGCATAACGAAACAGAAATTAAAAGAAGAACTTACCATTTGAATGGAATCTGCACGTGATGATGATCTGCTAACACTGGAATTAGAAGACGTGACCTTATTTTAAACTCATTGAAATAAGCAGTATTGTTAATTCATTCATAGCCTCTGCCTTCTATAGCTGCCGTGTAACTAAAACATTTTTCCTGAGAACAAAGTAGGTTTAAAGTAGGCGAACTACAGGTAAATTTGTTATTATGTGATCACCAAACTTTAACTGTTGTACTCACCGTTTTCTACTCTCAAAGATTGCTGAAAAACAATAACGTGTTCAGAAAGGAAATAATTAGTAAAGGAAACGAACAAGGGACACTGTCATGGACATTTTTTTGGCTTTTTTAGTAAAACGGCACCAAAATTAAAAACTAAGTTCTTTGCATGCATGAAATGCATGCAAAGAAGCATGCATGCAGGAAATGCATGCATGCAGGAAATGCTCTTTAAGAACGTGAAGGGAAGGATATCTAGCAAATTGTTTAAAGAAGAGGGTGACCATAAAAACTATTCATCAATTTTTCCAAAACACAAGGACAGAACTTGAAAAAGTCAGGCTGACTTTTTCAAGTTGAGATCAAAAGCTACCAATGGTATCACAATGATATCACTCTATATTTAGGTTCGGTAGATTGGTATAGCAATTTTAAGAAAACTTGACCTTTGTTAATAGATCTCCAATAATGTAAACATGTTTTTGGGCTGTTGAATTTTTGTTATGCTCGTGACAGTGTCCCTTTAATAAATGATTCCTGTCAGCCTATCCAGCAAAGTAAGTAAAACGGTTGGAAACCGATCTCAGTTTGCTACAAGAGGCTTTTTCTTTCTTATTTTTTCGTAGAGGCCAGATACCAGGGTGTTAGAAGTTTATAGATAGTATTCAATCAAAGCGGTAACATCCGCTGAATAGTAACAATAATCCAGTGAGGAAAAGAGGAACATTTCATTTGCCCCCTGTGCATGTTGCCACTGAGCCATGCTCCAGTTGTTCCCATTAAGAATACAGAAAGAAGAGGAAATACGTTAACGACTGAACAGCTTTGTTTATTTTTATTTTAGCAAAGCATGTGTAAAGAGTGAATACATAATTACCTAGAATTTGACGCTTTCTCCAGAAGAGGAAGTAAAGTTTAATTTGACGGCTTAACAACTTTTTTTTTTTTTTATTTTAGCAAAGCATGTGTAAAAAGTGAATACAAAGAATTACCTGAAATTTGACTCTTTCTCCAGCTGATAACACTGATTACAGCAATGATTATCACCAATAGCATTATGACACTGAGATAAACAGCATGAAAAATCTCCATTTTCCTGTCGCATCTAATAACTGTTGGTTAAAACTTTAAAATAAAATTTGTTTCCACTCTTTATGACCTTTATGTGGCATGCCGGTACACTACTTATCTCAAAGCTAATTGTATGATGACTATATATTATATATTATATACAACATATATATTTGTAAATGTATGTTTTTATTAGGATAGAAATGGGCAGATATTAAATACACGCCTTGCTAAATCAGTCTTGATAAACGAGTCAGTCTAAAAATGTATAGACACTGAATTCTTTAAAAGAGCAATATGGCGATGTTTTTGGTCATTTTTTTGATTGCTTTGAAATTGAAGGAAACTTCAAAATAATAATTTTCAAACGTAGAAAAACACCAGCGGAATAATAAAAATGCGAAAATAACCAAGGATGGTTTTAAATGAAGACGATTAAGACCGATTACAACCAACAAACTTGAAAGAAAGCCTTTTTTCAAGATGCATTGTGCGTGACGCAGCTCCTTAAATTACCTGTTTCATTCTGGTTTTGAGTTGACGTAGGGGACCCTAAATTGACAGGGAAACAGACAAAAAATTAGGTTGTAAGGATTTGTAAAAGTTGGAGGAACTTTCGTCGAAGACGCGAGCAGAATACTCATAGCTAGGCTCTATAATTTTAAAACCTCGCTCAATCGATCCTCGAAGCAAGTTGCTCGTTAGTTTTTAGGATAAAAATCAGAAAAAAAAGGATCAGTTAAAAATAATCCGCAAAGATAATACTTTACCTCCTAGAACTCTGATCCTTTTTATGTTTTCCTGTTCTTTTAAACTCTCTCCATATTTGTTTATTGCAGTCACAACGAACTCATACTGCTGGCCTTTCTTGAGTGTGATGACGTATTCCCGAACAGAGACATCATGAATGACCTCAAGTTTTTTCCAGTCTCCTAGAGTACCGTTACTACTAACGTTTCGTATATACACAGTGTATTGTGTGATGTCCGCTCCATTGCTGATTGGCTTTGTCCATTTTAAGGCCACTTCATCACTCTGCACCGCTGCAGGCATGTCTATAATGTCTGGTGACTCGGGAATTCCTGATTGAAAACAATGTTAAAAAGTGAGTGTCCTATTAGTCGGATGAAATGAATTTCACGAATTCATAATGGTCACATTTAGATCACGTCATGCTTTATGCCCCATGATATCTCCGGAGCACAAAGTAGGATACTTGTTAAACCGATGATTTGACCGCATGTATTCTTTCATTTCTGTTGTTTTCGAATAAATTCCTGCGTTTCGAAGCCAATTGCGTGTTAATAATGTTACACCTCTCTCTGCGAAATAATAGTCAAAACAATGGACAACACCGGACCGTAATAAGATTATTATTGCAACAATAAGCAAATTGCGTAAAGCGAATGTTATGCTAGTTCAATTAATGGCAAACACTGGGAATCTTACCTTCAACCTTTGTCGTGATTGTCTTTTGCGTAGCTGCACTCTCAAACACACGATTTCTGGCAAAGACCATCACATCGTACTCAGTATTTCTTTCGAGACCTCCAGTAGACAGACTTGTTGTACTAGGGTCAGTAATATTAATATTCTTTATCTCAGTGTCAGTCTTTAGTATGACCACTCGGTATGCTGTGATTGGACTTCCACCATCATCAGCTGGTGCAGTCCATTTCACTGTTAATGAAGTGGCCTGAATTTCTGAAACTGAAGATACGATAGCCGGGAAGCCTGGTTCCTCTGATGAAAAAAAAAAAAAAGAAAAAATTTCATTTATATTATTCTATTATATCATTTCATTGTATCTCTGTTTGGAGATCACTCTCTCTTTCTCTTACTCAAAGACAACATTGCAAACGAACAAAAATAGCCTTTTTGCCTAAACGAGGGCGTGTCACCTCTAAATCTGGAAATAGCTATTAATTAAAATCTGCATTTTCCGGACTTAACTCTTGTAAAAAAAATATGAAGAACCATTCTATTTTAATTAGAAACATTCTTAAAAACTGATTAAATTTCTTACCTGAATGTAAGCTATAATAACTTGTTGAGCAATTTAGAACTGTTTAACCTCTAAATCTTCTCCCCTTACTGCAATCATTCTACACTGTATACATTTTTTAAAATACTTCTATACATACTTATCTGTTGAAGGGGCACTGAAGCGTTATTTATAGGATCAAGGCCATTGTAAGCGACACACTTGTATTCACCAAAATCTTGCTCATCAATTATTGTCACCTTCACTGTGCTCTCTTTAACTGTGGCTGTGTTTAGTTTATTTCCATCAGGTTTGTACCAGGTGAGTGTTGGTGTAGGAACACCATCTGACACACACTTCAACGTCACTGTCTGACCAATCCAAGAATTGGCAGCTGATGAAGTAACGCGTTGTATTTTGGCTGGGTCTGTAAGGGAAAGATAAAAACCCTTGCTTTAGCTTTAAGTCGTTTAATGGAAAAGGAAACGTATTTTATGTCTAATTGACAAAAAAAATAGTTTGTTTCAGTTCTATGGAATTTAATTTTATATGTAGGAATTGAAAGATTTTTGACTCACAACGAACCACCAGGATCTCTTCGTGAGTTTTTGTTCCTGCTGAGTTGTTAGCACTGCATGTATACAGTCCATCATCTGTCCTCTTTATTTTGTGGAAGTTCAAATATGCTATTTTCCTTCCGGAACTTTTGATTTGTCCATTTCTCACCCATGATACTTCCGGGTCTGGTTTTCCAGTCGCTGTACAACTGATATTGACTGGGGATCCCTCAGTGTAACTTCCTTTTATTGATGGTGGGCTGATAACTGGTAGTTCTGCAATGAGAAAGCTGTTCTTGAGCCATGCTAA
Organism: Meandrina meandrites; assembly: GCA_963693305.1. NCBI lineage: Eukaryota > Metazoa > Cnidaria > Anthozoa > Scleractinia > Meandrinidae > Meandrina > Meandrina meandrites. Next base: position 15,617,036 of record OY855911.1, on the reverse strand, counting down.
AAAGGGATTGCAAATGATAGTATTCAGAGTGTTGACTGCTTCGTATATTGCCTATAACATTAGCCAATAAATGAAAGGCAGATATCATGTAACACTGATTCACTAAAAGTATCGCTACATTAAACTGAACAAATGCTAGCAACTATTGACTCTCCACCCTCGACAAAAATAAATAAATTCAGATAATAACAACAATAAGAACAAGCTTTAATTACATAGCAGTGAATCGCCACCGCATACATGGCAATAAACCACCGCAGATAGGTGATGGGCTATGATGGTGATAGTGATGATGATTCATATTGTTTTGTTTATATTTCGTATTCGTCGATCGTTGCCTTTGTGTTGTTTATTCTGAAACTTTAAATAGGTGGAATAATTCAGTTATGTACTTGCATTCTTGTTTTGTTTCAAGGCAGTGTCTGCATAGAAAGCTGTTGCTTTCTGAATATAGGATATGATCGCTGGGTATGATGGCGCCGAGCTGGTATATTTTTTGTATGTTCTACGGTGATGTCTTGAAGGATTCCGGTAAAAAGAGCCTCTTGTTAATTTACGACTTCGCCTGGAGTGGAAAGTATTAAAGCGTAAGTTAAGTTTGGCTTTCAGAAGTATGTTATATTATGACAGAGCAAAGATGTCATTCTGCTGCTTAATAAACCATTATTGCTGTCGTGGATGTACACTCAGACGTCTGTTGTCTTACGAGGTTAAAAAGCTCCATCTACATGCGAGGCATTCGTAATGGAAATTCTATGTGTGACGAGTAGAAAATGACCCCCCATATAAAATTATTTGTTATTTCCGGTTCCGGCGAGCCAGGTTTTCCATATTTGGTGACCATGCGGTTGTCACGTGACATTGAAATCTTTGTAAAGCGAAGAGAAATCGTAGTTAAAATAAAGCACAAACGAGTCAAGAGATTTCCAAGTTCTTTATTCGTTTTGCTGCGCTTTGGGACCGATAAACAGCAAGTTTACCGGCGTAACATTGTTACATTCCTTTAAGTCGAAAACGTCAGTATAATTTTTTAGGTTTAACCCAAGAATTAAAATAAATACAAAGGTTGGGTCAAGAATTTGTAGTTAAACCAGGGAGGAGAAAATTAATCTTTGGTTACTTACCTAAAACAAGCAGCTGCACAGTATCATAAATAGATGCTTCGTCAAGCCTATCAGGTACAAGTGAGCAAACATACAACCTTTCATCTGCCACCTGGATCGAATCCAGTGTGAAAGTGACCTGTCCAGGACTACTACCATTCCAAACTCCACTAACACGTCCACTATATGGAGAATTTGCTATTGTGTAAACTGTCGTGAGCTTGTCTATGGAAACCAAAACATCTTTAAAGTTAAGGGAACCATCCCTTTTTGTTCCCCACTGAACAACTTTTACGTTTCCTTGGCTGAAGGCCCAGGTAAAGGTAGCAGATGAACCAAGATTTGCAGTCACCTTGTTCTCATTATAGGGCGAAATAAATTGTAGCTGACACACTGTATATGATAAACAACGTTCTTGTTGTTAAACTACTCCTTGAACTGCTTTTTAAATTAAATTTCCAAAACCATTTTCACAAAGTGCTTGCATACCGTCACCGGTAGCGAAAGCTTAAGGAACGTCTGAAAATCAATAATATCATCTTAAATTATTGGTTCTTTTTTCAGTCATCATCTTCCCAACTGCGTTTTCGTCGTAGCTTTGTTTTCTTCTCTGTCTTTTAATCGCTCCTTTCCTTTTATTCTTTTGGAAGACACGTTGTGTACAAGCAATTGCTTTTTTCAGCCTGACTACAATTTCAAGGCTATAACGGGATTCGAACCCATGGCCTTCGCAATACCGGTGCGTTACTCTACCAACTGAGCTATGAAGCCTTGATACGTTGGTAGCAGCAACAGAGATAATTCGTCTACAGGGTTCTCGCAATGCTCTAATATGTTGCACACCCTATAAGAATGCCACAGCCACGCGTAGCTAATTCAGGTAAAACATAACCGAGAGAGCACGAATTCTTTGTTGCTTGGAAAATAAATGTCTTAATTAGAAATGTAAACAAAATGGTTTGGGACTTTGAAGCCTAGCTGTAGAATTATTTCACACTACTTCTACCGAAGCCTCTCTTCAGCTGTCTTATCAGTCCTGCACAGTGCTTCTTGTACACTCATCGTCATCTATTTATGACATGACGTTCCAGCTTAACAAGTGCAAGTAAGATGCAGGTAACCTAATAAGCAAATGTGGCAATTGCGAAATGAACTGAATTACGTAAACATACCTGCATGAGGAAGTATTCGAAAGAAGATAAAGTAGAAGAAGCGGCTTGACAAAAGAACGTTTTCCGCCATCATCAGCTCATAATAAACTTTCACTGCGGCTCAAATATTATTGCTGCGGACATTCGAGGTATCTTAACGAGGTGTGTGGCGCTGCCAACAAACATTTAGTCATCAAAGTCGCCATGTTTCATTTCTGGTTTATAGTAATCAATCAAGGAGACACGTCACGCGACCTTTATTTGGCTGCCGTCACGTTGGTCACGCATCAAGGAAAATAATGAGGCTCAGAAGAGGAGTCTAATAAGAGTTCTGATTTTTATTTTAAACGACGTAGAAGTAGCCTCTTGATACAATTAAACTTCTCAACAAGTGGTAGCAATCGGTAGCTGATTATGTTAATATCCAAAATCCAGGGCCAGCTGAAAATTTCAAGTAACACAAAATAAAGTATAATCCGAATAAATTCATCTCCATGACTGATATTCAGAACAATGATAAAGCAGACGGGACCTTTCAGACTGAGAGAACGCTATATTTTGGTCTTTACAATAGCATCGTCAGGCGTATAATGGTTGATAGTAAAAAAATAATAATTGAAATGGCAGAGCGTGATAGGTATAACATTATTTGAATAGAAACAGTTCACGGTTAGCTCTCAATCCAGTGTTAATAACTGGCTTTCTTTTCTTTATGTGATATGCCTCTCTGAATGACAGTAAGTTCCAGTTATAGTCAGTGTCAAGAATAGAAGTTTCGGACAGTTTCAACTGATAGAAATTATTAATGGCAGTGAACCGGTTGTTGAAGCCAGCGAGGTCGGAAAGAAGATCAGGTGAAAGCGAGATTGCATAAATCCTTGATGTGGAGATTTTAACATTCATGCATGGATTAAGAATTTCACTATCTTTATCGCGGCCCCAATGTTCAGCTGTTCGTTCAAACAGTGTGCGATCAGTTTTGCCGATGTAACAAACGTTACAATCAGGGCAGGTGAACTGATAAGCAACGTTGGCTTTGTTAAGGAGGGGTGTTCTGTCCTTGGTGCTGGTGAAAAATAAAGATTAGTGGTCTTGTAATTTACTCGAAAAACAACGTTTATGGCGTAAATACATCTATGCAGTTTATGACTGCAGGACTTGAGAATTTGTTCACCATTCTTTCCAATGAAAGTAAGTTTATTCAGAAAGTGGGTTTGTTGACACTGTCTTGAGAGTGAGGCTGATTTTGGTTCTCAGAACTCTTTTAAAATGAATCGATCCAATAATTCAGTAGCTAGTCGTTTAGGGAAACCATTCCATGACATAAATGACATAATGACATAATGTAGTATTGTTAGAGTACAGTATTGGTATTGTAAGCCGAGTATTGGGAGAACAAATTCGATGCCGAAGCGCGGTAGACAAGTGACCCTAACAAGTGATCTAACCCATGAAATCTTATGTAGGCGCTATTTCGATATCAGTAAAGTGAGGTAAGGTATCATCGAAACAGTCGTAAGTGAAACGGATGTCGGGGTCGAACTTGTAAAGACCTCTGTAAAACTTGTCCAGGATAGATGTTAATGTCTCTGGATTAAAGAGCAAACGAGTTTCATCGACATATCTACAATATAATAGAATTTAAAAATTCCATCGTCGATTAGTTTTTTGGCATAGTTGTTCTCAAATTCGATCATGATAATGTAGGCAAGGGATCCAACTATGCAAACACCATCAAATTGGAAACCAAGAGGAAACCGTCTTTGCACAGGTTTCATGAATTAATTTCCGTATAGTCTTCTTCAATTTGGCGGTTAAGTAGTTTGTCCGTGTAAATTCAATTTTCGATTACTTTTAATGTTCTCTTGAGTGGAACATTTGTGAATAATGCTTAACATCAAACAAGAGAAGCTGGTATAGCCTGACTGGAATAATTCAGCGGTACCTCCCGAAGACGACTACTCAAACGCAAAGAACTATCCCAAGATGAATTTGATTCATTGTGACCAAAGAATGTTTAGCCAGTCTATGCACATGGCTTGCCTATGATACACAAAGAGTTACAACACTTTCCCACTTGCTCTAATACTCCACCCCTGACATTTCACACTATGCCGTCGGTAAATACCTCAGCTCCTTACCATTCACACTCACACATAATGAATTCTCCTTTAAAGATTCATTTCGCGCTGCAGACAGAATCCGCAAAATCTCATCTGAATAGTGTTGGAATCAAGATTTAATTACGATCACCCTAAGTGTTCAGAAAGCTATACATGGAGTTTGCTTACGAACTGTGCATTTGTCATGTAAAACTGAGCCGTTGACATACGGCGACGGCAAGCATTCAGTTTCAATGAACAGACATCCACTGACGGACGATATTTTAGTTGACTCAAAGAATTATTTACTTCTGGAAAAGTCAATCACAAAGAGTAGTTTTTTTAATTACCATCCTTACTCGAACGATCACAGTGAGCCTGGGACAGGAAATGATCCCCAAATTGGTCTGCATATGCATCACGGACCGCAAATGATGACCAAACTCGACCGCAAATAGTCCTGGACCGCAATAACTTTCAGAGTGGACAGAAAATGATCCCGCTGAAGAAAGTGGAATAGTCTGGATACGGGAGCTACGTGGAAACGGTAATCACTTGGCGAGTAGAGTTTTTTGCCACAAGTACCGGTCTTTCTAAACCTAATATATAGATTTAGGCAGGCCTAAAAGCGGAGCTCCCATTTATTATTTTTTTTGCTTGAGTTAATTACAGTGTTGCTAAATAAGTACACACTATATTTCTAAGCTTTATACGGTGGCCCATATAGGTATAAAATAAATTTTAATCGCTCATGGTTGATCTTAATATCTTAAAAACCTCTCATGGTTTTGTTGACGAAAGCGACGTCAATGTATTGTGGTTAACCCGTCTGAATTTTCTTGCCCGTGACAGGTTCTAAAATTGAAATTGACGAGTGCACTTTATTGGGTTCCTCACGTACGCACGTAGGCGCAAAACAAATCTTTGTAAAACTTTTTACAACGTTTGCTGTACACTATAAATTAATACACCTCTAGGACCTTTATGAGTTATTCAATGTAAAAAGAATCTTGACCTTGTTTTGATTACTGCAAAACTATCAGGGCAAGAAAATCAACTCAAGGCAAAAAACAGAAAACAAAGTGAACTCGAAGCTAAACACAGTAAACAAAATGAACTCACGCCACGGCAAACTGATAAAATCACGGCGGCAAAACAAACTCTGCAAATTGATGGTGCCGGTTATGTAAGTCACTTTAAGGAAGTTTTTGTGTAAGAATTGTGGCAGTTTGTGATTTGGGAAGTGGTGCACGCTAACTTAAGAATAATCTTACAATAATGTTGTTTTGACTGTTTTGAACCGTCTTCCTTTCGTTGTGGCTTGGTTGCATGATTGTTTATCGTACACGTTGCTAAGAGAATTTTATGTAGAGAACTGAATGAATTTTCTTTATTTCTGGTAAGTAAATATGCTTTAGGTGAAGCCTGAACTCACTCAGCCAAGCACAGGTAGCTCGCAACGAAACCGGCGAAATATTCATTTACGCATCTAAGATATTTCAACACACTCATAAGTGCAAGCGAGCCGAAATCGTGATTTTGATGTTAATAACTTGTTTTTAAAAATCCAATAATGAACATCACAGTTAACTCCACTAGCTAAAACAGAAAACAGGTCGTCTAAACGAAATATTTAATAAACAATGTCTGTATAAAATGTACAAACATGCATGAACACGTTTGATAAATATTTACGGGAAGATCTGCCGAAAACCGACACAACTTCAAAAATGAAGTATAATTCTCTCAATATAAAATTAGGCTTATTCTTTGTGCATACATTTACGTTTGTTACCTTATTATTGGAGAAGGCTTGTAAATTCTGCAGGGCAAAGCTTCAAAACCAGCCCAATAAAAATATCGGAGACGAACACGGCAGTTTCGTTGTAAGCTTACTCCAACACCACCGCGCATAAATTACATGAATTATTAGCGAAGATCAACTTCTATCTTTCCATCGGTGTCCTTCACTTCAGTGAACTTGATCAGCTCTGAGTTCACTTTTATTTGAGCTCAATTCAGTGATTTTCAGCCTTGTTCAGCCGCAGGTCAAACCCTGGACATCGCTCTTTATGACTTTTACTCCGATATATAATGTGCAAGTCTGCAGTTATGTTAGATCCTTCTGTTACGAGGTTGTCCTAAATCATTTGGCATAAGTTTCCATGATGAAGATGAGTAAATGGAGCGAGAAATATTCACGAAGACGTAAGTTCTCCAACAGCTTTCTTCGCGTCTTTCATTCAGCTTAAAGGTGAACAGCGTACCAAAGATTTGCCGCCTTTTCATGCAATCACTTCGTTTAAGTTGATATGAAATGTCCAGATCATTTTTTTGATGTCAGAAAATATCTCTGAAGTATATAAAAACTTTAGATGTGATAGGGTAGGCGAAATAAAATATCCCTAGTCGATTTTCAACATGAAAAAAAAAGTGCAGTGTCCTACAAACTTCTACGATAGGTATTTTTTAACTAAAGTGGGATGGCCAATATCAAACATGTAAGAGGCCTGCCAAGGTCAAGCTTTTTCTGGAGTATGGCCGCCATTTTGGGCAACTTCGTACGTCGTACGTATGTATGTAGAGCACGCGCCCGCGAGCCATGCCGCATGCCACGATGACCATGAAAACTCAAACGCATGGTTTTACAATTTTCCATGTTCGCACGAAACCTATGGAGCTCCGCTCTGCGGCCCTTCGGGCCGCTTAGGAGCTCCGCTATTAAATCATGGTTAACTTTTGTTATCGAGGTCTAAGAATTCCATCCTGATGCTACGTAATTTACTCTCAATCATGACTGGTGTCATTTGAACACGATACATTGTAACTTGTGAGCATATTCTATATGATAAATCAACATGTGTCGCATACATAGTTTACTGTGTATTTCCTTATGTAAATTAGGTATCTCTCTATTATTTAAGAAATAGAAAACATGTATCGTGTTTCTATCGAGTTTTATACAACAACCGAGTTACTGCGCGCATTGTGATTGGCTGATAGAGTACAGACACAGATGACGTCACTCCGTGGTGTGACTCGCGCGCGTGATCAGAGTTCATAGCCCAAGTCAGTCTTCTCGGCAAAGTTTTTCAAAACTTGCAGCGAAAACAACGAGAGAAAATTCAGCTAATTATAAATCTACATCGAGGAACACTCCACCAAATACTCTACACCTTTCAAGACATTTAACTGGGCTAAACAAGCTTAAAGTAGACAGTGACTGACTTGAAAAATATTTATCAAAAGCTGCAAGTGTTTGTCCGATGCTCGAGCTGTTTGAAGACGCTACGGGAAATCCATGAATGGCAGTTTAACGCCGTTGAACGCTTACCTTTAGTTAAAGCTTGCAGATTACAAACGGAATAAAGGTCAGTTTCTTTTGTTGACATTTCATTTTTCCTTCGTATTGCGTATTTTAAAATCGGTTTAACAGTGCTTCGTGATTACGGAAATGAAAACAATTCCAACCGAGGCTCACCGGTGACGGCGCTTTAGCGATACTGAAGTGTGCAGAAGTCTTGTTATTGTATAAAACAAATAGATTCCATTTTGCCTAGTGCGTCTGTTCAGTTATAGATCACAGAAGACGTCAAAATGTGATAAGAACATCAGTGACCCACACGCCTAGCGGCTCGTGGGCCACTTTTTTGTTCTAACCACATTTTCACGTCATCTGTGATCTATAACTGAACAGACGCACGGCAAAATGGAATCTATTTGTTAAATAGAAACACGAGTGGAAGTTTGGGAGAACGAGAAATGCTGTGGGAACACGTGCCAATAGACGAGTGTTTCCACAGCATTTCTCGTTCTCCCAAACTTTCACGAGTGTTTCTATAACTCGAGAGAAACACGAAAAACATGTAACCGTCCACAAGGGTCCCTCGATCCACCTCTCGCCGCCGTGCCCACACGTATGGCGTGATGGATATGAATTCCCCGCTTTCCACTTTCTCGTTCAAGCCACAGAAGGAATTGCCGTGAAGCAGTATTCTTTGGATAGGAGGCCTTCTCATAAGCTGTCTGTGGGGCTTCGACTCTTTCGTTTGAGCATTTGATTCCTGTTTTTCCTTGCGCGCATGTTTTGGTGTGCCTTTGAAGGCTGCATGCTTGTGTGAAACGGGCTCGGCAATGAACACATGCGTACACCCTTGCTGGGCATAAGGAACGCGTGCCCGTCGTAAACGCCGATTGCAATCACGTGTTTGATTGGTTCTGACAGATTTCGTCTAAAGTGCCGTATCACTTCTCCATCACCCCCGCGCTCAGGCTCATAGACTCGCACACCGAGCCAATCCGAGACAGGAGTTCCCTGGTTGAGATGTCTTTCAACGTTATCCAATTCATCGAGTGACGTTTTTGGGCAGTCATTTGGAGCTGTTGTGAGCTTAAAGAAACCCTTTAAAAGCTCTCTTGCTGCTTGACTGCTTCGATGAAGTAGGCTCCTCAGTGAACAGCAGTGCAGCGCCAGAGACACCATTGGTCCAGCACGTCCGCGCGCAAGGTTGCGCAGCCAGTCTGGCAATGGGCTGGTGCCTAACAGAGGCTGCCGGTCAAGAGCCACCTTTACATCGACATTGAAGAAACTTTCAAACACCTGACTTCGTGTTTATTATTAAGGCCGTTTGATGTTGTCGGGGGGCCAGTCGTTTCTTCTCCTCTTCACCCAACCAAGTCTTCCCCTCAGACAGGCGATTACTCCAAGGTGACCTCCAGAGTTCTTATAGAACTTTATGACGGTTCTGTTTTCGATGCTGTGAAGCTGATACGAATAGATGTGGCCGTCGCAGAAAACTGTGTTAACCCGCTCCCGGAGCTTGCCCATCATCTGGTGTGTGAGGTCTTCTTTCAGTCCTCGGTTGAAGCGCCATCGAATGAAACGGCGACCATTTGTAACTTCTTCCCCCTCAACCTCAACATCAGCATCATCGTACAGATCAAGAATTAATATCATTCTGATAGTCAGTCACTGTTCGGATTCTCTGTGGAGGAAATGGATTAAACTCTTCTTGTATTGCCTTCCTTTTTCTTCCTTTCTTCTTCCTTCAAGGGGAGATGGGTTTGTATTTACCCGGAACTAGAGGTTTTAGTAACCGCTCCTTCACTTCTTGGGGAATAGGTTCATCCATAACGTTCTGAGCAGCACCATGGAGAGGATTTTCTGCAGCTAGTTTTACTAGCAGTTGCTTGATCTATTCTCCCATTGGGCTGCGTACTGCAGCAATTTCTGCAAGAAGTTGCTCGATAGTAGCGTCCATCGCGCTGTATCGGTATATCGTGTACATGATATATCTCCAAATGGGAATTCGAGCTGCAAGAAGTTGTGCCAAGACCGAATTGTAGAGCTTTTTAACCTTCTGCTCCAGGACTATATGTCTACTTCGAATCTTGTCACGACCACAACCGCGGCAGAGCTGTCTCTCTCTCTGAACCCCCTTTTCACACAACCTACAGGACCGAGGTATTCTGTTGCCTCTCCGAATCCTGGCAAGGTGGACCTTACAGTAAATACCACAGCGGCTTTTTCCGCAGGTTGTAACCTCTCCGCGTTTTAGCCAAGCGCAAAGGTTGGATCCTTTCATGTTACAAAGTGAATACCATAGGTACGAGAATTACAGTATTTATTTCTAAAAGGCTTGGGGACTGATTATCAATCAATGCGATGTCTTTTGACTTGCTATCAATGGTCGGCTTTTGAGTAGTAAAGACTGAAGTAAGTGAATAAAAGCACCCTCTGAGGCCGAAATTTGAAACATTGAGGCTCTCAGAGGGAGTTGTTATTTATTTACTACAGGCTCTACTACTGTTTTTTTTTGTTTTTTTGTTTTTTTGTTTTTTTTTTTTTTGCGAAAATGTTATATTTTAAGCTGAGCGACCTGGAACAAGCTATAGCTCAATTATTGTGGTATTAACTTAATTTAACCTAATGGTTTCTAAAACATACTGAAAAACGGGGTGTGGTACAATGGCCTAATGACGAAAGTGGCTTGGAGTGCGGATCAAGAAGTGTGGTTCAAACTCTGGCCGGAGTCATTGTATTATGTTGCAGAACTGCAGAACAATACACCTTACTCTCATGGGTCATTGTCTAATAGAAGTGCTTATTAAGGTACTGATTAAGTTTTGGGTCAGCCTGATAGAATGCTGAGGAATAACCTTCGATGGACAAGCAGGGGGAATAGAGATAAGTGCCAGGGGCTTATCAGCCACTAGGCTTAAAAAGGTTAACTTTTCTTATCTGATCTTAAATGGAAATACTGTACATAAATAACGGCTTTCTTTCCAGAAAGACACACTGCCCCTCTCCCCTTGTCAAGTAGGAAGGGACTTATCCTTACTTCACTGCTGATAGTGTATTCTATGTCAAATATAAACTTAGTTACCTTCAACTGCCAAGTACACTGAATCAAATCTTAGAACATCGAAACTATCAGTAGGAGTTAGCATACAGCCGTAGTATCTTTCATCGCTCTTTCTAATCGAGCTTAGAGTGAAGATGACCTGGCCAAAGGATGTGTTTCCAGTTCCATCCACACGTCCAATGTATACTGAAGGGACTGCTGTTCCTGACACTAGGCCGTTCTTTTTTACAGAAACTAGTATTCCATTATTTTCTAAGATAGGTAGTCCAGCTCTCTTTATTCCCCAGTCAGCTGCATCAACATCACCAGAGAAGCTCCAGGTGAAGTTAATTGACAAACCGACCAATCCTGTTACAGTATTTCCGTCATACTTTGCAGTGAAACTAATCTGACCACCTAAAAAATGTAAAACCGGAACCAAAGTTAATTTCTACGCCTCAAAGATATAGTTATTCTTATCACCTCGGAGAACATTTCTTTTATCTAGCAAAATGAATGCTTATACAAACTGAAATATCAGTTGACCTAGACAGTAGCATATTTTTTTTCTGTGTCGAATTAAAACGCCATATAAAATCAATGTTTTTAAAAATGGTCAGACAAAAAGATCGCAACCAATATGTATACAAAAAAGGGCTTATGCGATGTTATTAGTTATAAGATTTTATAGGCCGGTCAGATTTCTCGATAGATACCATTCTTTAATGTCTTAAGTGTGAGAGCGGTATCAGTTCATGGCCAGAAAAAAAGAGCACAGAAAAATCGAGAGTGTTATGGTAACACCAAAAAAGTGTAAATTCTTGCAGCTGTGTGAACACCAATTTAGTGTTTTATTAACACCGGAACAGTGTACATTTACACCAACATGGTGTAAATTACAAATAATGACGATTACGATTGCGTTTAAAAACACCTGCGCAGTGTTATGACAACACATAATCAGGGTAATTTTACTCCAAAAAAGTGTAAGTTAACACCAAAGTCGCGTTATATAATCCAATTGAGGTGTTGAAACACACCGCAATGGCGTTTACTTAACACTGCTTTAGTGTTTCTTTTACACTAAAAAAGTGTATCAATGACACTTATATGGTGTAAAACACCTTGCAGCTGTGTGCACACCGAAATAAAGTAAATTTACACCAATGAGTATTTTACACTAAATTTGTGTAAATCAACACTTTTAGTTGTGTTACAACAACACCATACAGGTGCTGAGTTAACACTCTTTGTAGTGAATTAAACAGGGAAAGTAAGTAACTTAAGAGTACGTACAGTAATGACTACTCAAAACTACTGTGGTTTCATTAGTTTCCATCTCAGTATTTAATCAGTGACAAAAACACTGTTCACTTTAGTTACAAAGAAGCACACCTAGGACGGACTATTTCAACAACATACATACGGGTTTCAGTAACAAAACTTTGCCATGTCTGAACCAAAATAGTTATTTATAATTCAGTGGCCCTAACAGTTCAATTCATTCAATAGCTGCACCACTTTCGTAGGGAGTCTTACGCTATCATATACGTTTAGCACGTATCTCTGAGCTCCTCTGACGGAATATATATATAAGTTCATGCATTCCTTTGGGTACTGGATATTGCAAACGAAATATAAGAACAGCAAGGTGATTATGCCCCCATTCATCTTCAAAAGGAGATCCTGCTAACCACTGATAAATACATCATCTGGGGAGTGCACTGCACCTTCAAAGATAATAAAGTGAGGCATTCCCTCCCTTGTGCCTTTTGCCACTTCTTTTGCATCACGGCCATTCTACAAGAAGAAAAAAAACCGGAAACGACACCGTGTTAATTATGATTTATATAGTTAAGCAATACCATATAACATTGGCATTGTTATGAAATGGGGGATATGGACACCTTCAGCTGAGTGTAGCTCTTGAAACTTTCATGGGCCCACCTCTATTATTTTCACGTGTTTGAAGAACGAGAAATGCTGGAGGAAAACCGACTGAGTAGTTTCCCCTGCCGCTGAAGTTCTTTCAAACTCTTTCGAATATTTCAATATTGGAATCATTTTACTATACCTTTCTAGGGTGCTCTAAAAAGCTAAAGATAGATAACAACAACAACAAAACAACAACAACAATAGAAATAATAAAAATAGACCCATAATAAAGTATCTTCCTTCAATATTCTATGATTATACCGTTTCAATCTACGCTTGGAGATGATTAGGGCGATTGTAAATATTGTTGAACAATACATGCTTTGGTTGATTTCTTGTCCATAGTCATCTGGAATTGAAATAATTTTTCTTTCTCACGCTCAGTTTGACGACACATTTGGTAGAATTTCACTTTTTCAGCCAAAACCAATGTTTCTTCTGTTGTCAGTCTTTTGCATTTTTCTTGCATTAACTCTACATGGTCATCTTTCTTCAATTGCCTTTTCTGGGCCCGTTTTCTCTTTTCTCTGACGTCGTCTCGCCTCGATCGATCGTTTCGAGCTAATAAAAAGGCAAAATTTGAGTTGTGGTACTGGTAGTTGTTATTGGTTTTGTACTTGCTGGCCACTTGTTACCATCAGCCAATTCATCATGTTCCAAGTAATGAGTGGTTTAAATAATTAATCCGACTCAACTTTGGAGCTAGTCAAAAGCGGAAAATCCACTTTACATAGCTATGGATTAGCCCACAACATGATGAATTGGTAGAGAATAACAGTGGCACAATAAACTTAGTGCAATCATAGTCTGAAAGTAGACCAAAAAAGTTAGGATTGAAATGCCACTGAACAGGAAATTCAAGATTGATTTAAGTTTGACGAAAAGCTCAATACAGTCAAATTGCTAGTGATAATTTATAATGCTGCTTAGAAATAACGATTAATGGCCAAATACTTAATAGACAGGTCACAAAAGAAAAAAAAATGGAACTGATTAATAAATGAACAAGGCATTTTAATACTGGAGTATTGGAAATATGTCTTGAGCAAGTGAGAGAAAATCAGTAATAGAAAAGTGCAAGTAAAGCCTCCTCCCTGCAACATTCTTTATCTAATCTCCCAGCCTTTGAGTGGCTCTGACTTCTCTGTGGGCAATGATGTTAAATTGACTTTCATTTTTTAAGAATGATTACACCCCACCCCTTAGAGAACATTAACTAAAGTTAAAAATATAAATTATAGTCAGTTCCTACTTGATAACACCAAACCTTTTGTCACTTGTGCCTGATGTTTCACCTTTATCAGCTACCAGAGGTTCGTCTTCTTGAACTACAATGGTCGGCAATCCGGAGGACATCAATTGAAGTGAACAATATCCCATGCTTTCCTGGGCATTCAACTTCTTAATCTTGCCCATTATTTTCAAACGGAGACCGGCAAGGGGTACGAGAGTCTTAAGTGTTTCCTCATTCATGCACTTCAGTCATTCGCCATCAGTTACTTCAATTGATCTTTTGTTGATACCACAGAAAAAAAGTACAGTACAAAAAAAAATGAGCATTACAACACCTCACAACCATCAAAGTACATGTAGGCTTTTAAAAACTTAACAACGTGTTTTGTTATTTTGTACCATAAGTGTATTTTAGTTATTATATCTAGTCTACTGGGGTCTATTTGAATTGTAGTTGACAATCCAAAAGTAATTTTAGGCTTAGTTTGGACTTCACATCTTCACCAACAGTATTTTTTCTTTTTTTTTTTTGGGAGGGGGGGGGGGGGGGGGGGGGCGGGGGGAATATACAATCTAAACTTGTCACAAAAGCCAAAAGTTTTAAAGGAAAGTATGGGGCTTTACTGGAATTTCCAGAGGGGAGGGGGATTCAAACCAAAGAAACCTTCCATCAAAGAGGTTTGCCTATTTTCCGGAACAACACAATCTTGCTTTTTATTGCAAAAGGTGAGGTTATTCCATCATGAAATTGTACACAGTTATGGCTCTGTCCATTCCGGGGATGGGGGGTGGAGGGGAGCATTTGTTGTGCATTTTACAGCTTTTCGATCCCTGGCTTGGGGCATTCGCTAAAATTATCATTGTCAAAGGCATTATTATTTTTGCGGTTACATGTAAATCAGTGCTTGGGTATTTTAATTTTCAATGTAAATGCTGTAAAATCTTCTATCGAGCCACCCCCCTTTCTGAAATATAAGCCCCCCTCCCCCTCACCATTTTTGAGCAAGAAATTGATTTACGGTATGCCTGGGGTTGGGGGTTGTACGGGCATTTGCACGTTCTGGCTAACAGTTGATAAAATATATTATTTTCACGTAGAGTTTATAAAACATATCTTTTTATTGTATGATGTTCTGGCAAAGACTCAAACGGCCGCATATTCCTAACATGTTGCGAGTGAGCAATTAAGACCGGAAATCGATCCATGTGTACGATTCCCAACTGGCACGCAAGTTTTTGCTCTAGAAGTCTGTGAAGTTAATCTCGTATATTTTCAGTTTAAAACTGAAAAAATTCCAACAACTTTCCGCTTTAACTCACGGCAAAGGGATTCGTCTCGGTCAACGACACGAAGCGTGGACATTATTGTCCTCGCTCCCTACTGGGAACTAAATTCAGTAAGCGAAAATTTGCGTGCAGGCATAAACTCGACCAACGATCAACAGCCATTTACTCGCCATTATATTGCTCGGCTGCCAAACGTTGTCAAACGCCGATTGAAACACGACGATTTATTTGAGACGTTAAGTTCACTGAAGCTGACATAAAATCGTTCGCAAAGGAGCAGGAAAATGCAAACATGAAGAAGGAAACTTCACATGACTTAAAATAATTTTCTTGAAAAGTATATCAAAGGGGAGATATTTAAGAAATTCCAGCCGCTGAGCTGCAAGAGCTTTATACCTATTAAAGGTGTGTGCTTTCGATTCACTTCTGTAGTTTTTGTCTATATAATAAAAAAAAAAAACATTACACGCCGGCTCAAGGATATGAATTTGATCTCCGAGTGGTAAAAACAAATTATATATTTTGCCGCTCGAATATCTTCTCGCCACCGTGTAATATCCTTTATTTCTACTCACTGCAGTACTCACAATCAGTACTAAGTAAAACAAGAATGATTGAAGACTTACCTCTGATCACGGAGATTGCCTGGAGATTCCTACAAGAGGACGATGAATAGCAGATCGTTCTAACAAGTTGTTCTCAAACAACGAACCCTCCGTGAGCGGTTTTCGAAATACCTCTTCTGATCTAGAAGGTAGGTCACGTCATTCCCGCCTTTTACTTTGATGACGTTAGATGTGAAGTATTGGATGACAATCCGAAGACTTGATCACCAAAATGTATACACCACCTTTTTGTACAGTGAGGGCCACAGCGCGAGGCATCGTAGATCTCCTAATGCTTGCCTTATTCAGCAAATTTTCTATTAGATTACATTTTGTTGCTTTAGTTTGAGGACTGGATCGATTCTTAACATCTCGTGACATACTTTGCGTGTTTTGAAGGCTTCAAAATTGTTCTGTATCATAATTAGCTATTTAGCTGTCATTGACCTATCAAATTGCAATCACGAATGATCAAATATGCACGCAAGGTTAATCGCTGATCACAGTAGGAGAAAAGCTTATTCGTATCACCGTGATGTTATTATTACATTTCTTTTTTTCTTTTGCAATCAAAGTCGTCCAACAGTAGTAGAACAACTGCTACTTTTTTTTTGTGCAATTTCCGTTCGATCGGTCCGCTTGCCGGTAAAAACCTGGGACCGAATGATGGCAACAGGTCGACTTCCGCAAAACAAGGGACAGCGGGACCAATTACATGTGATGGAAGTGTAGCCATTTGTCCTTTGCAACTTTTAAACGATATTTAAATCACATTCGAAATAGTCATAGCTTTGAGCCCAACTTTCAGATAACTTGCACCGTGCCAGGATGCTTTCAGATTGACTTTCAAAATGTTTTCATCGTTCACTGCTCATTTGCATGTAAATTTGGAATTTTTTTTTTCTCAAATATTGACAGAGTTTATGAACGGCCCTCCCACGTCTCCTTAAGGTTTAGGTTATCCAGAAAAACTGAAACTGTTCAGTTTTATTCCTTTTTATTTACTATGTATAATAAAAAAGTGTATTAAACATGACTTATTGCATTGTGTTGTACGCGATATCCTTCTTATTACTCTTCTCAGCTTTACTGATATCAATGCATACTAGTCAGCTGGGTTTATTCGGCATTTCCTTCAGTATCGGTCTGCATCACATCAAATAATCTTACATAAGTGTCTTTCTTGAGCATTTTCTGGCACAAGAAGTAATTGGCATTTCGTGTAATTTCACAACTATTTCGTGTTGGCATACACGATCCAGTGTAAAATTACATACTAGCGGTGTTAAGCCCGTGCAAGATTTTTGCTACACGGTTGCAGTGTAAAAAAACACCAACAAGGTGTTGCACAATGGTTTGATTACACCATTTTGGTGTTTGTTAACACTGAATTAGTGTATTGTTGTAATTACACCATTCTGTGAGGAATAGGATTTCAACGTAAAAACATTTCGAGCGAGAGATATTCGCCGGTCCAATAAAACGAGAAAAGCGAAAGAACCAAATCAAACGAATACAGCATAGCAGTGTCCACCGTGTTTATAGCGGATGAAAGTGCAACTATTGTCATCCTGGCCACCACACTGCTGCAAAAGGAATGTCACACGAAAGTCGACCGACTCGCAGACCCCCGGCAAACCTGCTTACTTACCTGAAACTGTGGGTATTTAACCAATGTTGTCTTATGCAATTTGTATACTTTAATAAACGTGACTCGTACGTATAGTCACTCTAAACTTTAAATTGCAGTAGTAACATATCTCGCAAGTAAGAGTTCGGGCGAAACAAATTGCTGCAAATAACTCGAATTCATAAATTCCAAAGCAGACATTTTCGATAAGTTCAGATATGGTTTGTTTTAATGCTTTTTTACTGTTAGTTGACAAGAACAGTGGTATGGAGATTTAAATAAATCTGAAACTGATTTGTTGACGGGATTGAAATAATTGCAAGGATTTCTGTGAATTTAAAAGTGGCAGCCTTAGTTTCGTTGACTTGGGAGTAATATTTTAAAGACAGCTAGAGTGGACAGTATATACAGCCAGGTGTAATATTTTATGATTAAAATTTAATTATTATTTTTAATTTTTAAAAGCATTATCATGTGCAAAAGATCACACGTATTGAATCGGCATCAATAAGAGGTTTGTAGCGGTTTACGTCATTTTATGAACAACATAACGAAGTTCATTCAACTTTTTCATTATTTCATTTTGGGTAAGTTGCTTCGCCTAGCCTTCAAGCCTGGTGGCGAATGAATACTTCAGGTAGACGATCAGAGTTCACCACATGCACTCTTCACTTCTTTAATATATACTAGACGGCTCACAGGTGACTGTGACATGTGGTTTTCCATAATGTATTTGATCATCGCGAATCACTGCGGCGCCAAGTAAAACAAAGCAATATCCTTGGTATTGAACTCTTTGCTAAATAGGCTACGAAGAGCGAGTGAAATAAATTCTGTAATGTAGAATGAGCGGATATGTTTCGACTGACAAAGCCTACCGTTAAAGGGCATTGATGTGGCGTCAAACTAAACACAACACTGCGAAGTGTTGCGTCTCTCACTGTGTTCGCTGAAACATCACTTGCAAACGGCTGATATTTTCTCCACAATTAAGGTATCTTTTCAGCGACCCACATAGCCAATGAACAGAATATGCTATCAAGCCAAATCACCAGATGGCTCCTTTCCAAAACCTTGAGTTTCGCAGCGTTGTTGTCGCAAAACATTTCAAGGCCGCTGCCAGTTCAATCCATGTAGTTGTACATCCACGTAGCTGTGAACAAAAATTGCTCTAAAAGCGACAAGGCTGAAAAATGACTAGACAAAAAGGTTGTGTGAACGATGAGGAAAGTTCGACAATAAATTTCTACACAAACTTCACAAGGATGGCTGAGATATAACTCGATGGAAACAGAAAACGATTCTCCCGACGAACTTGAAATAGTTTACCCTACGCTTTCAAAAGATCTCGCTCCGTCGCGCGCATGCGCCACAGGTGATATAGTCCCTTTAAACAACTATTCCAATCGCGGTTGTTGGATATGGGGTAATTATAACCAACTCGGTGCTCGAGCCTCCTTGGCTATCTACCATCTCATATTCGACGCGCGCCTATGGAATAATTGTTAAATAGAAAGCAACGGAAGAAGCAATCAGATTCGCAGATTTCCACGACCGAGTTTTTACTACAAATTGATATAATAGCTGCTAAGTTTCGAATAAGGCTGAGTTTGTTAAGCGTCTCTGAACTTGCAGCGCAAGCAATAAATGACAAATCTGGAACCACTAAAGACAGATTACTCATAGAGTAAACGACACGCAATGCTTACAGAAGCGATGACTTTTCACAAGGTAGTCTTTTTAAAACTTTGAGGAAATTTGTCACAAAATGTACGTAAATAAAAGTAGCTTACAATTTGTGTGTTAAATGATTGTTAACCAACTAAGGACGTTGAAGAGAATTGTAATATATTCTCACCAGGTACACCCACACACAAAGCCAAATGGGCCAGATGCATAAGGGGCGAAATCTCCTAGCATGGGTACCGAGACTGGCTGAATTATCAAGCAGACTGTTCTTAATGAATAGAAGGGTGGATCACGCTGGGAATGTGAGGTACGGCATAGTGGTTTATTTTGGCTTTTGTGTGTGTCTGCCCCCAGTGAGAATATGCACAAATAATGTTCGGTTCAGTAGGGAATTTTGTAAAAGAATGGCAGACAGTATGGATGCAGGGGTGGTGGTGGGGGTGAGCGAAACACTAGCAACTTACTTTTCTTAATAAGAAGCAATGTTCGTGATTGCACAAATTAGCATTGTGAGAATATGTTAAAATTCAAATTTGTAATGTGATGTGATAGTTATGGAGTCACAAAGATGCAAATATGATTTCATAGATTTTCTCTTATTGAACAACAGAACATATACTTCTAAACTTTCCACTGTTGTTGTTCAACAGACGTTGCGTTATATTGTAGCGTGACATCCGATGTAAAATCGCACAAACAAAATGGCGGATCGTAAACGGGGCTTTCCCATTTGCCTCGTTTCCAGTGCTCTTCGGCTCGATTCGCTGGATAATCGTAACTCGCAAACTCACAAACTCCATCAGGTGCCAACATTTAGCGATTACATCAGTCATCATCAAGTCTTCGCTAGCGCATCGAATCATCGTTATAACAAGGAGTCGGTCAATAAATATACACGGCATATTCCCGCTTTAGGCCCGTTTTCTTTGGCCTGTTCCACTACTTGTGGTAAGCTTGGTCGAAATAGTTGCTTCCAGTATACCAACATAAACAAAGGGAGCATTTCCCCCCCCCCCCCCCCCCCCCCACCACCACCTCGCAGGCGCCGTTCAAAGTCCAGGATGTGCTCGATACGTTGCGGGACACAGCATACTTCGAGGAAAGATAGAAACGTGGCATTCAGAAGGCATTTTTTCATCCGTCGGCTGCTCAACCGCCGAGCGACTCTCTTGATGTCTTGATAACCCGTCTGCGGCAGTTAGTAAAAAGCTGTGACCACGGAGAGAAAGAAGCCTAAAGTGAGAAAATGATCAGGGACAATGTGTTGTAGCTGACTAGTGGTGGCAGAAAGACCTTCGGCGTAGATTTCTGCATGTTCGTTACACTGCTAATGAAAACATGTTTTGTTTTGGTTGTATGCGCTATGGTTGCCATCGGCTCAGTCATGCATTCGTAATATTGCTCGTGCCGTAAAATAAAGCGAAACTAAAACGAGACAGTAAAGTGTTGGAGCTTGAATTGGCTTCCTTCCCTCTGGCTGTCGAGTGTATCGCGCTGGTAGCAGAGTAATTCCAGTCAGTTTTTGGTGACAGTGAACCGAAAATAAACAAACACATTTTTGATATTCCACCAGCGATTAGTCACATCGTGAGCCTGCGATCCACTGTGACGTCGCTTTTCGAAAATTAAATGCAGGATATATCGCGTATAACTCAGGTTATTCAATTGCGCTTCAGCGGTGGTAACATCGCGCAGTCGGGTCTGTCATCTATGTTTTTATACACTATTTGCTGTATGGTCACTTTGCTAGTAGTTGGAATAAGTGTGCCCGATAAACATTGAGACAACTGATTCGTTCTGATCACAATGTAAATTAACCTAACTTAGTCGAACTCACTTTACTGAGCTGCGTTTGCCTGTCTTGTCATAAATTCTAACAATGCTGTCTGTGATTATCAAATTATCAAAGGTCTTGCTCATGATCTTAATCTTCCACGACGCAACTGTTTTTTCCAGTTAAAAAGTATATAACTTTCCCACTACATGACCTTTAAATATAAAATGAACTAAACTGAATCTCTTGCACGTACCTGTATGCGGAAGTATAAACACGATTACATGTAAGAGGCAGCATAACGAAAGGAAGTTTTCAATCATTGTCAGTCTATGACAAAAGTGTTGTTATCAGGTCCACTCGAGCAAGCAATTTCTGCAGCTGTTTTAAAAATGTAGGTAGCAACCGTACACAGTCAATACGTACACGTTCCTTATTTGAATAGAGTCACACTTTTTTCAGTAGCTTGAGATACTCAAGTCACGCATAAGCCACTGGCTCGTCCCAGGACTTTACTTGAGGCAGGATGATGGGGAGACATCGCGCCCCGCGTCTTACAATTCCTCGAAATAGACGCAAAGGGATAACTCGGCCTCAGCAACGTGTGCTCAGGAATATCGCGTTCTGTTTGTTTGTTAAAAAGAAATTTACGCTGTTTTCGATAGCAGTCGGGCACTCTAGATCAATTCACGCACACGTCACGCACTTCATTAGCTTGAGTCTCTCAAGTCACGTATAAGCAACTGACTCATCCCAGGTCGTCTCTTCTGAGAAAATTGCATTAAAAACGAGGGGACATTTTGGAGACATCACATCCGCGTCTTACAATGTTCTCATTAGAGACGACTAGGGACTCAGGAGTCAGCATGAGAGACGAGTGCTCTGGAATCGATCACTTTTTGCTAGTTTCCCCAGAATAAATTTATACTGCCTCTATGGTGGCCGGGCACTCTAGATCAATATAGTGCTAATATTTTCAGCAGGTAAGCAATATTTTTGAACGCAAACAGAATTACTCTAATGTTCAACAATATCTGTTCCTTGAAGACAGCTGTTTTTTTAGAGCGGGCAGTTTCCGGTGAGAGAAGTTCGACAAAAGCTATCCGCTTCTATAAACATATAAGATCCATGCAGTTTTTTCTGCGCCAAATGCAGGCTATTGTTTATGCAAATGTTCGATTTAATATTTCTTTTGTCTATTGTACTCATGCCTATGGCAATAAAACACGAAACATGGATACATTTGCGTTCATCCGTAAATAATCAGTTTTTTCTAAATACATATTACAATAGGAAATTGTCTCCGTGCTGATCACTGACACAATTGTCTTGTTCCAAGAAAAAGGGGCACTTGTGTTTGTTGTTTTCTTTTTTTTCCACTTTAGTTCATTGTTGATATCTTTTGTGTTCACTTCTGGAATTTAAGCCAAATTTATATGCAATATAAATTAAAGTTAATGTGACAACCATGAAAGGGAGATCAGATAACCTATACTAGCCTTTTACTTCAACACAGATCTGTCACGCAATACTCTGGCAAGAATAACACTCTTGCATTACATTCAAAGGTCAAAGTTACTTCTCGTACAGGCATGACGTGCTATTCGGGTCTGGCCAATCACATATCTGCTTTTCTTTATGCCAATCAAGACCATGCGGTCTTATCTATACATCAGTGGTTTCACATCAAAGTTCTGTGAACTCTCAAAATGGTTGTCACAAAAATTTTTCTTGAACTAATGCTGCGGATTCATGTTCCCCTGGTACCAGCCGACGCATATTAATCAATTGTTCTACGATTGTGAACCATCCGGCTGCTTCTTATTCAAAACATGTACGTGCTAGTACCGTACTTAGAGTATTTTCTGATGGCCCTCGGTTTATAGAGAATTCAGAGTATTTTCTGCATGGCTTCATGGACTTCTGCATAAACAAGACAGCTTCCTCGAGTCCACTGGGAAAACTGCCACTCTCTTCTCAAGCCGGGGAATAGCCAACACGCCTCAGGACCGCCGCAAGATCCTTCGAATGGTCGTCCAAGCGCATTCCTTGCCACAAAAATGAGGTCTGTGAAGATTTTAATGAGCGAACCGAAGTTTTCTAGAGTCTACCTTGACCAAGTGGACCGCGGAAATCTGCTGGCGTTCAAAGGACAAAAGCTAGTGACAAGCTAAGTAGAGCTCTTTTCTATTTTACATTACCCGAAACCGGCGATATTTGCAGGCTAACACAACATTCTTCGAGCACGCATTCTGTTGCCGCCATTTTCGCGGCTGTGTGAGGCTTGAAAGTCCAGTATTATATTCGCATTTCTTAATTTCTGAGCGGTGAGCGGTGGCTCAATACGAAGGTTTGCACTGTCTTAAAAAGAAGTCCTAGAATTTAGGGGGAGTCCTTGAAGAATTCTTGAATTCCATTCCTTGGAAAACACAACATTCTTCGAGCACGCATTCTGTTGCCGCCATTTTCGCGGCTGTGCGAGGCTTGAAAGTCCAGTATTATATTCGCATTTCTTTATTTCTGAGCGGTGAGCGGTGGCTCAATACGAAGGTTTGCACTGTCTTAAAAAGTCCTAGAATTTAGGGGGAGTCCTTGAAGAATTCTTGAATTCCATTCCTTGGAAAGTCCTTGAATTTCTGTGTAATTCCTTGAAAGTCCTTCAATTTTCACCTTTAATTTACTACGGTCGAAAGCAGATTGCTTTGTACAGATTTTGGCATTCTTTTGCTGTGTAAAGCATTTTCAGACCCTGCAAACCTGAGTGTAAAATGAAGTGAAAAGAAAGTGAACTGAAAAATGCAGAGGAGATGGAACAATTACACTTGAAGCTTCAGAAACCTGTCAGCTTGGACTGGGAATTTATAAATACAACCTGTGAAATTACGTTCTTGGTCGGTGGTCCTTGAAAATTAAATTTGGCCCTTGAAAAGTCCTGGAGGAATGGTTCTGATTTTTGCATGAACCCTGGATACCTGAGTTTACGAGACACCTGTAAATTTTGCTGCTCAAAGTTGACTTGGAAACATTTATACCGATATTTCCCCAGTTCACTGCTGGTTTTCAACTGTCATGCAATCAAAAATATATAAATTATGTAACTAGTTCAAATATAGAAGACAGATAATACAATAGTAACTACTTCTGACCCATGAGCTGGTATAGTTTCACATAAACACCACTTATTATTTTGAAAGGTTCAAACTGGTGAAAATCAAAGAAGAGGCCTTTTTCAAACTAAACCACTGTGTCACGACACTCAGCTTGACGTCACTTATGGCCAGGAACTCAAATATTCATATGCCCCCTTTTTTTAAAAAATGTGGGACACCGAGCTGAAATATTTTGTTAAAAGATACATTTTGGTTTGTTTTACACCCAGTGACAACAAACATTCAAAATGTTGCATGAAAACTAAGAATAGGAAAACAATTTTACCACACTATGGTTATTCCCAGCTATTGAACTTTTTAATTCGGTAAATCAACACTTGGATATATCCTTTCTGTACCATTGCATTGGAAAGTCATAAATTAGCGTTCTTGAGTTTCACAATTATGCGTTTCTTGAACCAAAATTTATACATGTATGTCAGATCCAACATGTAAAACTCGGACATCGTCTGCAAAGCTCTACAGTTGTATATAGGTCTTTCCATAAAAGCCTATCTGTTTATGATTCAATATAGTTCTTTTATAATTGAAGGTGATTTTTCAATCCAGTGTGATAACACCAGTTCTAATACATGAACTTTGAGCCTAAAGCTTAGCAGTTTTCTGTGCAGTGCTGTGGAAAAGTGCCATCTTTTAAAGTTTCCCTATTGTCCATTCCTTCCAAACCTAGGGAAGGATCTTTGAATGCAGGCCTGGTGAACTACATGTACATCTACCAACAGAGGACTTTGAGCTTGGTTGATGCAATTCTTCCACTGGTTATTATTCTACTACAAGTGCCATTGGATACTGTGAATGACATTTTCATTTAAACCTGTGACTAGCAGTGGGTAGTTAGTCTTTAGTTCTGTATGAGCATTATATATGACTCCTACACTGCCTTATTTACAAGATTCTGTATGCGAAGTTATAATGTCTTATAGCTAAATGCAAGACTGCAAATAATTTCTTTCGGTTAAATTTTACCCTTTCTGTCCTTTTGTCTGTTAAGCCTTTGAGCCCACAGTGTGGCCGACAACAAATTTCTCCCCACATTTCTAATGTCTAGAAGAGGAAAAGTTTCTGGAACTTTTGTATGATGGTTCCCAAATGTGTGATTTAAAAAAAAAAAAAAAAAAAATCACAGCCAAACTTACATGTATTAGCAAATGTTTTTGAGATAAGTCTGGAGAATTTGTATGTGGTTAACAAAACACCTGGCCACTGTTTTTGCCAAGGTTTTTGGTCGCCCATTTCCGGACGACCCAACAACTTTTATTGACAGTCTTGTCTTTTATATACCTATACATAAGTACATAATAAGCATAATAAGCATGATACATTATAAATACATTATACTTTTGTTGTTTGTCTATGGGGAATACACTTCGTGTATTTGTGGGGATGAAGTGCTCCGTACAGGTCGCCCTTTTGCCCCATAGACTCACATGGTCAGCTTTCCTGGGAGAGTGGGACCCCCAGTGTTGTAGTTGTTGTTGTGATTGTTCCCAAAGGCCAGCATAGCCTGGGAACCAGGGCACATTGTTGTGTTTGTTCCCAAAGGCCCTGGGGATTAGGACCCCAGCATAGCCTCGGAACCAAGGGATGTTGTTTTGTTTGTTCCCAAAGGCCCTGGGGATTAGGACCCCAAAATAGCCTTTTCGGAACCAAGGGATGTTGTTTTGTTTGTTCCCAAAGGCCCTGGGAAGTAGGACCCCAGCATAGCCTTTTCGGAACCAAGGGATGTTGATTTGTTTGTTCCCAAAGGCCCTGGGCATTAGGACCCCAGTATAGGGCATGTTGTTGTGTTTGTTCCCAAGGGCCCTGAGGGAGAGGACTTAAACCTCTCGTTGCCAACCAACTGACCTGTGTGTTATCCTGCATGATGCCTATTGGCAACTCGAGCACTTCATCCCCTACCCCTTTTCTTCCATTGAACTTGTGTCCTGTTGTTTTGCTTTCATGGGTTGGGAGCATTAACACTAATTATAACAATTATTCCACTCAGGCTCAGCTAACTAGCCTCCTACGCAGCCGTTATTTTGGCTCGTCACGCAATCTTTTCTCCCCGTTCACTTCGCCTTCGGCGAACAATTGTTAAATGTGAGGAAATTTAAACCATTTTAAACTCTTTACTCTATTTCTCAATTCTTTACGCTTCAGATACGCAAAGCGAGGAAAAAATGCACGTCGTTCTTGTTTACATAACATGGCTTTCCAAGTGAAACTGCTATAAATCAAACAAATAAAACAATTAGTGGAAAACAAACTCTCCCAGGCGAATTCTATTTGCGAGGTTTATTGCTAAAAATTAAAATAAAAATAAAGAAAAAAAACTCGCGCCACTGAAACCCAAACTAATTGCGACTCGCTCGCGCACGTTTTCCCGCGTTTCGTACCGGCAGCATGTATTTGCTTCGAGTTATGATTGGTTCACTGAATCGTCCGTGTCCTTTGTGAATGGCTAGAGTGATTACTTTGGTATTGGTTTTACGACACTCATTTAAAAATGGCTCTAGGTTTCCTCTTATCAATGGATAATCCATTGACCGCGTCTACCATGGGGAGGGTCCAGTTCCAGGTAGTGCTGTCGTTATGATAGTAAACATTTTTATATCGTAGACACTGAGATTTCCTCACGAAAAAAAAAAGATTACGTAGAAATGATACGTAAAATGCATTAGCCAACTGGAAATGCGAACGATGAAAAATCACTAGTGAAAAAACGTCGTTCGTCCAATCACAAACACGTTAGTGAACAACATCGCATCGCGATTTCGATTGTCGTCCATTTTTGTCTCGGCGACATGGCGGAGGCAACTGCTTCGAGGCTTGTGTCTTTAGACGACACAGTTGAGTCGTCCTAACATGGTGAAAAAACAAAACAAAACGAGACGTTGCTTTGTTGACAGTGTTCATGCAAACAAAAGGAGAATTACGCAAGATAGCGGGTAGCGAGTTTTGAAAGGCACCTTAAAAGGAAGTCCTATGTATCCAGTTAGCATCATCAATGACCTAGTATTTGAAAAGTTAAGAAAAACACCCCAGTCTAAACAGAAACAGCTCAAGAAACAGGGAAGAGGAAACAAGCCTAATGCATCGGTGGCTCTAACAGAGGATGAAATAAAACTTCTCTTCGACAAAGGCCTCCTCGGTGTATCAAGTCCTGAAGCCATTTTTAACACCCTGTGGCTGAACAACAGCCTCCATTTTGGGCTTGGAGGAGTAAAAGAGCACCGCAATATGCGCTGGGGCGATGTATAAAAGTTGTGCAAAACAGACCAGGGTGTTGAATACTTGGAGTTCGACGAGCGCCAAACGAAAACAAGAACTGGCGCCGACCACCGCGATGTGAGACCCTTTGCACCAAAAATGTTTTCGACTGATGGTAGCGAAAAAGATCTGGTAGCAGTTTACAAACTTTCTGTTCAAAAAGACCGGAAAAATGAAAGATCCCGACGCCCCGTTTTACATTGCAGTTAATAACGTGTCGATGAAATCCAAATCTTCGAATTCTGAAAAGTGCTGGTTCAAATGCAATGCGGTCGGCACCAACAAACTCGGTCTTATGAAAGAAATGTCAAAGAAAGCGGGTATTCAGAACGATAAACTCCGCAATCACAGCGCTAGGAAAACCATGATTCAAACCCTCAGTGAAAATAATGTGCCACCGAGACAAATCGCACAGCTCTCCGGCCACAAAAACCTGAAAAGTATTGAAAACTACAGTCACCTCAGCACAAAAAAACAAATGCATATGTCAAATGTACCGGCAAACATTTCAAGTGAGTGTTCAAGCTTCACTCCATTCACTCCGACTGTAACTCCGTCAACTTCAGCTGAATTTCGACCAGAAGGGGCCTGTCGCTTCAGTAACCCTGGCCAACAGTCTATGGCTTTATTCTCGGGTGCACTCATTCATGGAGGACAGTTTTCTGTGACCATTAACACTGTGAATCAATCGCCACCGCTTCCTCCTCCCTAGGAAAAGCGACAATGGAAAAGAATGGTGACTAAGACACTGTAGGCTTTTGCATACAGTTGTCTTGACTTTGTTGTATTGTATTGATTTGGTAATTGTTCGCTTGCGTTGTAGTTGTGTTCAACGTGTTATGAAGCGTACTATTATTTTAAGAATAGAGTATTTTTACCTCATGGCCAATTGTTTCTAATTTTGTAGTTACCGTGGGAATCTTGTGATTTAAGTGCCGGACAGTCCGCACAGAGACTTTAAGTTGTTGGTCTTAGTTTGTTAAGAGCTAAGCTCTAAACAATAGTTTCCATCGGTGGTCATGTTTGAGTTTGTCTACTGACCTTGGTTTGGACCTCCGTAAAGGTTCCTGTTATAGTTTCGTGTTCTATTAGTTTTAGTTCTTCCGAGTTTGTCATTGGTCGTTTACTCTTTGGGTTGGTTTTTCATGTAGGTCTGTTTGTATTCGCTTCCTTAAGTAAGTCTCAGAATTGTCTCAAGTTTTCCAAGGTCACCAAGATTAGTACCAAAACATGTCTACAATTTTGCTATATAGTTGATGTGCCTTCACGATTAAAGTTAAAAAGAGAAGTAGTTGCCAGAGGTAGTCAGTAGTAAGCAGTAAGAAGAAGACAGCAAAAGACTGTAGTTGGCTAGAAGACAATAAAGAAAAGAAGAAGACGATCTCTACAGAGTCCTGGTTACCTCTCGCGGCTAATTCCCCGAACTTTCCAACAAAGTTGGTGGAGAACCGATTTCTACGAATTTGGTGCAGAAGTCGACATGGCTGGATAAGGACTTTCATTTCTTGGCGGACAAGCTCCTTGAAGAAGTTGTAAGTGGAACAATGACTCTTTTGGTTTTGAAGGGACACTGTCACGAGAATAATGTCAAAAACTGAACAGCCCAAAAACATGATTACACCATTGGAAACCTATTAACAGTGGTCAAGTTTTCTTAAAATTACTATACCACTGTACTGAAGAGAAATATAGAGTGATATCACTGTGATACCATTGGGAGCTTTTGATCTCAACTTGAAAAAGTCAGCCTGACTTTTTCAAGTTCTGTCCTTGTGGTTTGGGAAAATTGATGAAACCTGTTTGCGGTCACCCTCTTCTTTAAACAATTTGCTAGGTATCCTTCCCTTTACGTTCTAGGAGCATTTCCTGTATGGTTGAAAGTACTTAGTCGTAATTTTGGTGCTGTTTTCAGTTTGTCATGTAATAGTTTTCTTACCTTTGCTGTTTGTGTAATTTAGCAATCATAGGTTAGTATTAGTTATGCGTTGCTGATCGGCATTCTATTAACGCATTTCGAAGATATGAACAGATTGCGAAATTTCTTAGATAAGTCTAAGAGCGCATTAGGTTTGACTCAGTTTTGGTAGTCTTTTTATTGTAGAGCGAATTTCCCATGACTCTGTTTAGCTCTGTTGAAGTAGAACACCAGATCGGTCGTTTACGTGATACAGTGAAAGAGATGCGTACATCGCTTGATTCACAAGCAAACATCTTGAGTTCAAAAATGCTGGCTACTTTCCCAGTATTTAGTGGTGATGAGTGCGAAGACGTTCGTGAGTTCATAAGCAACTTTACGAGGGCTGGAAAATTGAACGGTTGGAATGAGGATAATTTAGCATTAGGTCTCCCACTCTATCTTAAGGGTCATGCTAGTATATGGTTTAAGACTTTAGAAAATCCAGATGGTATGAAATTCGATGAGTTATCTGCTGCGCTTATTTCGCATTTTGCTTATGGGGCCAGCGTGTGGCGAATTAGACAAGCACTTAACCAGCGCCGCCAGCTAGAAAACGAACCCGTGGCTGACTTTCTGTACAGCATTCGCTCCTATTGTGTTCAGTTAAATCTGCCTAGAAGTGAATGGATGCATTATTTTGTCTTAGGTCTTAAACCCGAAATCCGCGAATACGTTATTTTGCAGCAACCTAAGGATTTGGAAACAGCAGAAAATTTTGCTAAATTGGGAGAATCTGTTCTCACGAGTCCGGATAAAGCAGCAACATGTGACGCTAAGGAAATTGCGGATCGAATTGTAGAAGAGTTAAGTAAAACTGCGATGCTTAAAGCAAAACAAACTGCCGATGTATGTCGACAAGTTATGGATATCGATGAACCGGATATCAAAGGCATGATTAGAACAGAGTTCGAGCAGTTGATGAGAAATATGTCACCGAAAACGAATTCATCATTTCGGAGGAGCACTGGCCCAGGTTTTCAAAGGGGAAAGATCAATATCATAGGGGTACTCCCACTTGTTACAACTGCGATAGAAAAGGCCACACATATAGTTTTTGTCGTTTTGACATGAAAGTTCCGTGCTATAACTGCAATAGACAATATAGTTCTTTTTCAACACGTCGTAGTCGAAATAGGTTTCATTGGAACACTGAGCAGGGAAACGGATTGGTGCCCCTGTCTCTTGTCGAAATAATGGCGTGAAGGGGGCACGATCAAAATTTTTGGAACGTGATCAGGAACGTTTGGCTAGAACGCATAGAACTGATAAATCTGCCGTCAGTAAGGCGAATTCTGGCGAGTTTCCTGTGAAGCAAAAATTTGGTTGTAGTTCGACTGTTGGTGTTTCACGTCTCGTAGATGGTACGTCGTCCGAAAATTCTTCGAAAGATGTTTTGGCGAATTGTAAAGTATCTCAAGTATTTCCGTCACAACAAACTGCAACAAATGTCACAACACAGAAGGTTACCGATCCGGAAACTAATGTTTTGGTTGAATTAGTAGAGTCTTTAAAGGGGGTCATAACAAAATTGGAGAATACGGTCAAAAGTTCACCGTGTTGTCAAAATACATTTTCAAGTTGTCAATCTGATGCTGGTTCATTGGATTCGAAAAACAAAACAGAAGTGTCGTCTTCCAAAAGTGAAATAAGTTTTAATGGGCGCTCAAGAGAGGAAAAGCCCCGAGTTGTTAACGCCGTTGCGACAGAAAACGAATTGGCGTTTGAAAAAATTAAAGATTTTGTTGATAATTCCGATAAAAACGACAATGTTGTTGAACTTATAAAACCTTTTGAATCGTTTACCCCCATGAGTGCTAGCAATGCTATTGAAAAAGAGGTTACTGTTGAAGCAGCGCGTAGCACAAAAGAATTGTGTGACGAGAAATATCCTTTTAATTTTAGTGATAATAATACAGTTTTCGACGTGACAAAAAATGCCATTGACGGAATTTGTTTTCCTTTTAGTCCTGACAGCTCAATTATTTCTGTTAACATTGAAGGTCACGAGTTCCCTTCGCTTGTAGACACTGGCGCTGCTGTCACAGCAGTGAATGCGAATGTATGGAACAAGTATTTCAGTAACGCGTACTCTAATTTGAGTTCTTCTGATTCTGGAATTGTCACAACAGTTAATGGGTTTCCTTTGAAAAATTTAGGTAAAGCTTTAGTGAAATTTGTTATTCAGTCTCAGTTATTTCCATGTGAAGCTCATGTCATTGAAGGTTTAACGTATGATATAATTTTGGGTAGAGACTTTCTTCAGAAGTTTTCATCCAGCATTGATTTTGACAAAGCGAAGATAGAATTGTCTTGTCCGGGAAATCCTTTACCTTTCAGTGATATTGAAGCAGTCAGCGATGATTATTCAGCTAATGACACTGCCTTTGTTTGTTCAGTCCATGCTGATTTCTCATTTGTTATTCCGCCAGAATCTGAGATAGTTGTTCCTGGAAAGTTGAATTGTCTCCCACAAAGGCCAGACGCAATTGGATTTGTGTCTCCTAGATCGTCACTACCTGAAATCTTTGGAGCTTCAGAATTAGTTCGTGTTTCGGATGATGGCACTATTCCTATTCGAATGGTTAACCCTTCTGCTCAGCCAGTTAAGATTTATTGTAGAACTAGCTTAGCTGATTTTGAAGAGGTCGATTCTTCTATAAGAACCTTTGAGTTGAATTCGTTAGAGCATTCTGGTTCGTCACCGTCACCAACTACTGGTGGTTCTCACCATGACTATTCGGATTTACCTGATTTGTCTGATTCTGCCTTGTCCGATGGTGATAAAATCAAATTTAGAGATTTCTTTAACAGATATCGTGACGTGTTCGCTTTTTCTGATAACCAGCTTGGTAGAACTTCTTTAGTACAGCATACCATTGACACGGGTGATGCTTTGCCTATTAAGCAAAGGCCTTATCGAACAACTCCTGAGAATAAGCGGGAAATTGATCGCCAAGTAAGCGATATGCTTCAGAGAGGAATTATTCAGGAATCAGTGAGTCCTTGGTCCTCTCCCGTTGTATTGGTGAAGAAAAAGAATGGAGAAATGAGATTTTGCATTGATTTTCGAATGATTAACAAAATTACGAGAAATGATAGTTTTCCTATGCCTTTAGTAGCTGACACGTTAGATGCTTTATCAAGAACGCAGTTTTTCACCACTCTCGATTTAAAATCTGGGTACTGGCAGATTCAGCTACATCCCTCTGCTCGTGAAAAAACAGCTTTTGTTACGCATAATGGTCTGTACGAATTAAATTCGAACTTATAAGCCTCAGTCAGGTTTTTTTTTTCAACTGAAAAATGTTTATAAAAGTTGTGAAAGTACGTATAAACTGACATTTCATTTCTTGTAAAACTTCATTAAAAAATAAAATAAACAAATTACACCATGGAAAATGCTTTGTACGATTTTTTATTCACTCGTTGAGTTGTATCAGAAAACTCACTCTTTCGCTCCGCTCACTGGTTCGTTTTCTGATACTACTCAACTCGTGAATAAAAATCGTATGTGCGCATTTTTTTATGGAGTAATCTCTATTTTTCTGGTCACGTTTTTGAAAATGTGGCTGTTTGGAAGGAAGTGATTCAGAGATATAATTAAATAATTTCAACGTCAATTAACAGTTCATCTTTACCATTATATCAAAGACCACTTTTTCGGCAAACATAAACAAAACATTTCCTTAAAGTGATTGTCTGTTTTGTTTAGGTTATTATTTTAGTTCTCTTGTTATATTTTTACAAGTAAACCGATTCCTATTTTTTTGTTTATTGTAGTGTACCTCACTGAAGTGGTGAGTTTTTAGCAATACTTTTAACAAAAAAGTAAAAGATTTTAATGGGCAAGTACTAAATTCAAGCACACGATCGAGAAGTGTGCGAAAAGTTTCCTAGCAACTTTAGGGCATTGACATAACGAATTCACCTGCCTAATCACTAACCTTTATTCTGCCTTGAATATTGCAAACACAGGTACATAAAAACACGTTACAAAGTTCACTAATTCTTAGCAACACTACTGGTACAATAATACCACAACGAGAGCATAATTATATGATAATACCATACAAAAGAAATACCGTAAAACCCTAAGGTAATTTAGCGTCATACCGCTTTTAATCGGGGAACTAATATCCAGCGGGCTTATAAACGCAGTATAAACGAACCGCTTTAAAATCAGCTTAAACTTGTAACTTAGAGGCCCGACTTAGAGATTCTGAAAAGTGATATGTTCTAAAAATATACCAGTCTGATAAAACGTTTTGTTCTGCACTGTAAACTTATTTTGTGGCTGTTAATTTTTCAGGGAGTTAAATAGTTAATAACAGAAGGTTGGACGAGGGAGGGCGTCTACTCAACTGGGCCTCGTGACCGGAAAATTGTTTGTTTTCTGTTGGCAAATCCATGTGCTTATTATAACTAGGAGTGCTGATAGCTGACATTTAAAGGTTACTGTAATTTCTGCTATTTTATATTGACTTTAACACCAGAGTAAGAATGCAATGTCGTCTGTTTCACTACTTGTTATTCAGCTGTAAGATCCTCCATGTTGGCGTACAAGCTGTTGTCATACTCTCTAAGGTTGATGTACGTCTGTAAAAGCAAAATACATTGAAGGCTAGTTGTGTAATATATTATTTCTTAGTTTCGAGTAAAACTAATTTTAACTTTCTGAATTTCAGAGCCGCTCTGAATCTATGGCACAAGTGACGAAAAATCAAATTTGTAACGAAAATAATGTTCACTTTCCCCAATCATTAGCTGCTTACTAATTTACTCTGTAATTTAATGACTCCTAAAAAAATGATTTAAGTCATTGGAAATAAGGTTCCTTCTTTACATTCAGCCAAGGATGTTGAACGCAACTGGGGAATGTAAATGGAAAGGAAAGAACTCAAGTCCAATTCTAGTAAGGAAAATTCAAGTTTACAATAAGTATATATAGCTTGAAGGTTTCGATTAGTTGAGCAGCAGTGCGAAAACGGCGCGTGAAAGAGGTGAGAATCCTTCGCCATCGTTCTTCGCGCTGCTCCCCAACTGAGAGAACAAAAAAATGCATGGCAACATTTTTCATTGCTAAAACTTGTGTAATTCTATGGTGTTTACCTTGTGGTTTCTCTCCATTTCTTTCATCGTTTCTTTTAGTTTAGCAAACGTTGGTCGATCACTTGGGTTTTGTTCCCAACAATTAAGCATAATCTGATATCTAATCAACAGAAAACTATTATCAACAACCAAAGGAATTGCATTATGTTCATATTATAGTCGCGGTGTAGTACATGTATTTATATGCGCATATTTTAGATAAGATTAGAGATCGGAACCCTTTTCATAAATGATCAGCTACGCAAAATGCTGCCTGATGGGATACTGGAGGTTTAAAATTCTGGAATAAACATGTTTAAAATAAAATGGGGACTATAAAGTAAAACAAAAATTACACGAACAACAATGTATTTACATTTTGTTATCCACATGTTTTGGTTTTGGCATTCTGAATCCTTCTTGAAGTTTCCTGGCGATTTGTCGAGCGTTAATTCCTGGATAAGGAGATCCACCTAGATGAGACAATCAAGGATAAGATAATGGTTTACATGATGCATGGTTTAATTTTTTCAGGGTGAACACTCATTATGAGAAGCGGAAAATAGCTATTTTCTAGCTTATTTTTTTCGTATCCTGGTAAATGAATTAATTCTCAGCTCTTCTAATGGAAGAAGACGACGAAAGAGATCGCACTGAGGATGGATTTGCATCTGACGATGCCAAAAGCGATCCAAAATCATCCCATGTGCGTATTACGCAACCAAGTTTAGATCTCAACAGATACATCGTGGACAAGTTTCATCCGCCGTCGGCTAAATCAAAGCATGCACCCTTTGAATCAATTGATCTGTCGCTGTACAAGCCTTCTGCGAGGTGTTTAGCGTTCTGCACATCCGAGAATCGACTCTTGTTTTGGATCACTGCATTCGCGCAAAGATATTATGAGCTTTTGACCAGACAATCAGCGAGATACAAGGTCATCTGGAGAGAACAAGATGGTTATAGTTCTCCTTCGAAATGCGACAAACTCGTCATCCATCTAGTTGAAGAAACTTCAGAGGATATATTAGCGGTGATCACAATATTCACCACGACTGGCAGAATTCAAGTTCAAGGAAAGAAAATTGAGGACTGGAGTACACATGAGTTTCCGGTGCTTCGTGAAAGTGTAAACAAACTAAGCAAAATTGAGAATTTCTCAGGTATCTCTTCAGTCCAAGACAAATCTATCTTCGCGTCGTCGCTTCACAATTTTTTTGCCAATTCTATTCACTTCGTTGCTGAAGACGAAATCCCTTCTTCCAACACAACCGATGGTCTCGCGCAGAAAGAGGTAGCGATTACAACAAACACAGCCTTGTCAGCACCGCCTGCCGAGCCTTTAACAATTACTCCTAATCGTCTAAGAACGATCTCGTCACTGAGAGATACACTTGGCCAATTAGAAGCAGACTTCACTCAGTTTCAAATAATAAGCTCCGGCGACCTTCAGCAGATGAAAGACAAAATGGTACGACAGGATAATCTCCTGAAACTTCAAAAACAAGCAATTGATGAAATTTCATCTGATCTTTCATTACAAGTCAAATTACTTCAGGACATGCTATCGCAGCAATCCACTCAAATTAAAAAGCTACAAGAAGAAAACCAGTCTCTTCAAAAGAAACACACTAAAACCGTACAATCCAATTTGGCCTTGAAAGAGCAACACGATGGACTCTTAACGGAAGTTAATTTTCTCAAAGAACAAGTCCGGGCGTTGTGGGAGAAACCGTTGGATACACCCGATAATACGGAAACAACCACCAAAGATCCTCACGCGATCTTGGAAGCCTCAGAGCCCACCGAGGAAAATCCTTTACCAAAACCTCCAACAGAAGACAACATCGTCCCCAATGGGTAAGCTCCCTTGCAAAAAGGCCATTCGGGGAACAACAACGACCCCCCTGGACAGTTGCCTCCAATCACTGTTAAATCAAACACAGCAGTCTTTCTCTGTGATTCGAACGGAAAATTCCTTAACAAGAGGAAATTATTTAAGCCACAGCAAGAACACAAATACTTTAGATGTCCTAAGGTCGAGCATGCAAGAGATGCTTTACAAAATGCACTTCAAGAACACTCTGAATTAATTGTGATTCATACAGGGACAAACAACCTTACGCCGACAACTCCGATTGATTCTTTCACCTCTGACATCTCTGCTTTAGTGACGGAAGCATCAACAAAGTTCTCTAAAAGTAAAATAATTTATTCTACTCTTCTACCACGCGCTGATATACCTAGTCACATCGTTACCAACATTAATGGTCAACTTATCAATGGATGCTCCAAATTGCCAAATGTCCATCTTGTAACTCATACTAATGTCTTCTCCAAGGGATTAGAAGCTTTACATGATGATAAACATCTAAAAAGGCGACATATCGGATTGTTCGCGGCTAACCTGGTAGACGCGATCCGTGGCAGAACAAGACCTCCACGATCCCCCTCCAGTCATGATCATTTGCCCCGCCAAACGTCCCAGCCTCAATCAACACCATTTGAGAATTACGCATGCTACAGCGATGTTGTCAAGAACTTTCGCAATAGTGGCCATCGTACTTTACCGTCCCAACGAATGAATCAACCTCTGCCTCAGCACCAACCGCCGCCACCAGTTTATCTCCCACCTCAAATTCATCAGTCAGCATCCGGCGCTCCCCCCGTTACAAAGTGGCAGTTACCCGCTAATCCAGAAAACGGTAAAGACCCACCTGTTGACATTCCTAGAGAACTAATATCTCTTTTAAGATTAATTAAGAGTTATGTTTAGAGCTAATTAATTTATTTACTAGGATACGATTAATCTCGTCTTCTAGATAGATACCGACATGGGATTGACAGATCACCTGAATAACGCAAGCAAATTGTCTTTCTTTGCCTGGAATATTAATGGCCTCTCTTCTAAATCGTTAGGGGATAAATTACAGAATGTTGATTGTTTGAACATGATTAATGATTTTGATTTTCTAATCTTTTGTGAGACTTGGAATGAGACCAATATTGAGGCAACAGGATATCGATCTGTAGTTACAGGCACCTCGAAAACGACGAAAAGTGGCCGAAATTCGGGTGGATTAGCTTTACTTTACAAGAATGAATTTCATGATTGGATTACCGTGGAAAAGGCTTCTCCAAATTTTCTCTGGTTTAAAATTAGCAGACAGTACACGAAAACTGCAAAAGATATCTTTGTATGTGGTATTTACATTCCACCATGCGGCTCCAATTATTTTCATCCCGAATTGTTCGAAGATCTCGAAAACGACATTGAAATCTATTCTTCCCAAGGGTCGATTCTACTCATGGGTGACCTAAACTCTAGAACAGGAAAATATTCAGACTCTGTCTGTCAAGAAGGAAATAACATGATAACCAATGACCAATCTGAATTCGCGATATGTTCCACTCAGAGGAATAGTTTTGACCATGAGCTTAATAACCACGGAAAGCGCCTCCTTGAACTCTGCCGAAGCGCGGACCTCGGAATACTCAATGGCAGAGTTAGTGGTGATTCATTAGGAAGAGCCACGTTTCATGGTAGAAACGGAACAAGTGTCGTCGATTATTCAATTTGTGATCAAGATTTATTTCAACATGTAGCAAATTTTATTGTTAAAGAGCCATCCTGTTTATCAGATCATAGCCCAATAGTGAATTGGCTGAATATTAACACGAATATTTCTAATCGGGATGCAATACCTGCAAATGATACTTTGACGAGTTTACCGAAACAGTTCTGCTGGGAGCATGACTCCACACAAAAATTCAAAGACGCACTACGGTATCCAAGTACCCAAACGTTAATTCGAGAGTTTCTAAACGACAACGAGTCAACCGCAAATGTTAACATCTCCCTTAAAAAAGTAGAAAACATTTTCATCGCAACTGCAAAACGCTGCTTAAAGATAAAAAACTATAAAAAAACATAAACGCATCCAATTATCAACAAACAAAAAATGGTTTGATAAAGAATGTCTCTTAAAAAGACATGGATTAAGAAAATTAGCCAATCAAAAACACAGAGATCCCTTAAACGTCATTCTCCGTGAAGAATATCATACTGTTTTAAAACAGTACAAGAACCTTCTAAATAATAAAAGAACTGAATACTACAATAACAAGATTTCTGAGCTAGAGGAAACCGCCCTCGATTCAGACAAGAAACACTTTTGGAATTGTCTGAAATCAATTGATGACTCAGTGAAATTAAAACATACTCCACCGATTTCAGAAGAAAATTGGATGAAACATTTCCAGTCTCTTCATTCAAATGATCCTCTTAACTCCGATCAACAAAACGTTACCAATGAGTTACGAAAACAAGAAGACAACGAAATGCAATCTCATCCATTGGACTTCTTCATCACAGAAGCCGAAATACGTAGGTAAAGTCTGCGTCAAACCTACAAAGTGGCTAATACCGCCGGAGCTTATCCCGGTTTCCGTAGCATTAAGCGACTAGGAGTATTTTTACTCCCCCCTGGATGGGATGCTAGTCCATCGCAGGGTTACCCCCAGCACTATTTTGCCGGTACCCATTTATACACCTGGGTGGAGAGAAGCACTATGAGAGTAAAGTGTCTTGCCTAAGAACACAACACAGTGGCCCCGACTAGGGCTCGAACCCGGACCGTTCGATCCGGAGTCCAGCGCACTAACCATTAGGCCCCCGTTAAACGAAATGATTAAAACTAGTTTAAATGAAATGATACTCGTTTATCAGAAACTTTTCAACAATATTCTTGATTCGGGATCAATGCCTCAAATGTGGTGTGGTGGGCTCATTACACCAATATTCAAGTCTGGTGGAAGAAATGACCCCTCAAATTGCCGGGGAATTTGCGTTTCTAGCTGTCTAGGAAAGTTATTTTGTTCGATTTTAAACCAAAGACTTCTAGAACATGTCAACTCGTTGAACATCCTACACAAATCTCAAATCGGATTTTTACCGAATAACCGAACTATAGACCATGTTCTTACTTTGCGAACATTGATAGATAAGTACGTTACTAATTGTCACCATGAAAAGGTATACGCCTGTTTTGTCGATTTCAGGAAAGCTTTCGACTCGGTATGGCACGATGGGCTCCTTTATAAACTGCTGCAAAATAATGTTCGAGGAAATTTTTATAACCTAATCAAAAGCCTCTACTACAATTCTACCGGTTCTATAAGGATTGGCAATAACCAAACGCGACCTTTTCAATATGCAAGAGGTGTACGCCAAGGCTGCATTCTGAGTCCACTTCTGTTTAACCTATACATTAACGACTTACCTTTCTCTTTCGACAATATTCTATCTGATCCATTTGTTTTACCCAATGGAACCAAATTAAACTCTCTTTTGTATGCAGATGACATGATTATACTATCACGATCAAAAACAGGGCTGCAAAATTGTCTCAATGCATTAGCCCAGTACTGTACATCGTGGATGTTACAGATCAATCCTAAGAAAACTAAAATAATGGTTTTTCAAAAACGCGCGAAAAAATATGAATGTAACTTTTATATTGACAAAGAAAAGATTGACACTGTTCAGAATTATACTTATCTAGGAACGCGAATTTCTTCACCTGGAAATTTCACACTGTCGCTGGATCACTTGAGAGAAAAGGCTCTTCATGCTCTCTTTGCTTTAAGACGGCACGTTGACTTTAGCAGTTTAAAACCCTCTCTTGCTTGCAAAATTTTTGACACGATGATTTCTCCCATTTTGACTTATAATAGCGAAGCCTGGGGTGTCTTTGCTAAATCAGATTTCAAGTCTTGGGACACTTCACCAATTGAAAAAAGTCACTTACAATTTTGCAAACGTTACTTACAAGTTAATAACAAGGCATCTAATATTGCATGCCGGGCTGAAATGGGTCGATTCCCTTTAACCTTTGATATAAATAAACGAATTCTTAAGTACATAAGTTATCTTCAAAACAAAGATCAAAACTCCTTCGTCGTGCAATCACTGATAATGTCAATAGATTTGCACGGTAATGGTAAAAATAGTTTCTATTCCAATCTTATAAATATGCTCAATTATTATGACATTTCCTTTAACTTTAATCATGACACTTTAGATGACACCAAGATAACATACCTTGTAGATCAAATGAAAAGGAAATATATCGCCTATTGGAAACATTCCCTTTGTAATTCTCAAAAACTAGAATTTTATAATAATTTTAAAGACAGTTATACACCTCCGCCCTATTTAGATTTGACTAGAAAAAATCCTAATCGAAAGAAACTTGTAAAACTTAGAATAAGTAATCACAAACTCCTGATTGAAACAGGAAGATATAACAACATCCCCAGAAGTGAGAGACTATGCACTATTTGTGGGCATAATGTTGAAGATGAAACCCATTTACTATTTCATTGCCCAAGATATTCATCACTTAGAGACAACTTTTTCAGTAAAATAGATCATGTAATTTCGAATCCCAAGCAGTTATCAATTTCAGCCTTGATTGTGCAATTAATGAACTCCACTGACTATTATGTTAATATGCAATTAGTGCAGTTTATAACGTCCTGTTTTGAAATGAAAGACAAATTGTTATCAAATTCTTGATCACTGATTATTTGATTAGTTTTGTTTAATGACTTTTTATTGTAATTATTGTTATTGTTATTATTATTGTTATGCTTTTGCAATACTGTAATGTTTTATGGTCATGCAAATAAAGCGCAAGTGTTGTTGTTGTTATGTGAAAAATGTGTATGTAAACCTACCTATGGTAAGGATTTCGTACAGTAGAACACCGTAGCTCCAGCTCCAAAAAAAAAGAAAACATAAGCATTACCCATTTTTAATAATTTAAATGTTAGAGGAAGGAGTTGGGGGCTGGGTTGTGGAGAGGAAACAAGGACGTAGATTTAGCATGTACTCGGTGGTTCTCGATCTCTTCCCTCATTCTTTTCTGCATTACGCATACTGTAACTCCCAGTGATCATTCCTTTCGATAATCGCTTCTTAGGCAATAAATATTTTTCATATCACATCTATCATATCAATTAAAAAACGTTTCATTACCAGAGATCGTTTCATTAAGGCTTTAAAAATAATTGCATCAAATCATTGTATCATTAATGCTTACTTGTAAAAAAAACGTATTTTTTTACTCCTAGTCAAAGGACGCGTTTTGACCGTCAAGGGTAAAATTATTATCCATTCAAGGTGGAGGGGTGTGAAGTCCAGCTGACTATAGTTTTGCCCCAATATATTTAACAATTATTCGCCGAAGTGAAGGTGAATAGTGGTGGATATTTACCAAGCAGCGAAGCGGCGAGGTAAATATCCACCACTTTCACCGACACTGAGGTGAATAATTGTTTTAGTATATACTACACAAGTTGAATAACTAGCGGACCAAAACATTACTATTTTACCGTGAAAGAAAGCAGTTCAAAGGACTGAACAATGCGCACATGAAAAGACGACAGCGCGGGAAAAGTCACATGACAGCACTACACAGGCTATCGACCGAAATAAATTTGCAACGTGTTTCGTTTGTTGAATGGATTTGGACGATTTCAAGCGGAATTCTTTACTTTATTTTCACTACTGAAGAACGCAAGTCTTCAATTTACTCGTGAATACAACCTGTGCCGGTCACTATAGCCTGGGAAAGGTCCGTGAAGTCATGAAACGTGCTGCAAAAACTGTTCATTGAATTTATATGTTGACAAGATGCTGCAAACGACCGTGAATGTCAAGAATACGCGAACTGGTTTTGACTGAAGTTTAATACGGCTGCTAAGCTAGTTGACTGGAGGAGATTCAGCGGAAGAGGATTGAAAAACCACAGCAATTGAAGTTGATCTTAGGTGCAAACCTAAATATTTTAGTCTCCAGCGTGACTTTATATGGCCGAGCCGAAAACAACTTGTCAAAATCGTTTATAGCACGACTAAAACAACTGCAAGGATTTACTGGCTTTAAATAGAGATACTGGTAAGAAATGTACTTAATTTTCTTAGTTGGACGGTGAATATTTGCAAAAAATTCAGATTTAAACGTTTTAAGCTTGCGTACGTGTACGCGGCGAAGGTAAACAAGATATTTTGTACCACATTTTATCAATCGTTTTGTTGAAGGAAACGCTTAAAACATTTTAAATAAACATCGCTAAACCTAGTATTGTTCTGACCTGGTACAGTTGACAACACATTAAAGTACAGCGGCTTCTTTTATCGATCAAAACCCGCATTTTTAACCGAAGTTACTCGTAGAAGTCATCTTACTTTGCTCGGAGGTTAATAGTACTTTGCTAATCACCTCCGAGTTAATCAATCAGCGCGCGCGGAAAGCAATATTCACGTGTGTGGTATATACTAAAGAGCGATAATCAATAGAGAACATAATTGAGAAATCGTCTTGAGGTTATCCCGATGGACGATCTAACAGGCATTCTTTTAAAATTTAGAACAGATAGGATAGCCCTCACATCTGATATAGAACAGGGGCGTAGCCAGGATTTTTCCAGGTACGTACAATTTTCCAAATCCCCCGGCCTAATAGCAGCCAACTGGCTCATGGAGCTGTGGCATACCTGAGAGGACAGGCAGACAACGAAATAAATACAGCCGTCATAATGACTAAAACTAAAGTTGCACCTGTCATAAAACAGACGCTACCACGAACAAAATGCAGCACACTTGGGATCAAAATTTTCTATCTGTGAATGTCTGAGCAAAACACTGCACCTCATAAACACCAAATATCGCATCATATTTGGCGTGATACTCAAATAGTGTTTCTTTGTTATCGTCTAACAAGCAACTTCAACCCTACGATCGTACTCGAGTTAAAACTATAAGAGACACCACATCATCACACACATGCAGATTTTGCCCGTTAGTTACAGTAATTGTAGCATACATCAA
This sequence comes from Meandrina meandrites, assembly GCA_963693305.1. Lineage (NCBI taxonomy): Eukaryota > Metazoa > Cnidaria > Anthozoa > Scleractinia > Meandrinidae > Meandrina > Meandrina meandrites. The sequence goes on along the minus strand of OY855911.1, from coordinate 15,573,821 downwards.
AAAAATGTTATTTTACAAAACATCAAATCTGCCCTACACGCCAATTGGAAAAATGGGCAGTTAGTAACTAAACTGATAAAAGACATATTGTCTAGTTGTTCAGCACTTACACATCACTTTGTGTTGTGTATGTTCCATATAACAAAGCTTCATAAGCAGTCCACTTAACAGGCAACCGGCCCTGAAAGATAAACAGCCTAACTTGTCCGTTTTATCCCGTATCACAGGCCTTAGAACAACAATCAGGACAGGTTAACACAATTTCTTTGGAGGAGGAGACGGGGTGGAGTTCGATGGAGCCAAAACACACGACACTCACCCGACTTTGTTTGGTATAAATATCATCCTGCTGAACATTTCTCGCCATCCCAAAATCTGTCACCTTACACTTCTCTCCTTCACCAACAAGGACATTCCTAGCCGCCAAGTCACGATGGATTATCTGAAAGAAACGCCAATATTTCAAATTGCCGTACTAGTTTGTTTCCTCTTTCGTTACCACTCGTTGAATTTCTTCTATTTTAGATGTTTACCTTCCTTGACGACAAATATGTCATCCCATCAGCTATCTGCCATGCAAACCTCATCAACTGTTGTGAAGTTAAATTGGTTTTTGGCTTCCTATCCGGGTTATTAAAATATGTGTCATTGAGCCCACGGCTCTTCCTCAAATAACCCAGCAGATCACCGTACGGCACATACTCAATAAGGACCAGTAACGGATCTAAAATAAAAGAAATTGGTATTGTCATATAAGTGTAAAAGGAATGCAGAGACGACTTTAGCGAACTAATGAGAAAGAGAGATCTGAACTCACTTTTCGGATTAAGAGTTAACGACTTGAGGAAGTACAATGTAAATTTTAAACTAACAACATATGTATGTATTGTTCATTTTACAACCTTCAAAACATACACATTTATTTATATGCTATGGGTGATTGGGTGCTCTCGTACATCGAATTTGACGTCTCTTTTTGACTTAATCATGTACTCACCACAGAATATTGCATCTCTGAGCTCAAGTGCTTATTATAAAGTTAATCAGTATTTAATTTACCAGTCTCTGTTACGCATCCAATCAACTTTATCACATGAGGATGAGGTTTCAGTGTCTTCATCAATTCAAGTTCTGAAAGAAGGTCATTTCTGTCTGAGTCAGGAGCATTTTCTATGTGGAACAAATCAAATAAGAAAAATATCAGCCTATTGCTGGCAATCATGATCAATCAACAAATCAATCGACTCTGTAGTATTGTTTTGTAATGTAGTTTATGTGGTGTAACCAATAGTAGTATCGTGTTTGTAAGATAGCTTATCTATTGTCAGTAACTGTATTGTAATGTAGGGTGCAAGTGTGCAGGAATAGTAATATAGAGCTACAACAACAACAAAAAAACTCTGAAAAAGGCCACAGTGTCGCTAAATGTTTTCAATGCACAAGATAACCTTTCAGCATTTTCACAGCTACAGTTACATCTCCTTGGTTGCCATGGACTTTCTTTGCTGTTGCCTTAGCAACTTGGGAGAAAGCTCCCTTTCCGATGTTTTTAATGATATTGACTTGCTCTCGACTGATCTCCCAGCTTCTTGTTGAAGGATGAAGCGGCATGTAATCACTGCTGTTAGGAATCTCGTAACTTGTGCTGGTGACGTCGCTTGTTTCTACTGACTGAGAATCTGCTTCCTGTTGGACGATAGTAGTCTAGGAATAAACAATAAAAAGTGATGTTGATAACTTTAAAACAAATATTAATAATTAGGCAATTTGGCTAAAAATGGTGTCAACTAACATTATCCCCGTGATAGGAGCTGGTGTTGATATGCGCAAATCATATGAAGGACACGTTTTATGCCAACCTACTCCCTCTTGTAAAAACTTTCTTTTGCGTGAAAAACGACTTTCTCTGCGAGCCTATAATGAAAGAGAAATTGAAAGAATAACTTACCATTTGAATTGAATCTGCACGTGATGGGGATCTGCTAACACTGGAAAAAGAAGACATGACCTTATTTTAAAATCATTGAAATATGCAGTATTGTTAATAGCCATTCATAGCTTCTGCCTTCAAAACCTGCCGTGTAACTGAAGGACGTTTCCTGAGAAACAGGTTTAAAACAGGTTAACTATAAGTAAATTACGAAAAAAAGTTCATAGTACTGCGTGGCACTTGGATGAATCAAAGTAAAAATTGTAAAAAGGTATTAAAGTGCCAAAAAATTGTTTAAATACCAGACGTTTCGGGCTTCGCCCTTCATCAGTGGTAATAATATTAATAATAATTAATAGCGGAGCTCTCCGGCGGCCCGAAGGGCCGCAGAGCGGAGCCCCATAACTACCGTGTGAAGATAAAAATTGAGAAAACCATGCGTTTGAGTTTTCATGGTCATCGTGGCTAGCGGCATGGCTCGCGGGCGCGTGCGCCTAGCGACGACGACGACGACGACGTCGCCCAAAATGGCGGCCACACTCCAGAAAAAGTTTGACCTGGGCATCTTACGTGTTTGATATTGACCATCCACTTTTCGTTAAAAGTTACCTATCGTAGAAGTTTGTAGGACACTGCACATTTTTTTAAATCATGCTGAAAATCGACTGGGATATTTCATTTCGCCTACACGAATCGATTGCGTGAAAAGGCGACAAAATCTTTGCTCAACTGCTGGAACTTGTGAAGAAAGTGAGCAGCGTGAAATATTTCTTCGTTATTATTTTCACCCCATCACTTCAGAGATTTTTTCTCACATCAAACAAATGATTTGGACATTTCACATCAACTTAAACGACGCCATTGCATGAAAAGGCGCCAAAATCTTTGGCACGTTGTTCACGTTTAAAGCTGAATGAAACACGCAAAGAAAGCTGGTGAAGAACATAGATCCTGCATAGATCTTCTGTCTTCGTGGATATTTCTCGCTCTATTTACCCATCTACATCATGGAAACTTATTCCAAATCATTTAGGACAACCTTGTAACGGGAAGAACCGAAGTAATTGCGGACTTGAACATGATATATCGGACTACAAATCAAAAGAGCGATGTCCACGGTTCGACCTGCGGCTGAGCAAGCCTGAGAATCACTGAATTGAGCTCAACTAAAAGTGAACTCAAAGCCGATCAAGTTCACTGAAGTGAAGGATAAAAGGCTGTTAAAGGCTACACCGATGGAAAGAGAGAAATTGATCTTCGTTGATAATTCATATAATGTATAAGACTTACATTGTATGTCGGTGGTGTTGGAGCTAGCTTACAACGAAATTGCCGAGTTCGTCTCCTATATTATTGGGCTGGTTTGAAAGCTTTGCCCTGCAGCATATATAAGCCTTCTTCAATAATGAGGTAACAAACGTAAATGTATGCACTAAGCATAAGCCTAATTTTATATTGAGATAATTTACTTCATTTATGAACAAATTTGAGGTTGTGTCGCTTTTCAGATCTTCCGGTAAATATTTATCAAACCTGTTCGTGTTTGTACATTTTATACAGACATGGTTTATCAAATATTTCGTTTAGACTAGTGATTTTCGCTACTGGATTTTGAAAACAAATTATTTAGCTGATAAAAATCACAATTTCGCAGAATTTCGGCTCGCTTGCATTTGTTTTGTTTCTCTTGTCCCTGCTTATCAGTGAGTGTGTTGAAATATCTTCGATGCGTAAACGAATATTTCGCCGGTTTCGTTGCGAGTTACCTGTGCTTGGTTGAGTGAGTTCAGACTTTACCTACCGCATATTTATTTTATACTTACCGGAAATGAAGAAAATTCATTCAGTTCTCTACATAAAATATAAGGTACTTAGCAACGCGTACGATAAAACAGGATTAGTTAATCATTCCACTAAACCGCAACGAAAAGAAGATGGTTCAAACAGTCAAAACAACTTTGTAAGCTCATTCTCAGTTATCGTGCACTACTTCCCATATCACAAACTGGCACAAGTCTTACACAAAAGCTGGTTTAAAATGACTTACATAACCAGCACCATAAATTTTCAGAGTTTGTTTTGCCGACTCGATTTTCTCAGTTTGCCGTGGCGTGAGTTCATTTTGTTTACTGTGTTTAGCAGAGAATTCACTTTGTCTTTCTGTATTTTGTTTTTGCCTTGAGTTGATTTTCTTGCCTTGACAGTTTTGTAGTAAATCAAAACAAGGTCAAGATTCTTTTTACATTGAAAAACTCCTAGAGGTCCTGGAGGTGTATTAATTAGTGTACAGAAAACGTTATAAAGATTTGTTTTTCGCCGACGTGCGTACGTGTGAGGAACCCAATAAAATGACTCGTCAAATTCAATTTTAGAACCTGCCAGTGACAGGCTGTCACAGGAAAGAAAATTCAGATGGGACCACGAAATATATTGACGTCGCTTTCGTCAGCAAAACCATGAGAGGTTTTTAACCATAAGCGATTAAAATTCATTTTGAACCTGTATGGGCCACTGTATAAGCTTAGAAATACAGTGTGGCTACTTAATTAGTAATAAAATAAAAAAAAGGGAGCTCCGCTTTTAGGCCTGCCTAAATCTATATATTAATAGACAACGTTATTATTACCACTGATGAAGGGCGAAGCCCGAAACGTCTGGTATTTAAACAATTTTTTGGCACTTTAATACCTTTTTACAATTTTTACTTTAACTATAAGTAAATTTCTTATAATGTGATCACCACATTTTAACTGTTGTACTCACCATTTTTCACTCTTAAAGATTGCTGAAAAAGAAAAACATGTCCAGAAAGGCAATAATATCAATTAGCAGAGAAAACGAATAGGCTATACGATAACTAATATCTTTCCAAGCTTTTTGCCTATCTAACTACGTGTTAATAGCGGAGCATCCATTGCTATAGAAATTAGTAAACCCATCAAGCCGAGAAAATTTGGATGTCACGTCCGTCCGTACGTACGTCCGTACGAATGGATTAGGGCTGGGGACGAGTTTGTCTTTGTCCTTGATTTGGAGTCCTTCTTTGGCAAAAAGTAACACAAAAACATTTTTTGGTTTGTCGAGAGTTAACTTATTTGTCGTAGAAATTTGTTAAAGCACTGTGTCACTTCAAGTTGCTTTTTCTCATCTTTTCTTATGATCTGGACATTTCATTGCAACTTAAACGAAGCGATTGTATGAAAAGGCACTAAAATAGTTGGTACGTTGTTCACCTTTTAACCTGAATGAAAGACGCGAAGAGAGCATGCTGGAAAACATAGTTCTTCGTGAACATTTCTCACTCTATTTGCTCATCAACTTTATGGAAATCTCATGCCAAATGATTTAGGACAACCGCTTAACGGGATGATCGGAAATAATTGCCGACTTGAATATTATGATATACATCGGAAAACACCGAGAGTTGAAGCACTGCGGCTGACCATGGCTGAAACGTTAATTGAGCTGACACTGAGCTGAAATGAAAGTGAGCTCAGAGCCGGTGAAGTTCACTAAGATTGCTAACAGACCTAACAGCTACACCGAAAGGTAAGGAGAGATCGATCTTCGCCGATAATTCAAATCATGTAAGAACTTATATGTCGGTGGTGTTGGAGTAAGCTTACAACGAGTGGCGTGTTCGCTTCCGATATTATTGTGCTGGTTTGAAATTTTAGCCCTGCAGAATTTACAAGCCTTCTCCAAACATGAGGTAACATGCACTAAGCATAAGTCTATTTTTGTTGTGCATTAGAATCTGTTTATACTTCTTTATGCGGAGAGAATTTGAAGTTGTGTCGGTTTCGCATCTTTTCAATTAATGCTGCTTTCAGACTTGTTCATGTTTGTACGTTTTATACAGACATTGTTTATTAAATATTTCATTTGGACTAATTGTTTTGTGTTTTAGTTAGTCGAGTTAACTGTGATGTTCATTATTAGATTTTGAAATGCGAGTTACCTGTGTTTGAGTGAGTTCGGACTTTACCTCCCGGGCTTTACCTGCCGCATATTTGCTTACAAGAAATGAAGAAAATTGAATCAGTTCTCTGCATAAAATTCTCTTAGGTATCTAGCAACGCGTACGGTAAAACAGAATTAGATAATCATGCAACCAAACCGCCGCAGCGAAACCTTCCCAAATCACAAACAATTCTTACACAAAATCTGACTGACAAAACCGGCACCATCAATTTGCACAGTTTGTTTTGCCGCCGAGATTTTCTCAGTTTGCTGTGGTGTGAGTTCATTTGGTTTACTGTGTTTAGCAGCAATTTACTTTGTTTTTCTGTACTTTGTTTTTGCCTTGAGTTAATTTTTTGCCCTTACTGATCAAGGTCCTTTTTACATTGAATAACTCATAAAGGTGTATTAATTAGTGTACAGTAAACGTTGTAAAAAGGTTTAGAAAGATCTGTTGTGTGCTCCTACGTGCGTACGTGAGGAACACAATAAAGTGCACTCGTCAATTTCGGTTTAACCTCGAAATATGTTGACATCGCTTTCGTCAACAAAACCATAAGAGGTTTTTACATTTAAGATATTTTATATTTAAATTTAACCATGAGCGATTAAAAACTAATTTACTTTGTACCACTGTATATGCTTAGAAATAGTGTGGCTACTTATTTGGTAAACACTGCAATTAAATTGAGCAAAAAAAAAAAACAAGAAATGGGAGCTCCGCTTTTAGGCCTACCTAAATCTATATATTAAATGATTTCTGTCAGCCTATTCAGCAAAGTAATTAAGTGCCGCTTTCTACAAAAGTCGACTAAAATCGACTTTCGGCGGCACAAGTCGAAAAATCGATTTTGCTCATATTTTGCACAAAGATAGGTCCTAGTGAGAAACTAAACGGACTGCACTTAGTTTGTCCTGACACAGCTTCCTTTCGTAGAAATATGCAAAAAACGATTTCGCCCCGTTTGGGCTCAAAATCCACTTCCGGTTAGACTAAATTTTGTGAAAATTTGATCGTCTCGCGCATTATACTACAGCTGTTCATGATTCTTTCAATGATATTTTTAATCTTTCTAGGTCTTCATTGTATGACTGAGCGAAAAATAAAACAAATGGAGATTAGTTTTGAGCCCGAAAAGAGCCAAAACTGACAGACTAAATTTGCAAATGTGTCGCAAGCGAAATTATGCAGTAAAACATTGCCACTTTTTTCTATGGGCGATAACTTTAAATATCGTAAAAATACTTTCTATGGGTAAACTATACACCCATCTGCTATAATATCAAAAAAATTCTCTGGGGAGATGGTTTTCAGTGGCCCGGTTGGCCTGTGTTTATCACTAATTTTGCCGAAAATCTGTTGTTTGAGGTGTAAACAATTGCGTGACACGGCTGGTCACAATTCCCGAGGGTTTTCAAGTTTTGAGTGAGAGTCGGTAATAATATTGGAAAACGAATAGATATCACCGGCTTATTGTAGATAGGAACTTAAAGAGATAATTTTACTTCTTTAATTATTTATAACGTGTTTGGATCTATTTTTTAGGTGGTTCTTTTCCCGCGGGTAGCTGTTTACTTTTCTTCAGCTGAAATTTAAATTAGATAAACATTTACGATGTTTTGTCCATACGTAGTGTATTTGCCTTTAATAATTGAGTACTGGGGTGATACTGGGGTGCTCTGCTTGATGAGCTTGTTCTATACTATTTTTCATACGACGATAAATACAAATGGCCGATTTAGTCGATTGACGACTAACCTATTCTCAGTGGTTTCCCACACTAAAATTAGTAACAAATTGTTTTCGGGTGGATTTCACTGTCTGTAATAACGATACGAAATAGCAATGATCTGTTTAGAGAATTCATTAGCGTTCAGCGTCGGCAAGAAAAAAAGAAAAAACAATGACGAAAGGTCGGATAGTCCAGTACATCCAGCACACGTTTAATAAAAATATTACGACATCGAAAATTTGTTTGCGCTTCAGTCATACTTGGAAAAAAGGGGGAGACTCTCTCGGTAGTAGATAGATGGATAGATAGATAGATAGATAGATAGATAGATAGATAGATAGATAGATAGATAGATAGATAGATAGATAGATAGATAGATAGATAGATAGATAGATAGATAGATAGATAGATAGATAGATAGATAGATAGATAGATAGATAGATAGATAGATAGATAGATAGATAGATAGATAGATAGATAGATAGATAGATAGATAGATAGATAGATAGATAGACTTTATTTAAACACGGTAATAATTAAAGCTAAAAGCTTGTGGGGTCGTGTATTTAAATTTAACTTTGCTAAAAATTAAAATTACGATTAAAATGTTTAAATTACAATCCTAGATTTACAATAAATATTAATTATTTAATTAATTACTAACTAGAACTATTACTACGTTAATATACTATATGATTACAATAAACTAACTAAAACTAATGGTATATTAAAGGGCACTGTCACGAGCATAACTTCAAAAATTCAACAGCCCAAAAACATGTTCACACCATTGGAAACCTATTAACAGTAGTCAAGTTTTCTTAAAATTACTTTACCAGTGTACTGAAGCTATATAGAGAGTGATATCACTGTGATACAATCGGGAGCTTTTGATCTCAACTTGAAAAAGTCAGCCTGACTTTTTCAAGTTCTGTCCTTGTGGTTTTGAAAAATTGATAAAAACTATTTACAGTCACCCTCTTCTTTAAATAATTTGCTAGATATCCTTCCCTTTACCTTCTAGGAGCATTTCCCGCATGGTTGAAAGCACTTAGTCGTAATTTTGGTGCCATTTTACTAGAAAAGCCAAAAAATGTCCGTGACAGTGTCCCTTTAAGTCACTATGTCTGTGGCGGGTTGTTGAAGCCGACAGGGCGTTAAAGTTAAAACCGTTAATATGTTAAAATATGTAATATGTTAAAATCTTTAATAAGTTAAAATCTTTAATCTACTATATGATTACAATAAACCAACTAAATCTAATTGTATATAAAGTCACTATGCCTGTGACGGGTTGTTGAAGCCGACGGGGCGTTAAAGTTAAAATCTTTAAAATAGTCTCTATTTACCACATGCTTTCTAAGGTCGAAAAAGCTTGAAAAACTTTTATGTTGTTCGTGGTATAAAACGATGTTCCAAAGGACAGATCCCTTATATCGAAGTGAGTCTTTTATAAATCTCGAGTTAAATCGTGGTATGGAAGAAAGTTCTTTCCCTCTGAGCGAATAGCCGTGGCTGGAGTTTTCAAGTAACGATTTCATCAGGGGCTAGGGCAGGCTGTCGTTGTTTGCCTTATAAAATAGTCTTAGGATGTCGAGCTTATAATACAGGGAAAAGGTAGACCACTGATCATAGTTGAGCACCTCATTTGTCGAGTTGAAAATGATGTAAGTTGATGTTGATGATGTAAGTTGAAAATGATTCTTGCCGCCCTACAATGTAATCTTTCTATAGAATCAAGTATGTCGGAATTACGACACGATCCCCACAAAACTAAACCGTATTTTACAGAGGGTAGTATTACTTTAAAATAAAAATCCTTAAGCACGCCCTTTGGAAGAAATCTGGATCGTTTCAGTAAGTTCAGCTTATTAGCAAAACTTTTCTTGGTCTCAAGTGCCTGAGGTACCCAGCTTAGATTTCGATCGACAGTTACGGGCGAGCGATAGAAGCGGGCGCGAATCTGAAGAATCAACATGCCATAAATCTTTCTAGTGCGTGACACAGTGTGACACAGTGTGACTTGACCAGATCGAGTGACTTCAGTGTTGTCTTATATATTTATTGTGCATGATAGCAGTGGGACTATGTAGGTAGGTAAAGTCTGTATACGAGCCTAGGGGCCCATCAGGCCGGAGCTTATCCCGGTGGGACTATGTCCATAGACTAATTTTTGTCTCTGGGATCAAAGGCCAAGCACTGACCACCAACTAATACAGCAAACATCCATTTTGTTTTATCCACAACAGCGAAGAGTCGAATTTACGGAATTCAATTTAATCTCGTTCTCAAAATAAAGATAATTTAATTAGCAATTAAAAATGTCGCCAAAGAAATTAGATTCAAGGCTGGTACAACTTTTACGTTAAATTCTGGCATGAATCATATTCAAAATTTCAGTTGTTTGAAAAGTACTAATCGTGCTGAAAATAGATCTTTGTGCATAACTTGGTAAAGTAATGTTCTGCTTCTTGAATTGATCCGTCAACCATAAAATTCTTTAATTTTCAGTTACACTGTTCATGTCTAATTGAAAATGAATTAAACAAACATTTTTTAGTGTTAGATTTTCCTGCTGTATAGGACTAGAATAAAACGAGTGATAACAAATTTGCATAAAAACACAGGCATCAGATCCGACGAGATCGGCAAAAGCATACTTTAATTATTACCCGAGTTCCCTTTAGATCACGTAAAGAAATTACTAAACAATATCGACCCGTGTTTAACTCTATCAGTGAATCTGAGAATTCTTAACCTTTCCTTTATAAGAACTGGTGTTGTGAATGATGGTGAGAACTTCAGGATGGTGAGAACTTCAATAAATTTAACTGAATTAATTACCGTCTAACATTTTGTGATCACGCAACGTTTCTAAAACGGGTGAACGGAGAAAATCTCACATTGCTCCTACTTCTTCAAGGAGTTCACCAACTGGCCCATATATTTGCATGATTTTTTTGGCTGAATTCTTACAAGAGCGTCAAACATACTTTTAAAAAGAATAATTTTATTTGTGGTTTACCAGCCGTGTCACGCAATTGTTGACACCTCAAACAACAGATTTTCGGCAAAATTAGTGATAAACACAGGCCAACTGGGCCACTGAAAACCATCTCCCCAGAGAATTTTTTTGATATTATAGCAGATGGGTGTATAGTTTACCCATAGAAAGTATTTTTACGATATTTAAAGTTATCGCCCATAGAAAAAAGTGGCAATGTTTTACTGCATAATTTCGCTTGCGACACATTTGCAAATTTAGTCTGTCAGTTTTGGCTCTTTTCGGGCTCAAAACTAATCTCCATTTGTTTTATTTTTCGCTCAGTCATACAATGAAGACCTAGAAAGATTAAAAATATCATTGAAAGAATCATGAACAGCTGTAGTATAATGCGCGAGACGATCAAATTTTCACAAAATTCAGTCTAACCGGAAGTGGATTTTGAGCCCAAACGGGGCGAAATCGTTTTTTGCATATTTCTACGAAAGGAAGCTGTGTCAGGACAAACTAAGTGCAGTCCGTTTAGTTTCTCACTAGGACCTATCTTTGTGCAAAATATGAGCAAAATCGATTTTTCGACTTGTGCCGCTGTTCGGTCGAAAATTGTAGAAAGGCGCACTTAAAACGGTTGAAAACATTTCAGTTAGCTACCAGAGGTTTGCTCTCTCTTATCAGAAGGACTGAAAGTTGCGTAACGCAGGGTATTAGAATAATTCTTGTAGATAGTATCTAAGCAAAGTGGTACCTATCAATAGTAACAAGAATCAATGAGAAAAAGAGCAACATTTCATTTGCCCACAGTGCATGTTGCCACTGAGCCAAGCTCCAGTTGTTCCCATTAAGAATACAGAAAGAAGAGGAAATACGTTAACTTTGTTAATTTTTATTTTAGCAAAGCATGTGTAAAGAGTGAATACAAAGAATTACCTGGAATGTGACGCTTTCTCCAGCTGATAACACTGATTACAACAATGATTATCACCAATAGTATTATGACACTGACATAAACAGCATGAAGAATCTCCACTTCCCTGTCGCATCTAACAACTGTTGGTTATAACATTTAAAATAAATATTCGTTTCCGCCCTTTATCTGGCATGGGGCGTTACTAAACACCGGAACGGAACGGAATGACCGGAATGAACCGGAATGAACCGGAATGAGCCGGAATGGACCGGAATGATACCGGAATGGACGGAATGAGACCGGAATGAGACCGGAATGGACCGGAATGGACCGGAATGGACCGGAATGGACCGGAATGGACCGGAACGGAACGGAATGAACCGGAATAAACCGGAATAAGCCGGAATGGACCGGAATGGACCGGAATGATACCGGAATGATACCGAAATGGATCGGAATGAGACCGAAATGAGACCGGAATGGACCGGAATGAGATTCATTTTACAAAACACACTCATGTGAGCGACTGGTTTTCAAAAAACATTTCTCCGTGTGCTTGTTTTAAAGTTCCTTTGTTGTGGGTTGGGAGGGATGAAGTCGCTTTTGCAATGATTATTCCTGATTATTTTGAGTACCCGTTCTATTGGAAAGCAGCCACTTCAGTAAGAGAAGTGTTCGGGGTGGGTATGGATATGTTGAAAGTGTGACGCATAATATAAATTGATTCTATATAATCGCTTATTCTTTAGCTGAACTCAAAAAACTAAATAATTCGAGTCGCACCAAGAGTCGCACATGAAATGAATATAATTCATTACATTTCCAACATTTCAACTTGTGTTTGGATGGAACAGTTTGCCTTTTTTACACTACGAGATACGATCGAAATGTTGTTGCACAATTTCAAAAATGCTATCGATGAGTTTCCTTGGCAACATACGTGTATTATGTTTGAGTACAGACAAATGATTTATTCTAGGTAATAGTTTTTTATTTTCACATGGCCAGAAATCTCGGTCATTACGCACGCATAACTCAGTGTTCCGATAAAAACAAAAATGAAATTAAAATAGTTCAATTAGATTAGGTGTCCAAATTTTTTATCACTTTTTTCCTGTGATGAACTAAGTTTCTTTACCTCAACGTTTTATTTTGAAAAAAAAAAATAAACGTAAAAAAAATAACAAAATACTCTTACTAATAGAATTATTTGAACGGTCAATGACTGAAAGTCAGCTTTCAGAAACTCGTTTTTTTATAAAAAGAAATGTTTTTGAAAACCAGTCGCTGACATCAGTGAGTTTTATAAAATAAATATAATTCCGGTCCATTCCGGTCCATTCCGGTCTCATTCCGGTCTCATTCCGGTCCATTCCGGCTTATTCCGGTTTATTCCGTTCCATTCCGGTCCATTCCGGTCCATTCCGGTCTCATTCCGGTCCATTCCGGCTTATTCCGGTTTATTCCGGTTCATTCCGTTCCGTTCCGGTCCATTCCGGTCCATTCCGGTCTCATTCCGGTCTCATTCCGTCCATTCCGGTATCATTCCGGTATCGTTCCGGTCCATTTCGGTCCATTCCGGCTCATTCCGGTTCATTCCGGTCATTCCGTTCCGTTCCGGTGTTTAGTAACGCCCATCTGGCATGTGGTACACCACTTATCTCGAAGCTAATTGCATGAGGACTATAAACAACATTTGTATTACTAACTATCTTTTTTTTAGAAATGTGTAGATGTTTTCAGTTAGACGCCTTACCAAAACAGTCTTGCTAAACAAGTCAGTCTAAAAATGTAGAAACTGAGTTTGTTAATTACCTGTTTCATTCTGGTCTTGAGTTGACGTAGAGGACTCTAAAGTGACAGTAAAACATACAAAATTAGGCTGTAAGAATGTGTAGAAATTGGACGAACTTTAGTCGAAAATGGGAACAACAGTTCTCTTAGGATCTGAAATATTAAAACCCAGGGCAATTGATGCCTTGAGGATTGTCGCGCATTAGTTTTTAGTAATATGACTAGTTAAGAATAATCCGCAAAAATAATGATAATTTTACCATTACATTACCTCCTAGAACTCTTATCCTTTTTATGTTTTGCTGTTCTTTCAAACTCTCTCCATATTTGTTAGTTGCAGTCACAACGAACTCATACTGCTGGCCTTTCTTGAGTGTGATGACGTATTCCCGAACAGAGACATCATGAATGACCTCAAGTTTTCTCCAGTCTCCTACAGTACCGTTACTACTAACGTTTCGTATATACACAGTGTATCGTGTGATGTCCGCTCCATTGTTGATTGGCTTTGTCCATTTTAAGGCCACTTCGTCATTCTGTACCTCCGCAGGCATATCTATAATGTCTGGTGACTCGGGAATTCCTGATTGATAACAATGTAAAAAAAAGAAGTGTCCTATAAGTCGGATGAAATTAATTTCACGAACTCATAACGGTCACATTTAGATTACGTCATGATTTATGACCTCACGATACCTCGAATCACAAAATAGGATACTTGTTAAACCGATAAGTTGACCGCATGTATTCTTTTATATCTGTTGTTTTCGAATAAATTCCTGCGTTTTAAAGCCAACTGTGTGACAATAATTCTACGCCCCTCTGCGAAATAATAGTCAAAACAATGAAAAACACCGTAATACCATTATCGAGTTAAAAACAACACATTTGCATCAATGAGCAAATTGCGTAAAGCGCATGTTATGCTAGTTCTATCCCTTTCGGTAAGACATTCAATTAAGAGAAAACACTGGAAATCTTACCTTTAATCTTTGTCGTGATTGTCTTTTGCGTAGCTACACTCTCAAACACACGATTTCTGGCAAAGACCTTCACACTGTACTCAGTATTTCTTTCCAAATCTCCAATAGACAGATGTTTTGTACCAGGGTCAGTAATATTAACATTCTTTATCTCAGTGCCACTCTTTAGTACGACCACTCGGTATGCTGTGATTGGACTCCCTCCATCATCAGCTGGTGCAGTCCATTTAACTGTTAATGAAGTGGCCTGAATGTCTGAAACTGAAGATATGATGGCCGGCGAGCCTGGTTCCTCTGATGAAAATGAAAAGAAGAAATTTGATTTATAACATTCTATTGTATCATTTCATTTTATCTTTGTTTGGAGATCACTCTACTCGTTCTGTTATGTTGAGATAACATTGCAAGCGAACAAAAATAGCCTTTTTCCTAAACGAGGGTGTGTCCCCTCTCAATCTGGAAACAACTATTGATTAAAATCTGCAGTTTCCGGATTTAAATCTTGTAAAAAATATGAAGAACAATTTAACATCCCATTTTAACTAAAAAATGGTTCCTAAAAAGTGATTAATTTGTTATTGGAATGTCAGCTATAATAACTTGCTTAGCAATTTACAACTGTTTAACTTCTGGTTGATAGGCTTTTCTATAGTTGAGACTCTTCCCCTTTTTTCTAAATCTTCCCCCCCTACAACAATTATTCTACACTGTATATATTTTTAAAAATACCTCTAACACATACTCATCTGTTGCAGGATCATTGAGGCGTTGTTTAAAGGATTAAGGCCATTGTAAGCGACACACTTGTATTCACCAAAATCTTGCCCATCACTTATTGTCACCTTCACTGTGCTTTCTTTAACAGTGGCTGTGTTAAGTTTATTTCCATTAGGTTTGTACCAGGTGAGTGTTGGTGTAGGAACACCATCTGACACACACGTAAACGTCACTGTTTGACCAATCCAAGAATTGGCAGCTGATGAAGTAACGCGTAGTATTTTGGCTGGGTCTGTAAGGGAAATAAAAAAAACCCTTTAAAAAGGAAACGTAATGGAAAAAAGGAAATGCATCTCTTGTCGATTTTGCTTATGCTAAATGTGTAATTGAGAAAAAAAAAATTAATTTTATATATTATTTTATTTATTTTATATATTTAACAAATAGATTCCATTTTGCCGTGCGTCTGTTCAGTTATAGACCACAGATGGCGTCAAAATGTGATCTATAACTGGACAGACGCGCCGCAAAATGGAATCTATTTGGTTTATACAATAACAAGACTTCTGTACACTTCAGTATCGCTAAAGTGCCGCTACCGGTGAGTTTAGGTTGTATCATTTCGAGATAGTTTGCCGTTACCACGAAGCACTGTTAAACCGATTTTAAAATACGCAATATGAAGGAACAAAATGTCAACGAAAGAAACTGACGTTTATTCCCTTTGTACTCTTTACTCCTTTGTACTTTGCTAAGGTTCAACGGTGTTCTACTGCCATTCATTGATTTCCCGTAACGGCTTCAAACTACTCGAGCATCGGACAAACACTTACAGCTTTCGATCATTCTCTGTCTACATCGAGCTTATCTAGCCCAGTTAAATGTCTCGAAAGGTGTAGAGTATTTGGCGGATTGTTCCTCTATGTAGATTTATAACGAAGCTGAACTTTCTCTTGTTATTTTCGCTGCAAGTTTTGAAAAACTTCGCCGAGAATGACTTGGACAACTCTGATGACGCGCGCGAGCCACACCATGCAGTGACGTCATCTGTCAATTCGGGGGATATCCATTTCTGGATATATGATGACGTCTTGGACCTCAGTGGGAAAATCAGCTTTCGCATCACTTTTTCGCCCCTATTGTTTTAGTCCCTTTTTCTATCCCATGAGACCAAGCGTGATTGCTAAAGGACCATCACAGGAACTCGTGAATGTGCGACAAGATGGCTTCCTTCTCTGCATCGCCGAGAAAAATGTGACGAAAATGAAGTCAACGGTTGTGTTTTGGATGCGTTCCGAGTGGAGTTGTCTTTGATTTCTTGCAAATTTCAGGTTTGTAATAATTTTGTTGGTATTCCAAAAAATTACTTTTAAAAACTAGAGTAAATTTGCTTGTTGTTTATTCAAACAAAATGCATATGCACGATACTTAAGTTCATATGCACGGCCTTTGAAAATGTGTCATGGTGTAATTTCGGCACCATTACTTGCTCACTGTGCGAGGTTTTTGTTTATCCTTGGTTTGCATCTCTGAATTTTCTTGTAGACCCGATTTCAAGTTGTGTATATGTTTGTTGTTTCTTAACAGGCAATGAAAAATCACCTTGATTTTGTAAGATTATGTTGGAAAAGTCTCGAAACGAATCGTTGAAATATCTGTTGGAAGGCAGTATCAATTAACGAAGGTTCTCTGCGAAAAGCGTCAGGTTAACCTGGTCAACATAACAACTGGCATGAGAATAAGGGTAAGTAAATTCAGTTTTTTAGGACCTAGATACAACAATACTTGTCCAGAAAATTAAAAAAATTACCTATTCATCTTCTTCTTCAAAAGCACAGGCACAAATAAAACTTGTTTGGTCAATCGGGCTGCAATTTTGCCTGTGTTTAATGGGTCTTCACATTCTGGTCAGACTGCAGCATATACTAGCTGTGGTCCCCTGTTCTATGAGTCAAAGGAGTCAGTGACTCAAAGTGATTTTCACACAGAGAAGGTTATTATCTCTCGAGCCACAGTTTGCCTGTATACAGAGGTAGCTTTTACTTGTGAGCAATGGCTGCACTATTTTCAAATTAATAACTGTAAATAAAAATTTAACATTTGAATCATAGACTCATGACTCATTGACTCATTCGACCTGCATAAACTTTGATCTCATTTCTAGTATTTTTGTATGATTTCCTTAATTGCTTATGGATATATCTTGCTTGGTTACTTGAGGGTGACTGAAACCTCTTGTATTTGTAAATAAGAATTTCAAACTCCCTCCCTCCCCCCTGCACCTCGTGGGTCTTGACAAGGTGAGAGTCAGCGAGTCATTACGGTTAGCCCGAATAACACATCCGTTAGCCTGAATGGCACTCCTGTTAGCCTACAGTTAACTTCAGTAGCTTCCGGTTAGCTTTGATATTGGGATAAGGGATTTCTTGCTCGCAGGGCTTGCATGCATGGCTCACAAGTCATGCAAGCCATTCCGGTTAGCCAAACTGGTTAACCTAAAAAGAACTCGGTTAGCCTAAATAGCACTCCAGTTAGCCTACAATTAGTTTAGTAGCTTGTGGTTAGCCTTTTTATTGGGATAAGGGATTTCTGGCTTGCATGGCTCACTGGCTCACATATTGTACAAACTCGCACCTCCCTTGTTTCCGGAGCCTCTATGATATATGACCAGTAATAACCTTATATCCAGAGCTTCTGTTTATGCTGTTCCCTCCTAAATTTAACTACCAAGCTATCAACCATAATTAGGGTATGGGGAGGATCTGGGCTGGCCTAGTACATGTACTACTTCGACAAATGGATTTTTCTGCTATCTTCTTCCATGGTATGCCAATAAACCTTTTTCACCAAGTTTTACTATTTGTAGTTCACATGGTAAAGTATGTAGTAGTGTGAAAGCTTAGTTCAACAAATGCAGCTATAGCTTTTCAATTCAGACCTTTAAGCCTCATATCCTGAAATTTTAGTAGGGTAGCATACATCTATTTACTATTTGGGACACTTGGTCCAGCAGAAATCCACAGAATTGACAGTATGGAAATGCTAACAGAATCAATATCAATACACAGTGATGGATAATATTTGTTAAAGGAAAGGAATATAATTATATTAGTTAAGGTGCTCTCACTGCCTTAGTAATACAATTTGCTAATTAATATTTTTTTCTTGCAGGTTATAGCAAGAAAGCTATAGAGAAGAGGAAAAGGAAGTTATGGAATGATTAGAAGGACATAATAAAATTGCTTTTGAATGAGTGTTGTTGAATGCTTTAGACAAGTTACCATAAATGTTAGTTTCATCCCATCTTGCACACAAAATACACACACTGCAAAATTTTGATTGTAAACAGAAAAGGGATTGCATTGTCTAAGGCAACAGGAAAGAATGGTATCTGAAATTGGGTAGTTGAAAGATTTTTGGGGACTAAAAGCTGTAGTGGCAGAAAATGTTTGGGACTGAACAATACTTAAAATTTACTTTATTGCCTGAATTTTTCCCAATATGCAAGCGAATTTATATATACAATCAGGGTAATCCTGAACAAAATATTACAACTTTTCCATAAGCATTCCTGGAACATTTTCAGAGACTAAATATCATGATTTTTTAATCATCGAAAGCAACGATAGAGTAAACTTCCCATATTAAAGCAATTCTAACTTGAGCCAAATTCTATAATTATAACAAAGAGTTGAGTTTGAGTTCGTTCCCTCAGTACACGATAAAACAGAAGAAGATTCAAAACTGCTCGGAAACGAAAATTCGCAATACTTCAACTGTCAAGTAATATTATAGCCCGATGAAAGAGTTATTATAGTCAAATGTAATAGAGTTCTTCATATTGCAACAGCAAACAGCCACGCTCTAAACTCATTTTTAGCCGAAGTATCTTTTCTGATGGCATGCATATCGGCTATCATGATGCTTCAGCTGTCTTAGCCTTGAGAACGGGACAGTGGAAAATAATCGTTAATATTGCCAAGTACAGTGCGGTGGAATCCCGATTTATCGAACGGAGGAAACGAAAATTGATTTGAGAAAGCGCGGAAATAATGGAAGCGTTCAAATGAGTGAAAAATAAAACATCAGAGCAGCTTGTTATACTCTTTCTTCTATCAGACTCGAGGGCCGACGACATATTTATTTTTGCTCACCGCTCTATACTGGAGCTTAGTCCTTCCGGAATCTAAGCAATGTTTTGGTTTTGTGTGAGCCAATCAGATTACAGGAAATCGTATATCCAGAAATGGATATCCCCCGAACTGTTTGTGTGTCTGTACTCTAATAGATGACAGGCATCACCCAATCACAACGCGCGCAGTAACTCGGTTATTGTATAAATAGGAATTGAAAGATTTTTGACTCACAACGAACCACCAGGATCTCTTCGTGAGTTTTTGTTCCTGCTGAGTTGTTAGCACTGCATGTATACAGTCCATCATCTGTCCTCTTTATTTTGTCGAAGTTCAAATATGCTATTTTCCTTCCGGAACTTTTGATCTGTCCATTTCGCATCCATGATACTTCCGGGTCTGGTTTTCCAGTCGCTGTACAACTGATATTGACTGAGGATCCCTCAATGTAACTTCCGTTTATTGACGATGGGCTGATAACTGGTAGTTCTGCAATGAGAAAGCTGCTTTTGAGCAGTTAAAAAAGGATTGCAAATGATAGTATTCAGTGTTGACTGCTTCGTATATTGCCTAGCATTAGCCAATAAATGAGATGGAGATATCACGTAAAACTGATTCGCTTAAAGGAACGCTATACTTTAAACTGAACAAATATTTTCGTAGTTACTCTAGCAACCATCGACTATCCACCCTCGACAAAAAAAAATAAATTCAGATAATAAGAACAATACGAACAAGCTTGATTTACATAGCAATAAATCTGTACCGCATAAATGGCAATAAACCACTGCACATAGGTGATGGTTATGCTGGTGATAGCGATGGTGATTCGTATTTTTCCGTTTTCATTTCGTATTTTTCAATCATTGCCTTTGTAGTGGTTATTCTGAAACTTAAAATAGGTAGTATAATTCAGTTGTGTACTTGCATTCTTGTTTTGTCTCAAGTCAGTGCCTGCATGCAAGGAAAGCTGGAACGGTCATGACATGATCGCTGGGTTAATGGTGGCGCTGAGCTGGAATATTTTTTGTATGTTCTACGGTGATGTATTAAAGGTTTCCGATAAAAAAGAGCCTCTTGTTAATTTACGACTTCACCTGGAGTGGAAAGTATTAAAGCGCAAGAATGTCTTTCAGAAGTTTTCAGAAGAATTTTATATTTGACCAGAGCAAAGCTGTCATTCTGCTGCTTAGTAAATCCATTATTGTTGTTGTGATAATGGATTGTACACTCAGACGTCTGCTGCCTTCCGAGGTTAAAAAGATCCTTCCAGGCGAAAGTAACAATCTATCTTTAAATAATTACATCATGTACATCATCTGTATGGACAAGAAGGTGATAGATGGCATCTGGAAGGTTTCCAGCTTCCCACCCTGGCACAAAGGAGATTATATTTTCAAAAAGAATTATTTGTTTTTTTTTTTTCTGGCACTTTATTTTTTCCGCGCTTGACGGTCTAAAACCGGAAATTGGAATAAATACAAAGGCTGGGTTAAGTATTGCTAGTAAAACCAGGAAGAAGATAACTTGCCCAAAAGAAGCACAGCACAGTGTCGTAAACAGATGCTACGTAAAGCCTGCCAGGTACAAGTTTATTAGTGACAATGATGGCGGTAAAGAAAAGCCAAATCAACTGTTACACTGAGGTTTTAAGCAAACGTCATGCATGCATGGTATTTAGTGTGCTAACGATTTACTAGCGGCAGGTGCAGCGTACCATTAGAGAGCTTAAGCAATGACGACGGCGACGTCGAGGACAACGCCTGATGAAAAATGAATTTATATTTTACTCGAGAATCTCGCGATTATCCAGATGTATTCAGTGTATCTATCGGTTTAAGAACTAGCTCCAGCTGAATATATAACGAGAGCATTCAACTCCAAATAGAAAAATCAAAATTTAGCCGTCGTGGTTCACGTTGTCCAGAATACGCAGAATTGGGCCATTTCACGTTGTTGTTTTGCAGAGAACGGCAGGAAATGTACCAAGACTTCAAACGCACGCGCAGAGCTATTGTTCTGCTCATTAAACCTTTTGTTTGGTGACGTTCTCGTTGCCGTTGCCGTCGTAGTTTGCTTAAGCTCCCTATTATCTCTGTAGCACAAACTTCGGCACTTGGAAACAAATACCTCAGCATCTCTTGCTTGATGATGGTTTGCCTCGAAAAAATAAATTGTGGCAGACCAGTTGATGTGACGAAGCAAAAAGTTTTTATAAAGTTGTTGAATATTTTCATATCAAGAAGTTCAGATATTTGAGCAATGCGCAGCATTTTCACAAAGAACAGAAGTGCCAAACTATCGCGAAGCAAGTTTGTTCAATACATAGCAGGCAACGTGAATCATGGATATCGCGGCAGTGGGCCACATCAAAATTACGCATCCTAAATCGGGCAACGGTATGGCTTCTTTAAAGCTCGAAATACTTAAAGACATTGCAATAATGGAAGTAAAGGCAGAGAGGATGTCCTATGGAGGGTCCCTTTAAGAGTGCGGTCACCACGTCTACTTGGTCCGGGATACTGCGAATAGTACATAAAGGGTACACATCTGGGAATATTGGCCTCTTTTTTCCTTCCCATGATTGACCTGAATCTCAGTAGCTTCCAGTCACACGTCTTGCATTCACTCTGCATTAGCATTTGCGTGTGGCAATACCGAACGCTACAATTGTACGCCAATCGTCACATTTCAAATTCAACCGCTGAAGTGGAAGCTTTAACTATTATGGAAAGTGAACCAAAATGGAGGGACATGCGTGAAATTGCACTGCGGCTTGGCGGTTTTTGATGCCTTGTTAAGGCAAAATGAGTGTAGACATTGTGACTTCAAAAGACGCCCTGCGAGTGGTGGAGAATATGACGCAGAAAGAAGAGAACTCCATGCATAACCTGCGAACAGCCCAAGTATGGCTCCTTTACATGAAAATGATGGATATTCTACGAAACGTTATAAGGTCGGAGCGCACAGGAAATCGGAAGCTGCACCTGGAGATGCTACTCTACGAGACATGCTACTCTACTTAGCCGCGCAGCTAGACACAACTACCACACAAAATCCATCCACGTGCACCTGCAGCGTCTTGATCAGGACATAGCTTGATATGCTTTTATAAAATATTCGAAACCACTAGATAATTGAATGTCCATATCCGAAAGTATGAAGGGTTTTTTAAGCAAGAAATATCTACTCACACTGTCGAAGGCTTTCTTAAAATCAATGGAAATAATTTTACCATTGCTACTGTATCTTTCCGTAAACTCCATAATATTGGTTATAGTGTATAATGTTAGGTAGAACTGTCTCTAATGTGTTGACTTTGGCTTTTGAGCCTATTCTCCAGTTGAATAGGTTCCTTTTATTTTTATCTTTTTTCTTGATTAGTGATAATAGCTTCCTTCTGAGAATTTGATAATACTCCATGGTCGTAATTGAATCTGCGCTGTTTACCATAATCATACCTAAAGCGTGCCAGAAAGCTTTATAAGGTTACATGGAGACTATAATTATTCTGAAAAAGCTAAGTGTTTTGAAACATTCAGGTAGGTAGCGAGAGAGTATCGATTTTGCAAAATTTTTTTTTAATTTCTTGTCCAACTTTTTGAGGGTCTTTTGAAAGTCCGTTTGCCATTGAAAATTTTTCGGACTGATTTTTCATATTTCCTATGACTTTCAAAATTGAACAAATTATCTATTACTTTTCTCTCCTTTCCTTAAGCAGCCTTCGATAGGATTATCGCCCCTTCAGCCAAGTCTTTATATATATCATCGTGTACAAGCTGTTCAAGATTCTCATTTGAGGGACACTTGTCACAATTTTCCTCGCATGTCCGAAGCCTCATATTTCCGATTTTAGAAACCATCTCTTCTCACTGTCTCTTTCTTTGCTACATTTTATGGGCATTTGTAAAAGCCGTAAAACGTTTCGTTTTACGGCTTTAGTTTTGAAAGCTGGTCAAAACCAAATGTAGGATTTTATTCCCAGACCAAAAAAGAAAAAAAAACATGCGGGAGCCCGAAGTGGAAAGCAACCTCATTCCTCAGATATCGAAAATATCGAGATATCAAGTTTTAATGTAAAAAAACACGTGTCGTCGATTTAAGCTCAAACTGAGCTAAAGTTGATTCCAGCGGAAGAGATCACTTCACATCCACTGATGCGCGCGCTTATCAGTTCATTCATTGTTTAAACCCCACAAATATATGAAATATTTAAAACCTATTCCGTCAAAAATATTTTTTTCTGAGACAAATCATCACTATACAGCTCACAGCATGAAACAGCAGATTTACTGTTCCGTAAGGCCACCGTAAAGCTGACTTAAAGCCGGTATTTACGGCATTTGCAACTTTACGCATCTTTATAACAACTTACGTATTTTGTAATGTTCCGTAAATTTTCAATTTCGTGCTGTGGCATGCAGTCGTAAAATATAGATGAAACAAATTATTTAAAGTTGTGCTACAATTTGGCAAGGGGAATTTATTCGACATTCTCAAGAACAAGCGACCAAACCAACGTCACTGCATACAGAGATGTGCTTCAAACGGCCTCTTGATAAAAGCAAAGAAAATTCATGCAGCGGAATACACTGTTCAGAATATTTCAGTCTTCGTCATCACTTCGATGACAAATGTCCCCTTTTGTGCGATTCTTGTATGATCTTTACTGTACTGGGCCGTTAAGGATATGAAACTGACAACCAGAAATGCTGCTGCCATGTTGCCAATAAGTGGTCAAGGTCACCAGCTGGTAAGTCCAAAACCTATTCGCTTCCCTTGTTTACTGACGAAAAATAAAGTTGAAATGTTTTCATGTCACTGAGAGTTTTACTGGTTGTGTTTTTACGCTTTTGCTCTTCAATGAAAATTTCAATTTCTTCTTGGCTGTTTCCTTCGCCCTGTCTGGCACCAACTCGTCATAATTTACTACCCTCCCAGCTGTTCCTTTAAATTTTAAACTCGTCAGGGTAATATAATTCACTCTCTGAGTGTTTATGGTCACTCTACGTCTTAAGTGGCAGCAAATTTTAGAAAAAAGCAACGTGGTCTTTGAATTTTGTAGTTTTGTTTCTAATTTACATATTTCGTAGTCAAACCGTAGGCATTACGGGATAATAAGTAAGTGCAGAAAAGTCTTGCAACACACCAGAAATGAGCGAAATCTATTTTTCAAGCCAGATTGACTAGACCGCTTTAACTGAGACACAGGCAATTCCCTATATTTTATTAAATCGTAAGTCTTCTAGCATCATTTCTGTTTTTTCAACATCTGTGTTATTTGATGTATGATCCACACAGAAGTAGCCCCAATAAACCATGTTTATCAACTTCTCAAGATCAGTACAATACATAACTATAACACTACATCATCCTCAAATGAGTGCTTTTCTATGAAGTTTTCAAAGAAAAAATCCTCCACAAGAATTGGCGCATCAATATGGAATTCAATCCCACATTCATAATTTAAATTTCGAAACAAGAAGATAAAGAAAATACTCCTTAATGTATTACAATGTGAAGGTGACTTTATATCCAAGTCTGATAAAACATTTTTCTAAATTAACAGTCCAAACTATTCAGTAATTAACATATAACGTATAACATATATATTATTCAGTCTAATTATTTGTTTGTGCATTTATTATACTGTCAGTTTACATGTACTATTGTTTTTTCATCTTCCTTCTTTTTTTCCTATTGTATTATTCCACAAACGTTATCGGCGAACAGAATTTCACAAAAGTTATCTTTTTATTTTTATTTTATTTTAAACTCTTGTCCCCGCCTCGATTAGTTTTGTAACTAGTTGGTGGGTGGGGAAGCATTATTGTATATAAACTAAAGTTGATGTTGAAGATAAGAGTACGTTAAAATTCTAGAAAGGAACCTGAAAATATCCAAGAACGCCTTTTCCTGGATGTTTTGCATTCCATCCAAGACGGCAATTCCGTGTACGAACATAATTATATATAATTCCCACAAGTTTTTTTTTTACCTTTAACAACATCCCTGGAGACCACCAGCGACAAATAAAAGCCGATTATGCTTGCAGTCACAATGTTACGAAGGTAACAGAAACTTTGCCGAAAATTTAGTTTCTTAAAAGTTATATATAGACGATCAATGACATTTTTGTGATCAGAATTTCAAAAGCTTTTAAGTGAACGTGACAAACACTTATCGCCCAAATAACTTCATCTAACATGTAAGTTTTCTTCACGTACAGAAATGCAAACGTTTTTTCGTAGTTTGATAATATAATTATCCTGATAATTATATTGTGTAATGAGTTTACTGAGCACAAACTAAGAAAAAATGCCAATAAATTTTACTGTGGTTAAGTAGTATATGCTACAATTTCAGCAATGTCAGCCTTGCGTGATTTCTGGGGCAAAAAAAGTAAAAAAGAAAATGCAACGGACCACTGGCTACTTAGTTATTGCATTTGAAAGAGTACTGCAAATACTGTACACAGGCTATATTCTTTTCCCGACCTTTTTAGTAGGTGGGGGGAGGGGTGGGTGGGTTCATCAGATCTTAAGGAATCAGGCTGTAAGCGTAACACAGATCTATAAGCCTGCGTAGGTTTTTCATAGCTACAGTATGCATTCAGGAACTGTAAGAATTTATTTACTACAATTTATAATTGGTGTTTTAAATTATAGAATTATTTTCTTTTAAAATACAAACCGATGTACAATCTCATGTAAAGCAACATGAGACAAACAGTGGTATTCATGTGTACTCTATATAATAACCATCATTCACCTAAATAAACTTACCTGTTATGACAAGCTGAACTACGCTAACTTGGATTGGGCCATGGCCTGACTCCGGAATTAGCTCACACTGAATTCTGGTGTTGTCTCGAGGTGTTACATTCTCAATGATAAGAGAAGCATTTCCTTCAATCCTAACTCTTCCTTTGTAAGCCGGAGGTATGTTTGGATTTTCAACACCACTACCACCTTTCGGTTGTGCCAGTATCAAAGTGAAAGCACCCCCAGAGATTTATATACTATACCTTATGCCTTTTAGTTCTTTTTGTTTATCATCCACACTGTAGTCCCACACCAGTTTGGCATTGCTTCCATTTCTAGCGTAGCTTGGATCAGAAGGTTCCAAGGTGAACTTTATAACCCCTTCTAGATATGCAAAATGCAAAAATTCTGATGAAACAGCATGCAAAGATCATTCAAAATAAAGGATACTTAAACATGCCCACAAATTATACATTATGGAAAATAATTAGTTATTTATGTCCATTATCTTCATTAAAGAGACATTCATCCATGCCATGTCGCAGTAAGTTGAAAACTTCATTTCAGGTCGAATTATAATATTCAAATTATATTAGAATAAAACATAATTATGTTTCCATCTCTCTCTTACTCCTTAAACAGTTAAGGTCATTCCTCCGAAACACAACTAAACACATGATTTTTTGTCAAACTTTCACAATTTGTTATTTATCGTGCAATAAGTTAAAATATAAAATAAAAAAGATAGGTCACCGGCCCCGTTAACGAGATATTATGAAACCAAATTACCCCAAAATTCCTTGTAATTTCGCCGAACAATAAAAAGTATGTATATTTGATCAGTTTACCCTACTTTCCATGGGAATAGGAAGCACATAACTAAAGTAAGCCATTAGATAACGTAGTAGTAGTTTGATGCACGCGCGCTTATGACGCAATAATTCGTGCGCAGTAAGGATGCGCAATGCAAAACAGAGGAATGACCTTAAACACTTCGTGGAGTCTCAAGGTCAATATCCAGAT